>VXAV01004556.1:66534-82506 GCA_013399715.1 Alectura lathami
TACGCCGGGGACGCCATCATCACGGCCGTGGGGCTGCACGAGGGGCTGTGGATGAGCTGCGCCGCGCAGAGCACCGGGCAGGTCCAGTGCCGCCTCCACGACTCGCTGCTCTCCCTCGACGGTGCGTACGGCGCGGCACGGGCACCTCCTCTCCTCGGGTCTGAGCCCCCAGCCCCGTGCGTCTGAAGGCCCCCTCCCCATGAGGCTGAGCCCCCCGCGGGTCCGAGCTCTGCGGGTCCAAACCCCTCCTGCGTGCCTTCCTCCTGCCCCGAGTCTGAGCCCCTTTGATGTGCAGAGCTCCCTGCCCAGGGTCTGAGCCCTCTTTGTGCCCCCCACACTGTCCCGAGCCATCCTGTGGGTCCCAGCCCCACGGCCCCCTCTTAGGCCTGAGCACCCCCAGCTCTGCGCTTCCCGACAGCTCACAGCCCACCTCCCCCCTGCGCCTCCTGCGTGGCAGAGTTCTCACTTATCTATGGGTCTGCTTTCTGCCGTGGATCTGAGCCCCTCAAGCTTCTCTGCGTGTTCCGGTCCTGCCTTGCACTCATGATTTGAGCCCTGCTGTGGGTTAGAGCCCTGCTGTAGGTCCGAGCCCATCTGGTGCCCATGGGCTTAAGCCCCTTTGTGTGTCTTTGCCCCCCATTCTGTGTGGGCTCGAGCCCCAGGGTGGGTGTCATGTTTGGGAACAGCAGCTGCACACCGGGGACATCACAACCCCCGAGGCTGTGCACAGCGTTTAAGGACTGTGGTGCTGCTGAAATCGCAGCAAGAAGAGCGTGGAGGGAGGAAGAAGAGTGTGATGGGGGGGAAGGCTGTGGACCCCGGTGTTGGGAGTGGTGCCCTGAGTTAAGCTGAGGTTGCCTGGCATGATGCCCCTGGGCACGGGAGCCGTGTGTGGCCCTGCACAGCGAGCACAGGGTTAAGGACAGGTTCATCCCAGTGGCAAGTGACTTTGCCTTGCAGACGCAGTGGCTGGGAGCCCAGTGGTGAGCAGCTTTTCTCCCCCCTGCAGTTCACATCCAGACCTCCCGGGCTCTCATGGTCATTTCTCTCCTCCTGGGTTTCTTCGGCATCATCGTGAGCGTCGTGGGCATGAAATGCACCAAGGTCGGTGAAGAGGATCCCGTCACCAAGAGCCGCATCGCTGTTGCTGGGGGCGTCCTCTTCATCCTCTGCGGTAAGCCACGGGGCAGCTCCAGCCCTTTCCCCTCTTTGACGCCAAGAAGCTCAAACAGCCTTTAACAGAAGGCTCTGGCGATGGGCTGGGTATTGCTGATGCTCAGTGTTTGATGCCCAGGTCTGTGTACGTTAGCGGCCGTGTCCTTGTACGCAACGCAGGTCACCTATGAGTTCTTCAGCGCCAGCACCCCGATCAACGCAAGGTAGGAGCCCCCTCCCGGGGGACACCGCTTACCTGAGCCCCTGCCGTGCCCGCGCGTCCTGTGGGGCTGCCCCTTGCTGGTTTTGGCATTGTAGGGCTGCAGGAGGGGTTCAGCACACGGGAGGATTGAAGTGTGGGGAAGCAGCCTGACAGCTGCAGGGAATCCTAAAAGCCAGATCCGACCAACGTGGGACACGGGGATGGCTGGGGAGCGGCACAGCCAGCAGCAGCCTCGTCGTGACTCCAAGTGCCTTGGTGTCAGTGGGGCCCCCGCTTCTCTTTGCTTTTTCCACCCCCAGTCCATCGCCCTGACGCTCCCCTCTCTTGCCGCAGGTACGAGTTCGGCTCAGCGCTGTTTGTCGGCTGGGGGGCCGCCAGCCTCACCGTGCTGGGGGGCTCCCTCCTCTGCTGCTCCTGCCCTGCCAAGGAGCGGCGAGGACAGCAGTACTACCGACAGTCGCAGCCTTCGACAGCTCGGGAGTACGTCTGACCCCCAGCCCTGCCCTCCCGCTCCCAGCGCCTCCCTCCCTTCCCAAGAGCAGGCACGATCCTGACGTTCCTGCACAGCGCAGTCCCTGGGCACCACCAGAGACCTTTCTTCTCCTCGGGACGCAACTACTTCTCAGGGGCTTTTCCAGCTCCCAGCTGGCAGCACAAGCCTCTAAATTGGGCTTTTTGTCAGAATTCATGTGTCCGGCACCGCCAGGCCGGGGGGGGGCTGCACCTCCGCCCCCAGCCCCGCGCTGCTGGGGCTGTGGGTGGCTGGGCCACGTCCCTGGTGCTGGTCCCGCAGGGGTGGGCTGCACAGAGCCGCTTTGTGCTGGGCCCCCCACCGCGTGTGGCTGTCCCCGCGTGCCCCCCTGTGTCCTGCAGCCTCACGAGAGCACGTGGGGAGTGAAGCAGACACAGAGTTTCCCAGGGAAGAGGATGCTGTTGACCTGTGTTGGACTTGGAGCAGCAGGGAGCCCAAGTCGGGGCTCAGGGTCTCTGTGCCCCAGCTTTGGTGGCCTGGGAAACATTCCTGCTTTCAGGGTGCATGTGCCCTGCTTGGCTGCTGCCCCAAAACAACATTTTTATTAACAGTTCTTGATTTGAGCCCAGGAGGAATGAAACCACCGCAGTCAGCGGCAGCCCGGCGGTTGCTGGTGCTCCAGCTGAGCTCTGACAGCTAAAATCTGACCTGGCGTAGTTCGCACCAGGCACAGGTATGCGGCCTTGTTAAGCAGGAGGACAAACTCTGGTGCTGGCCAGGCAGGCAAAAGGGGGGCTCTGAGCACAAGCAATGGCTTGGTTTTATTTTGGTGCCCAGTGTGTAGCTATTTCAGGTAACTCAGAGATGAACAAACTTGTGAATTTTATGTCTCCCTGCTGCTTCCAAGTGCCCCTTCCCCAACAGGATCCCCAGGGCGTGCGGTGAAGTCTTGTAGACCCAGCAGTGCTAATTGCCACCACCTCTGTGCTGCGTGTCCTGGCCGTTACTAACTGCTCTGCAACACCAGCGCTCCCATGTCTCCTGTAAATCCCCTGAAGGCCCTGCGCTGCCGTCTGTCCATCTGCTGCATGTGGTATGCCAGCTCAACCGCAGGAAACAAGACGGTGGACGTGATCCAAAGAGCCTGGTTTTTGCGGTTCGGGATTTATTTTTTTTTTAATTATTATTTTATAAATCCCAATTACTCAAGCAGCTGATTTCTCCCTGCTCTTTTTTTTTTTTTTCTCCCTTTTGCTTCATGCCCATGTGCTGCTTCGGTTCCTGGCTACTTTTGGCCAGTTACCCGCTTGCCTGCAGCCCAAAATCGAAGGACGGGCAGCATCGTCGCACGCAGTCCCTGCCCCGGGGTTGGCTGCTGCCGGGCAGGCGGCACTAACAGCCCTCTCTCTCTTTTGAATTGCAGACCCCATGTCAAAATGTCTTCACCCGTCAGGGGAGAGCAGTGCTTGTAGGCTGCCTGCGCCCGTCAGGGGAGAGCAGCGCTCCAAAAGCACACAGCAACGCTGCTGCAGTGAGGATTGGAAAGGAAAATCACGCCTTAAAAAAATAATGATGACACCTGAAATGTGTTTTTATACAGGGGGCACAGCGTTGTGTGGAAGAGTGTTTTTATTCTTGACATATAAAATTGCATTAACTTTTCTATGGGATGTACACCACGGGAGTGATGCTGTTTGGGATTCCTAATTTTTATTATTTTTTTTTTCTGATTGTTTGTACTAAAAGTTGCGGCTCCATGGCATTAAAACTTTCCCGATGACGGGCAGCTCTCTGAAGTCCTCTCTTTGCCCAGACCTGGGCCTCTTGCGCTGCTGCTGCGGGGCCCAGGCCTGCCCCTGGGCAGGGGCTCTGGGCAGGGGATTTGGGGCCGCGCTGAAGGCTCGTGAAGGAGACCTGCAGGGTTTAATCTCTTTTCCAAGAACTCGGGGCTGGGCCGCTCCTCGCTGTGCTCATTGGAGCTGGCTCATGCTTTGGCGGCGGAGGGTCGGGAGCCCCGCGCCGCTGCACCTGCTTCTCCTTGGCACTGGAGGAGGACTGGGGAGGGGTTGCCCGGCACCCCCTGGCTCACAGATATGCCCTGTACTCCCCCAAAACGTTTGGGGTCCCGTGACATCGCCGCAGGCCACGCAAGGGCTCAGCCCCACAGCTTTCTGGGGTCAGCCGCCCAGGCTGGAAGCACATCAGAGAGGGGGAAAAATAGCTGAGCTGCAGCAGCAATTACATGTTTGGGGCATAAAAGCCCCCACTGTCCTCCGGACAATCCCTTGTGTGTTTTGCACATGGCAGAGTGGAATGCAATATGGGAACGGGCTGCCAGAATGTGACGGCCCGCGGTGCACCGTGCGTTGGTGGGGTCTGCCGCCGTCCGCATCGCGTCGCAGCGGGTTGGTGCCTTTCTCCCCCCACTCCCTCCCTCTTTTTGTGTTATAAAACCAGTAGGATGCAAAGTAGCTACATTTCCGATCGTGTATTTTGGGAGCTTACTTGCCTCCAAAACACTGGGAAAGAGTAATTTTTAGATACGTAGAAACGAGGGAAGGGGGGAGATGATCCCAGCTGCCAAAATTCCAGCAAATCTCACCAAATTGCCATGGCACTGAATGCGACATGAATAATAAAGTAAAAATATCTTTTTCTTAAGATTAAAAAAAAGATACATTTCAACAGCCCTTGTAGATGTTTCTACAGAGCAGTGACCTTGGCCAGGGTGCTGCCAGCCCCACACCCAGCACAGAACAGAATATCCTGAGCTGGAAGGGACCCACAAGGGTCATCGAGTCCAGCCCTGAGCATGATGTGCTAAAACACAAAGGCTGCCCTGGCAGCGATGGTTCTTGCATATTAGTTTTACAAAAGTAGTGGGAACGCAGCTCTGGACTTCATCTCGTCTTCACTGACCAAGGAAATGCTCGCAATAACCGTAAGACCGATAGATTTGCCTGCATCTTTTCAACGCCCAAAAGGTTTCAGCTGAGAATTGAACAGCTGGCTGCATTTCATACGTAATAAACTGACTAGATGAGCAGAAAATAGAAGCCAAACCTATTTTATGTGTCACCAGGGCACACGCGTGTGGCTGTGTATCGCTTGGGGCCATACCGGCATTTCAGCTGCTTTGTGGCTGTCTGCGTACTGTAAACAGAAAATTCCTGAGATGCAGGTGTTGGAAAATGAAGGTACACAAACCCTGCCAGAAGTTTTAAGCACTAGTTCACCGCTACACGCACAAGAAGAACCTCTTTTAATTATAACCGCTGACGTGGAGATGAGAGCACAGCGATGACCGACAGCCTTGGGGCACAGCTCCGAGAACGCTGCAACAGGACGCTTTGCAAGAAAGCAAGAGCAAAAAAAAATTTTTCTGGGAACCGGTGAACAAACGTGCAGGTTTTGGGGCACAATGAGGCAGCCGAGGTGCTGCTTTCGAGGGTCAGCGGAAAGCCCACAAACATGCCTCTGCCCGAGCAGCCACGCTGTCTGAAGTGGAAACCACCGGAGAGGAGTGACTGCGCATAATGGCCCGGGAGCCCCCACGCAGCCGGGAAACAGGCAGGTTTTACGGGCTCCATTAGGTGCCCCTGCGAGGCTGGGTCCTTTGCAGCCTCGTCTTGCATCCCTCCCTAGACAGCTCTGAATGCCGGGGGAGGTGGAGAGGGGCTCACTGTCCTCTTTTGACAGCTCTGGCCAACCCGGCGTCCCCCCGTGAGGGGTCCCGTCACAGAGGCGCTGGTCTTGCTGCCTCTGTGCCAGTTTGAAAACTAGGAGAAGTCTTTGGGAGATGAGAAATGCTGGAGCATTTCACAGCTAGAAACCTGATGGATAGCACTAGTTTTCTTCTTTAATAATAATCAAAAGAGTCTTAATTGTCAGCTGTATGCCTGCCCAAAGGGTTTGAATTATCCTCCCTGCAACAAACTCCGTTTAGCTTCTTCCTCCTGCCACCTCCACCCCTCAGCCTCTGCTGCACCAGCGCCGCGGAGCCAACACGTCTCAGGCCACTCACCCATGAGCGGTAATTAAAAGGTACGATTAAAGAACCAGGGACATTTGCCCAGGACACAGAGTCCCCCACCTGGGGAGTGTTTCTCCACACCTCCCGCAGCCCCGGCGGGTTCCCACAGGTGTCGAGACGTGGTGTTTTTTGGAGGCCAGCCTCTGTTTCCAGCCTGCTTCCACTTAAGCACAGGGCCCCCCACCGTGCCTTCGAGCACAAAGCCCACCTGACATGCCCTGGAGAAGCATTAAATAGCCCAGCGCAGACGTGTGCTCGCAGTGCGGTCAGGCTCCGTGGGCGCTGCTTCCATCAGGCACCTGCAGGTGGGTCAGGACCAAGTCCCACCTCGGGACCTCAGGCGGTGGCTGCAAAGTGCTTTTGCCACCGTCCCACCCCAGCAAGGATGAGCCTGGCTGCTGCGACGAAGGTAAGGCTTCCCCGAGCCCCTCTGCTTTTTGCCGAGGTGAACTCTGCACTTTGCTTGCTGCGTGGGTGGCGTTTGGCTCAGAGCCTGCAGAGGACAAGGCAGGACACCGCCACCCCCGGCAGAGGAGGGGTGCACGCTCATGGACCTCCTGCCCCTCCAGGAAGCCGTTTTGCAACAGCCTGTGGGGAGCAAAGCTCCCTGCAAGCAGCACTGCTGCCCCGCGCACTCCTGAAAATGCTGCGTGTGCCAAAATACCGCTGGGAAACCCCAGCTGGAGGCCGGCTGATGCCTGCTCCCAGCGTGCTGGAGCCCGACTCCTTCCAGCCTCTCCCTGAAGTCCGAAAGCAGAACGGGGCGGCTGCCCAGCCCGGTCCGCTCGCAGGGTCGTGGGGACACAGAAGAGGCAGCGGGGACAGCCAGACGGCAGGACAGAGGGGCTGTGGATGCCCCAGGTGGCACCACGCGAGGAGCCAAGGGAGCGCCTGCTGAAGGCACACGAGTTGCCCTGCCACGAGGAGGAAGGCAGGATGCTTCCCACCAGCAGCCCCCCCACAGCTCCCCTTTGCCCCAAACGTCATTAATTCTCCATAAAACACTTCCAAGCACCACAAAGCTCGCAGCCCCACCACCCGCCGCACCAGCCAAGGCTCAAGCAGTAAAGCTGAGCTGTTGTGGAGTTATCTGAGCGCAAACAATGACTGAGCGTTTCCTCTAGAGAAGGATTTATTCTTTTTTTTTTTTTTTTTTTTTTTTTTTTCTTGTANACTCAAATGGCTGAACAGATTTCCTTCAAAGCCTGCAAAACAGACAGGGTCTAGTGGAAGGAAGGAAGAAAGGTTACGGGGAGTTGGCTCAGAAGGTGGGCCTGGGAAATTAAAAAAGCGTTGTCAAGTGGGGTCTAAGAGGCCGCCTGTCAATAACGTCAGTAAAAAAGAGTAAAACAAAAAACAGATGGGAACCTCTTTGCCCACAGGGTTGTCACAGTGGTTGGCAGCTCCAGGCACTAAAACATTTAGCAGTGCCAAGACCTGCACTGCAAAACGCAGAAGGGGGGACTCACCTCCGGCCTTTGGAGACGCAGTGTCCCCTGCTCCGTGTCTCCTGCTCAGCTGCCTTCCCTGCAGCGTCCCTCCAGCGGCACCCAAGGGCACCCACAGCGAGCCACTTCCACCTCCATGGTGGGAGACGTTTCCTCTGAGCCTGCCACCTGAGATCTGGACACCTCCACAGGACATTTGCTTGCGTTCCAGTCTGGGTGTTTCAACTCTTTGTTGCTTTCCTCGAAAAAGATCCGCAAGAAAAGACGGACGCATGGATGGAAGTGTCAGGAGAACCTTAGGGTATGGGGAGATGTGCTCAAACCATGGGGTCTGACACCAGGAGCTGTTTGGCAAGTTTCCAGCAGCTCCTGGTTCCCAGAGGGGCAGTGCTGCGGGCTGGTGGTCGACTGGGAAGCACGACTGCACAACGAACACATCCCTGACGGCCCTGTCTACACGCAGACTGATGGTCCGACCTCAGCTAAGGAGCATCTGGGCAGCGCTGAGGACCACAGGGCAGGCTCCAGGTGTTACAGAATTGTAGAATCTTCTAGGCTGGAAATGCCTTCACGGTCGCCAACCTAACCCACCGAGTCCCACCCCTAAACCCTGTCCCTCAGTGCCACGTCCACCTGTGCCTGAAATGCCTCCAGGGAACTCCCCCTCTCCCCTGGCAGCCTGCTCCAACGCTTTGACCACCTTCCCTGTGAAGAAATCCGCCCCGACGTCCAACCTAAACCTCCCCTGGCACAACCCGAGACCACCTGAGCAGCTCTTGGGGATCCAGAGGACGCCCCGGCCCGGGCAGGGCTTTGTCCTCAGCGGGACGGGGGGCGGCCGGAGCAGAGGCAGTAAACACCTCCGTGTGTGCCCCTGCAGGCGTCCCCATGAGTGCAGCCTTGCAGATGACGGCGTTTGCTCTCGCCCTCCTCTCAGCCCTCTTCCTCCTCCTTGCCACGTGCACCGACTGCTGGATGGTGAACGCTGATGACAGCCTGGAGGTGAGAACTGCAGCTGTGCTCGCGGCTGGCAGCAGGGTTGGTGCCTTGGTATCCGTGGGGCCGCATCATGTGGCACGGGCCTGGTGGGGGAACAAGGTGGCGTAAACACTCCGCTCCTTGCACGAGCTGGAGGATTTGGGAAGCGCTGGGGTAGAAGGAAGGAAGAAATTAAGAGCAAGGCATGGGTAGGGCGTCACTGGGATGTGGCTGGCTGCGGTGGTGAGGGCCTGGGATATCCCTGGGGAGCAGAGGTGCTTTTGGGTGCTGCTTGCTTGAGCATCTTTCTCCCGCTTCCAGGTGAGTCACAAATGCCGGGGGCTGTGGAGGGAATGCGTCACCAACATGCAGGACGGGGTCAGGACCTGTGACCAGTACGACTCCATTTTGGCAGACCATCCAGGTAAGCCAGCACGGTGTGGAGTGGAGGCACGACATCAAGCAACCCATTTCCAGCACCAGGCGAGCCACGTCACCTGCATGCAGACGTTTGCTGTTCAAACATCAGATTCACAGCCTGGAGGAAAAATAAAACAGTTCTAGACAGCAGCATCTTCCACCTAAGCATGGCCAGGAAGGTCTCGAGGGGATGACCGCATCCCGGGTGCTGAGTGGTGCGCCTTAAGCTGTGTGGTGGCTTGAGCTGCTCTGGTAATGGGCTTGGAGAGTGCTACTGCAAGGCGTCGGATGAGCCCGGTGAGCACATGGCGAGCAGCACGTAGCGTCGTGGGTGCTGGCGTCCCAATGTCCCCGCGTCACCATCTCCTGTGGAGATGCCCAGCAGTGAGCTGGGTGAGGCTAGCAGGGGCACAGGCAGCAGTCTAGAGCGGGGACACCAATTCCTCTGGCCTCTCCTCAGTCCCCTTCCTGGTCTTTGCTCTTTTTTTTTCCCCCAGTGAAGATTGTGGTGACACGAACGCTGCTGATCACAGCAGACCTCCTGGCGGGGCTGGCTTTGGCTACGTTGCTCCTTGGGCTCGACTGCATCAAGTTCCTCAAGGAAGAGCCTCGTGTCAAACTGAAGATGTGCTACGGGGCTGGCGTCATCCTCGGCATCGGGAGTGTGTGGCTGGGAGCGCTCGGGGCCAGCTGGGCCTTGTGGCCCACAGGGGACACGGGGAGCCAGGGGCACCCCCTCAGAGGGGTCCTGGGGAGCAGGGGGGTGTGTGGCTCTCTCTTAACTGGCCCCATTCCTCCTAGGCATCCTGGGTCTCGTGGGCTCCGTGTGGTATGCAGTGGACGTCTACATGGAGAGGGCCATGCTGGTGTCCCACAACCTGTTCCTGGGGGTCCACTACGACTTCGGGTGGTCCTGCTGGCTGGGGATGGCCGGCTCAACGGGCTGCTTCATGGCATCCGTCCTGCTCACCTGCTGCCTCCACGCCTTTGCAGGTCAGTCTGTGCTGTCCTGGGCTGCCCCATCACAGAATCATAGAATGGCTCGGGTTGGGAGGGACCTCAGAGATCACCTAGTTCCAACCGCACCCCGCATCAAGGAGCTTTTTGCCCTGCAGGGATATACCCGGGGTGAACAACTCAGAGGGCGCAGGCACTTCTTGCAGGCTCCAGCCTAATCAAGGGCAACCTTTGCAGCTGGCATTTGTGCCCTGGGGGGTGCTGGGCCATGCCAGGCAGGGCCCCATAGGCCCTGTGAGGGCACAAATGCTCCATCCTCGTCCAGAGGATCCTGAGGTCCCGGTGAAGGTGTGACGGCACCTACCCAAAGCAGCAGCCGTGCTGGAGCTGTACGGCCGTGACCAGCCAAGGCCTGGGCTCAGGGTCACAGAGACGAGCTGGCAGAGATCTGGCCATCCCACCACCGGGCACACGAGGTTGCCAGACGCGGTCTCCGCAGGGTGGAAATCAACCCGCAGGGCTGGCTCCCCATGTGTCACCACACCCGTGGCACAGGCAAGCGGGGCACCGGTGACACCCCACCCCTGGCTTTCTCCTGCCAGACCCCAGCAGCCGCCAGCGACCCCAGCAGCTCGTCCAGCGCCAGGTCGTCACCAGCAAGATGTACGCCATGAACTCCCGCGTGTGACGCACAGCAGCACCTCCCGCTCCCAGCCCCCTGCGGTCCCACCCCATTAAAGCACCATCATCTTCTTTGGGACAGCTCTGCGATTGCTTTAGGGCTGAGCCTGCAGTCTCCAGGCACGGCCTGTGCAACCTGCGCAGCACAGGCTGCAAAAAGCAAGCGTGCTGCAGAAGCGAGGGACGCCCAGAGAGGCTTTATTTCCAACTCCAGCCAGGCTTTGTGAGAATAAAAGCCAGCAAAGCGTTGCTGCTGTTGCACCCTGCAGCTGTACCGTCAGCGGTTGTTCCTCCTGCGGCCCCCAGCCCCTGCGGGAGCTGCTGTTGCTTCCCAGGGTGACAGCAGCAGAGCAGCCCTCTGCTCACCGCCCCACGGCTGCTTTGGAGGAATGCAGCGGAAGCCTCCTCTGCACGGAGCAACACTGACTCCACGCGGCTGCCGGCCCTGACAGCGCAGCAGCCAGCGGGAAACTGCCCCTGCGCTCCCGGCAGTGTGCAACCTGCATTGAAAAACTGGGGAAAGCTACCAGCCCGGAGCGTTCAGAAACGTTGTCACAGGGCTGTCATTAGGGTAACTCCACAGCCACACACACAGCTAATGGCGGCGCTCCTCCTGCGAAGCTGGGTTTTGAAGTCCATGCACAAAGAATTGTTTTCCAAAGTAATTATTACCCTTCTTCACTCACAAACCACTTTGGAAACAAACCAGAACCCCAAACCACCACCAACACCCTCCCCACCGCTGAGGTTAAGATCTCTCCTGACTTCAGGCTCAGCTCCTCTGCTCACCAGCCAAAGGCGGCTTGCAGTCCAGGGAAAGCCTCGCTGCCCACATGCACAACAGGCCCACGCCACCTGCTCCTGCCCTCTCTGGGATGCTGGTGCCCTCCACCACCCTCCCTAGGGAAAGCTCGCCTGACCAGAGGGAACCAGGAGGGAAACATCGCTCCTCCCTGCCCCACTCAGTCCTCATACTCCTCCCCTACTTCTTAGGGAAAGGTTTGCACAAAAACCACTGCAGCGAAGGGAAGCTGGACAGAGAGCTCCCTGAAGCAGGCTTTGTGACACTGGAAGGCAGAGACGCAAGGAGCTCAGCCTGTCCCTGCTGAGGGCAGGGACATCATTGCTCATCGCACACAAAGCCAGAGGGCAACAAACCCTTCGTGAGCTGACGTGGGCGCAACACGGCACCGCTGCTGCTGCGTTGGCTGCACATCTGCCAGCGCTGCTGGTGGAGGCTGAGGCCATGCCCCAGGCCCTGAGCGAAGAAATGCGGTCAGCAGACGAGGAGCAGTCCAGCCCGACAGCGTGAGCGATGTCCAACAGGGCTGCGGTCCAGGGAACTGACAGCTTCCAGGGAGACAGCTCCACTGCTCCGGAGGATGCTCAGGAGCTCGCTGAAAGGCGTTCAGAGATGGAGCACTTCCCAGATGCTAACGGCTGGTACCCAAGCACACAGGAAAGCAATTACAGAGAGCATTGGCATGATAAAAGCAGAGAGTTCATTAGTGCACAGAAAGGAAAGCTGCTGCAGGTCGGGTTCAAAGCTGCCCACCACGGTCAGACCCCACCGCGTGCTCCCCACAGCAGAGCTGGGTGAAGCTGTGAGCAGCTCCGGGCTTCCAGCAGCCCTGGCTCACCGCAGGGTCTGACCACGGCCCGAGCTCCCACGCTCACTGAGAGCGTGGTTCATGGCTGCTGCCACCCAGCAGCGCTCACTGGCAGCAGCCTGGGACCCCAGCACCCCTGAGTCAACAGCAGCTGAGCTCTGTGTCACCTCAGCCAACAGGTGTCCCCCCATCCCCACCACGGTTCTGCGGGCCACATTCCAGCGAGGACACAGCCAACAGCTTTTGGAAACACACCTGGATGGCACCAAGCACCTCCCCTCCCCGAGGTCACCGGCACCCATCACCTGCCCCTGCGCCCATCACCTGCCCCTGAGAGAACGGGGCTGAAACCACCCCCACTGACACCACCCCCAGCCAAGAGGAAATGAGTGCCTCAGTTGCACAGATTTCACTTGGGTTTCACCCAGCAGCGCTGAGGGCACTTAAACCCAACAGCGCAGGTGCCCAGCGCAGTTTTGATACATTTCCAAACGCGTAACGCTGAAAATAAAAAAAAAAATTTGTCTTTTACAAAGCCTCTTAGGAATGCTTCACCTGCATGCTCTTATACAGAAGTGGGTTCAACACAGCCAAGCACACATGGTAACCTTTAAGACCTTTATTAACAGATGCTTGCAGTTTGACTTGAAAAAACAGGTGTACTTTCCATACAAATTAAAAATGAAGTTCTTAAAAATCTCAACTTGACCAAATATGAAACAATTTAAAAACCTTTAAAGGTGTATTGAGAAAAAACAGACTTTTAAAAAACGTGTTTGTTTCCAAAAGGAGACTTCTTTAGGTAAAAATAATAAAAACTCCATGCTGCATAGATAATGCAGAATAGTTATAGTAACCGGGTCAACAGCAAAAAGCAAGCACTTAAGGTCTTCAGTTCCAACTCTTTTGTTCATTTCTTATTGCTGGAATTTCATTTTCTCTTCTTCTTCATTTCTTAAGTCTTTTCTTTGATGACTAAACTGAAATAAATAATAAAAAAAGATCATCAGACACACCATCCGACGCAGATGGTTCTGTCTACCGAGCGTCACCTGCGATTTAGACTCGCACTAAGCTTGCACACACAGAGATCTCATCAGCCACAGCTCTGAAACCAGCCCATAGTGACCAAAACTGCCAACTTCCATGCGAAGCAGGCATGAAGGATGCCAGGAGAGAAAGAAAAGACGCTCCTGAACCCCATGTCATCTGGCTGCATCTCCCCCTCCCTGCCTCCTGCCCCAGGCCCTCCCCTGACAGCCCCTGCAGAGAGCTCCTCTGGCTCTGCAGCCGCCGCGCAGCGCTCCCCGCGACCCCTGGGCTGGAAGCCCTGCAGAAGACGGCTGGCCACATTTCTGCCTGTGCCTAACAAGCACGACAGCGTCACAAAAATTCCAAATTTATGTTCTCCAAGACCACCAAACAGAAAAAAGGACAGACATTTCTCCCCTCCTCTCCAGCTTGCCGTATAAACTCATCCGGTTAGTGTTAACCCTTCACAGCAGGGTAACGGGCTCCCACCAACACGGAAAGCACTGCAGCAGACCTGAGGAGGCACCTCGCAAGCAGCCTGCGCAGAAGGAAGGGTCCCTGAGCTCTCTTTGCTTCAAGGGGTGACACGGCAGCGCCGCTTGTGCTCCTGCACCCCGCCCACCCCAGTACTGTCAGTGGCCAACGGCACTCCCGGCAGAAGCTGCTGGCTTTGGAAGCAGAGTGCTGAGGAACAGCAGGGATGGGACAGGGCTAACCAGCACCGGTGCGGCCCAACCTCACAGCCGGGCCCTGCAGCAGTCAGCCAGCATGCTGCTGAGTGCAGCCAACCTGCACTGGCACAAGCAGCGCAAACCTTGTGAGGCAGAAGCGAGAGGAAAGCACCAAGAAAAAAAAAAAAAAAAAAAAAAAAAAAAAAAAAAAAAAAAAAAAAAGGCATCCATCAGAGCAGGCCCAGGAGCCCCCCACGCACCCGGATGGTGGTCGAGATGTTAAGCCGGTGTTTACTCAGCCCCGCCCTGCTCGGCCTCGGGAGCGGACGTGTTCTCAGCTGGTGGTTCGGCTGTCTTCGTCTCTTTGCCATCTTGTGGTTTAGGGTTCTCCGGGCGTCTGCGTCTGTAGTTGAAGTTACGCCGGTACCGACGTTGAGGTGGCTGCTGACTTTGGGTCTCGTCGCCTTGGTTCTCTTTATCTTCTTCGTTTCCGTCCTCTCGAGGCTGCCTCTGACGAGGAGGACCCCTGAAAGTCAAGCTGGGCTTTAACAATGCAGCATCTGACCAGCGCGATGTTCTGGCTGTGTTGCCACAGCAAAAGGGAAAAAAACGCACAAAAAACAGCCGGTCTGCAGCCTACCTGCGAAACCGTGGTCTGTAACCTCGGTACATGTTCTGCCTGACTGGTCTACCTTGGTCTCCTGCACCCTGGTTGTCAGCACCCTGGAAGACATCAGGCAGCAAAACCACCTTAGCCGCCTCCTGAAGCACGGTGCCACCAGAGCTCGTCACGGCCTGCGAACGCTGCGAGGCTGAAGTGCGCAGCGGGGTTTACTCCTGGTCCAGCTGATCACCCAGAAGTCAACCCAGCTCTAGAACCAAGACCTCCAGCACCTCACCACCTGGCTCCAGCGTTTCACCCCAGGGAATGGATCCCCAGCACCCCCAGGGCTGCCCCGCACCACCCTGCTCCCAGCAGACGTTACCTCCACGATCTCTCCCTGCACGGGAGGGTTGGAATATTGTGGTCGACGCCCGTAGGGCCTACGCATGTAGTAAGGTGGGTACCGCCGCCGGCGGTAGGGACGGCGCTGCTGGGCTTGGCCTTCCGGGATGTTCTCTGCCCCCTCGTTCTTCTCCCCACTCTCACTGTTCTGGTAGTTCTGCTGGTAGTTGCGTGGAGGGCCCCTGCGACGCGGATATCGTCTGTAATGGTTACGGTCTGCTGCGTATTTGCTGCCTTGCACCGGGACTCCGCCGGGCCCTGTCACGTTCGCTGCCTCCGCGCCCTGCAGAGCGGAGACAGCGTTAGGTGGACGCCGCATCAGCTGCAGCGGGACAGAGCTTAGGGCTGCGCAGCGGTTTCCAGCCACGTCTGGAAAGCGACAGAAGAGCGCTCACGCCCCCGCCACCAGGCGTCTCCCCAAGTCGCAGGCACCGAGCAGCCCGCGGCCACGGCTCCCCGAGCCGCACTGACCTTCTCTCCTTCAACCACATCAAACTCCACGGTCTCTCCGTCTCCCACGCTGCGGAGGTACTTCCTGGGGTTGTTCTTCTTGATGGCAGTCTGGCAACAGAACGTGGCAGGATTACACTGACAGGCACGGCAGGAAAATACTTCTCAGCACAGCTGAAGATTTATTTATCCTTTTCAAACAGGTATTTATTTCTCAAGGAGAGAAGTAATGAGGCCACGGTGAAGACCCAGCCATAAAATTTATATGCTCTGCTCCGGTTCTGGCCTGCCTGCCGTGTTTAGCAGCCCTGGCGTTGTCTACAAACACCTGTCAACATGCTCCCAGTTGGAAAAGCAGTGTGGAGAGAGACTAAAATGAGCCCCAAACAATGCAAACCACAAGTTTCTCACCAAGTGCCCCGTGGTATCTGTACATCCCCACGAAGTACATACACGATCACAAAAACAAAAGCTTGCTTTGGGTTTTCTAGCCCTGCAGCCCCGCCACCTCCCACAGGAGCACGGCACACAGCAGCCTACGGCCGCGCGAGGCTGCCCCCAGCCACACAGGCACAGCGACGAGCGGGCACCAGGAGGTTTCCTTCCCTGAGGTTTCCAACGCTGCCACCTCAGCCACAGGATTTTATTTAGTAACGGCTAATCCACGCCAGCTGCTCATTACACACCAAGGGCTTTTATGGGTACCTACACGTTAACTGACACTAGACCATTCTGTTCAGCACAGTATGCACTATGCTCAGCCACATCCCACTTCCCAAACGCTGTAACCAGACGGTAAAACAAGTGACATAACTTCACAAAGAGGTGCCAGCAGA
>VXAV01004557.1:22636-40330 GCA_013399715.1 Alectura lathami
TAAGAGCCCTTCAGCGCTAATGCAGATGTGCTATACAGCAGCTTGGAGAAGAGTGGGAAGGAAAGTGTGCTTTGCAAAGGGCTGCAGGAAGATGGAAAGAGGGCCTGCAGCAACTTGTATTTGATTCTTGAGTTAAGAAATTGGAATCAGATAACACAAGTGCCTCTGGCCCTCCCTGCATTTCATTTAAGAAATAATTGTATTGAAGGTTACGGCTTTTTCTTCTGTCTAGATTTTTCTCACTGTTGTCTTACCTTACAGCTCCTCCCTGCTCCGTGCCTTTTGAGGAACAATTTGACTCATTTTCATTCACTTGGTTGTTCAGTTTTAAGATCTGAAGCCTTTACAAACAGGGTCATTCTGGCCTCAGAAATGGCACTTTGTGCTTCAGATCAAATCACCGATGCATATTTTTTTTTAACCATCTCTGAACGCTAAAGAGAGAGGTGTGACAGAGAGTATTTAATGATCTCTTGGAAAGTACAGTGGCAGGTGGAAATGTTCCTAAATACTGGAACAAAAAGACAGAGCTGTGTAATCTGTGAGGTGCATTGATCCTGCTCACTGCAGCTCCTCTAAAGGGGGTTTGTTGTAGAATAAGCACATTACAGGTAACAGGAAAGGAACCAGGAGTCTGTGCTGGCTGTTGCAGAGGTGTAGAGGCTGTAGATACTGAAGGGTATAGAGACTGAAAAGCATGTGGGCAGGGAAGGATCAGCCAGGTGAATGGAGAAGCTGGGAGGAGAATGCACTGAAGACATGGTTGTGCAGACTGCATGTGAAAGTAATTAGCACTTCTTTCCCAGGATCAGGGCAGTGCAGCACTGCTAGAAAGCTGTTATTTAAAAAAAAAAAAAAAATCCCAGCAAGGTGTCAGAGAAATCATCCAAGCAAGGCAAAAGCAGGCCTTGGGCTCTTCATCTGTCCTTATTTTGCTGTCCCAGAATCCAGTGCAAAGCAGAACCATGGGTGACCTTGTGACATAAAAGATATTTGCTCCCTGGGTAGGTATGCTCCCTGCTTTCCACCCAACCATCGAACCTGCTTGCATGGTCTGTGCAGTGACAGGAGGGGATCTGTGGCAGAGATCATGCCTGATGAGACAGTAAGGGTGGCACCCAGGCTGACTGCAGGTGGTTCTCTATCCTGGACAAGCAGGACTTCCTTCCTTGTTTCATTTAATGTAGTTAAGTTCTAGGCAGGATTTTTCTCCCAGGTTTGCCAAGATTTGCAACACTGATGGCAGCACAGTGTGCTGAGGGTAGGAAGGACCTTTGTAAGAAACCCAAGTCCTCGTCTTGCTGAAGTGAAGACAGTTTTTGCAGGCAACGTAGGCCAGAAGTTGCTGGGGGGAGAGAGGATGGGTGGGAAGAAAGAGGAAAGCAGTCAGTTATTGCCTGAATGGTAAATGTAGAGGACAGTATTATGAGTTGCCCTTGGACAGCTGAAGCAGACATTGTATGATGTGTGTTTGCAGTAGTAGAATATTTTCAAAGTCTGAGGACTGAGGCTGCTCTTCAACAAATCTTTTCAAGGTAAGACCCTGGCACAAAGCCTCGCTGCCCATTCCTTTCGGCTGTCCACCAGCCGTCCTCACTTTCTTCAATAACAACTACAATGTCTCCTTCATTGATGTCCAGTTCATCCATATTCTGAAAGGGAAAGGAAACATGGTTAGCCTGAGAGTACAGGAGGACCCAAGCGTGTATCTTGTGTTTTTTTTTTTTCCTCTGTCTTTCATCAAGAGTCTGCCAGTGTCCCTCTGGTTGAGAATGAGATTGAAATACCAGACAGTGGAAGGATTAAGCACCTACTGAGCTGGCTGTGTGCTGAGGATCCTCAGAATTTTTCCCAGCCTCCCTGTTGTCTCTTCCTGAGCAACCTGTTTTATCATAAGGGAAGGTTGGAGAGCGCTGAATGTGACTCTCCGAAAGCACGCAGCAGTGACCCTTCCTTAGTCTACTGGTGTTGCTTAATTAAAAAGGGCAAGGCTTAATTCCTGGCAGAGGTGAAAACAGTACCCCTACTAATCTAAGCCTTAAAAAAGGTCTCTGAGTTCTCTTAATACAGAACGGTAGTGATCAGTGGAGGAGCATTCGAGCTGACAGGACTGTGAAAGTCCCATTAGGGAAAGCTAATAGTTTAGCAAGAGTCAGTGTGAATAAGAAAATATTTTTAAGCAGTCCTGAGGAAAAAGGTAGTGGAAAGAATCTAAAGGTTCATTTTACGGGCATAGAACTATCTCTGGATTCGCATGAAATCATAAAAAGCATGAGGTAAAAAGAGGGGGCATGTCCTGTGCACTGTAGGTTTTATTTGCACCATCCTTTAAAGCATGTGGCTGCTGTTGGAAATAAGGTATGAATGAGATGCATCTAAGTTCTGAGCTGGTGAGTCCTGGTCCTTTAGTAGGAATACTCAGATTTTAATGGCAGTGAAGGGTTTTTGCTCTTTCTGGTGTTTTAGAGGGTAACCTGTATGATTTTACTAATGGTACTATGCCTAGCAAGGTCTGAAGCCAATGAGAGTTTAAGATCTAGGTTAAGGATGCAGGCTGCTGTTTATAACAGTCTTTTGGTACACAGACCAAGCCCACTGTGATTCTGCAACTTGTGACACTGAAGTACAGAGGTACACAAATCACTTGCAGGGATTCAGTCCTCCTCAGCATGGAAGAGACCTCAGTTACAGCCGGTGTGTTAAGCTGTAGCAGGTCTTTCCAATGATAAGCACAAGCACATGGAGAAGAGTTCTTAGGTGTCTGTCATGTAGTTTTAGATTTGCTGTAAGGCTGCAGTAGAGTTTATGAGGGATCTGTAGCCACTTTCTTTCTCAGGGAGAACATTTCATGGGAAATGTAAATTCAGAATGCTCAGTATTTCATACTTAGCCATCATCACCTGAAAACTAAAGTTTTCCAAGTGTCTTCAATCCCCTGTGTCTCTAGAAGGAGGTTGTAACAGCTCAGCACTGATTTAGGGAGTAGTATAGCATGCTGATGTGTGATCAATTGCAAAAAATGTTATTGTTTTATCTTGAGTCAGAATGGTGTAGTGATTTGTGTCAACAGCTGGTGGTTGGGATTCTTGGCTTCCGTGTTATACCTTGACCAATAAGTCTCCAAGTGCCCCCATCTGTAAAGGGAAGGTAATTCCTTAACAGAATTAACACTTTCAAGATGTTTGGATCAGCATTCTGTTTTAAATCTGACACTGTATGAAATACTTAGTTTGAAGCCTTTGTTTACCTGGGCTGTGTAGTCATAAAGTACTCTGTAGTCCTGTGGTGGTGTGATTCTTTCTTGTTCGTTTACGAAAATGGATGCATAGACCCCATCTGTTTTCTCTGCTGGCAAGGAGGGGAAAGAAAAAAAAAAAAAGGGAAAACAGAAACAGAGAGTTCAGTTGCTTATAAATGCGTGGGATCATACGCAAGAGTTCACAAATACAAGGGTCTCTGTTCTCTTTCTGTCTGGAGGTGTACATGTATAGAAAAGCTGCTGTGAACTGTAGGTAAAATCTTACACAAAAACTGTGTCCCATTGATTGGGTGACAATGCAGCCGTTGAACTTTCTGGGAGGTCAGAAGCTCTGGCTTCATCCAGGTTGAGAAAAATGTTTACCGTGCTAAAGCACAATCACAGTAGTCCAAAGAAGGAAGTACTGTGAGTAAACTGGTTTAAAATGTTTGCTGCTGGAGATGTGAAATTCTGGCAGGTCAGTGTTTTGCACAGGGCTTTTCTTTTTCCTTTGAGAAAAATGGAAAATATTGTGCCAATGATTCATCACTAGTTTTCCATTTGTTTATGTAGCTTCCATCTAGCTATTTGTCACAGACATAACTTTTCTGGAAGGTATTGTTTTAAACCAGTTTGTCTTAATTAGGGAAAACTCTTCTTATTCAGGAAGAGACAGAGCTGGCCCTACTGAAAAGCACCACCTGGGTCTCCTCTGCTGTTTCAGTGCAGGTGATGCAACTACAGCAGTAAAATGGAACAACCAAAGCCCTGCTAGTGTGGATGCTGTTGTGCTGATGCAGCAATCCAAATTAGGATTGCTCTAGTGTACTCTGCATCTCCTGGACAGCACGATTGCAGCTGTAAGCATAGATCTGGCTGAGGGACTACTCTAAAAATGGCTTTTGGGGTGCAGGACCAAGCACCAGGTGAAAAGTCCCCATCAAAGTACCAGGCATAAAGTGTCGTCAGGATACTGCAGGATTTTATGAGAGACTCAGTGTTTGCCTTGGAGAATCCTTGAAGCCAAGTCTCTGCTTGAAAGCAATACGCCAATAAATGTGGTAAAAAACAAATGTTTTTTTTAATGAGAGACAAGCGCAGTGATGCTCCCGTTTGCATATAGTTAAAATCAGGAGTGTTAACTTTTCACTGGGAGGTGGAGAGCCACTTTCTTCCTCCTGTCTGCCTGGGAGCTTTCTCCAGCCATTGAGGTGAGCTGAACACGCATGTCCTCTGTGTCAGTGGGGTTACAGCACTTGGCATGGGGCAGCTGGGGTTGCCTGTACCTTCCTGCAGTAAATCCTTGCTTTGATTATCCTGCTCAAAGGAGCTCTGTCAACTTTTTGACTTCTCAGCTGTTGAAAGATAATCATGGGCACAGGCAAAAGAGCTGAATGCTGCAGGCTCTGTTTGCCATTCATAGGAGCATAGAATCATTAAGGTTGGAAAAGATCGCTAAGATCATCTAGTCCAACCGTCAACCTAACACCACTGCCCATTAAATCATGTCCCCAGGTGCCACATCGACACCTTTCTTGAACACCTTCAGGGAAGGAGACTCCACCACCTCCCTGGGCAATTTGTTCCAATGCCTGAGAACTTTTTCTGAGAAGAAACTTTTCCTAATATCCTACTTGAACTTCCCCTGCCACAACTTAATGCCATTACCTCTTGTCCTATCACTAGTTACTTGTGAGAAGAGGCTGACCCCCACCTCACTACAACTTCCTTTCAGGTAGTTGTAGAGAGCAATAAGGTCTCCCCTGACACAGCATCAGCTCAAGCAACTCCATATCCTTCTTGTAGTGAGGGGCCCAAATCTGAACGCAGTACTTGAGGTGTGGCCTCACCAGGGCCCAGTACAGGGGAATGATCACCTCCCTGGTCCTGTTGGCTTTACTCTTTCTGATGCAAACCAGGATGCCGTTGGCCGTCTTGTCCACCTGGGCACAGTGCTGCCTCATGTTCAGCTGGCTGTTGACTAACATCCCCAGGTCCTTTTCCTCTGCACAGCTTTCTAGCCACTCTGCCCCCACCTTGTAGTGTTACATGGGGTTGTTGTGACCAAAGTGCAGGACCCAACAGTTGCTCTTGTTGAACCCCATGCAAGTGGTCCAGACTATCCAGATCCTTCTGTAGAGCCTTCCTGCCCTCAGGCAGATCAACACCTTATCCCAACTTGGTGTTGTCTGCAAACTTACTGAGGGTGTACTCAATTCCCTCATTCAGATCATCAATAATGTTACTAACGAGGACTGGCCCCAGCACTGACCCCTGGGGAGCTGTGACCAGTTGCCAGGATTCAACTCCATTCACCACTGCTCTGGACCCAGCCATCCAGCCAGTTTTTTTGCCCAGCAAAGAGTACAGCTGTCTAAGCCGTGGGCTGCCAGCTTCTCCAGGAGTATGCTGTGGGAGACAGTGTCAAAGGCTTTACTGAAGTCTGGGTAGACTACATCACAGCCTTTCCCTCATCCAGCAGGCAGATCACCTGGTCATAGAAGAAGATGAGGTTGGTCAGGCAAGACCTGCTTTTCATGAACTCACACTGGCTAGGCCTGATCCCCTGGTTATCCCTCACATGCTGTGTGATGTGATGTGTGACTCAAGAAGGTCTGCTCCATAACCTTCCCCAATACCGAGGTCAGGCTGACAGGCCTGTAGTTCCCCGGATCATCCTTCTGACCCTTCCTGTAGATGGGTGTCACACTGGCAAGCCTCCAGTAGTCTGGGACCCCCCCATTTGACCAGGACAGCTGAGAAATGATGGTCAGTGGCTTGGCAGGAACTTCTGCCAGCTCCTTCAGTACCCTCAGGTAGATCCCATCCAGCCCCGCCAAAGTGACCCCTGCCTTCCCTAGCCTAAGGAAATTCAGAAGAAACAGCTATCCAGAACTGTATCAACACAGCCTCCTTTTGTTCTTCATTGCTCCGAATTGGTTTGAGCCTTTCTTTCTCCATGGTGGAACATGCTGGGATTCCACATAACATCTGAATGAGAGATGGGCAACCAGCAGGGCTGTTTTTGCAGCAGTAGGTATGTTGTTATACCAGGCTTGAACATTAAGTGCCACCGCAGATGCTGCTTACTTGGATACGGTCGAGAGCTACTGTTAAATCCAGCATTTGGTGTAACGGTGTTGTTTATTTCTGGTAAGTTCTTCTGTATGCAGTTGCCCCTCACAGAGCTGCATAACTAAATGCCTTCAGGCTGTTTTTATGTGGATGCTACTGCATGCCAAAGAAGGCGGCTGGAGGCTGGCAGGCCCAGCTGGTGCCTGATAGTGCTGGAGAGACTCTCCTGCCTGAACATGAAACGCAGCAAATGGAATAGTCTGGGTTTTGTTCCTGGGTGCCCAAGCAGGCAAGGCAGGCCTCACCAAGGAAGTTGGTCTGGGTGTGTTTAAAAGCTGTTGTAAAGGAACTTTCTGGTTTCCTTTATACAGGAGTTGCAGTTAAAATGATTTGGGTTTAAATCAGGTCGATAAAAAATGTCAAGTGTTACTTTCTGCATAGTCAAAATACTGTATTTTAAATGTCCTCTGATAAATGCCTGGCTGCAAAGGTTGTGATAAGACAGTCTGAGTGTGAAATGAGATGAATATTTGCATTCATAAGACATGACTTTAAGACTTCAGGAATTCCCTTTTGCTTGTTAGAAGCAGCATATCCAACCTTAGGAGAAAACTGTTATGTTAGTCAGACTGTGTTGGTCTAAATGTACAGTTCACCCTTGCCCAGACAGAGGTTTTAAAGACTTGATGACCCTGAGATTATATGGATTATTTAGTAATTCAAAATAGGAAGGTTGTTTAAATCTGAGCTGGATTAGTTTTCAGGCTACTCTTACTGTCAACTGCCATGTGAACACGCACTGTACCATTTCTGTTCCATGTTAAAGCTCAAGTTAGTGATGTGATCTTAAACACAAACATCAGGTAAATTTACTTCCTGGGGAGGCATACCGAGAGGAGGGGCTGAAGGAATGGCACTTTCAGCGTTGTGTTTGCTGCTTCCATGCAGTAGTCCAGAGAATCTGTAGAACCAAGAGAATCCGATGATAACGTGAGTGAACAGGGACTGAGTGGGAGCATTTCTTCATCTTTGCAAGTCTCAGCTGTCAGACTGAGCCTTCCCTCCATCTGCTGCAGGGCTGCATGGATGTCATCTCTTCCTGTGGCCATCTACTTTCCTTTATGCTATAGGTATTCTTATTTTCAGTTAAGAATAAATTTTTAAAAACTCAGCAAAATACTGAACCTGTTGAACTGTCAGCCATCGTTAAACTGTGCACTAAATGCATCATGCAGTATTTTGTTGTGGATCCAAGGACTCATGAGACTAAACTCCAGTTATCTCCATGCTATCAACATGATGAGAATTATCAGTTGTTTACCAGAGATTACCATCCCTTTGTCTTTAAGGGAAACTAATAAAATTTAAAATTCAAAGCTTGTATAACACAAATTCACAATTTCTAGAAAGGTAAGTGAAATTCTCTTTTTTCCTTATATTTTAATATCTCCTACTTTGTTTTCAGTATCACAGCTGGATACTGGCTGGGCTCTGGTGACCTGGCAAAGTGAGAATGTGGTTTAGGAATCTCAAGCACAGATAGCAATACCATTCAGTGCCTAAGGCATATCTGAAGGATTTCATTTTTCAGCTGGTGAATGGTCAATGTTTCAGGAAAATGAACATCTAAACTCAACAATTTCTGAAAAACTGAGATTGAATGTCTCTAGGCTGTTTGCTCATGCAGAGCACAGTTGTATTCTAAATGTCTCTACAGTTATCTTCTGTAATTGCATAGGATGTAATGTTAGAATTCATTATTATAGAAAACCTTGCTTCCAACTGAAAACCAAAGTGTTGCATATAAACATTATCAGCACACTAACAAGTGCGGACCACATTTTAAATGGGATATCACAGGCTGTGCTTTGTCTTTGGCATATAAGAAGGCTTGTCAAAATATAAACCTCTTCTCTTTTAAATATGATGCCTTTCCCACTGTGAATTAGCCAATTTAGTATAAAATGTTTAAATCAATATCTGTACCATGTTCTTCTGCTGATATAACTACCTTCATGTTACGGTATTTACCAGCTTAGATGGATTAGAAAAACACCTCCTTAATCATCACAGTTATTCCACTAAGTAATTTTTCATTTGGTCTAGATACAGAGAGCATCTCTTTGTTCTGCTCAGCTGGGCGGTGCAATGCACTGAGCCAGGAGGTCTTGCTGAAAACGACGGCTCTCCCCAGCCTCCGCTCCCAGCAAGATTCACCTTTGCCCTCCCTCGCACAAAGGGAGTTTTGATGCTGTGTGCTGTGACTCACTAGGAGAGAGGAAATTAGTGTGAATGCTCTCCATTGTTGGCCAACTAATTGTTTTATGAACTTGTCGTCTTGTCTCTCTTCCCATTAGGCCTTGGCAAAATTACTCTGACTCCAGTTTCAATAGATTTACTTCTATAAAGCTGCCCCTTGCTACAATGAAGCAGGCAGTAACCTTCCAGGTCACTGCTCTGTTTCATGTGGAGAAATATCAGTTCTGGGAACGAAAGTCTGCCACTCACCTCTTCATCATCCCACAAGACTGGGTTGGACTGCTGTTGCTTCTGTTTGGTTCTCTGTTGTAGTAGTTCTCGTATCCTATTGCACCTGCAATAGGGCAATACAACGGAGATGTTCAGTCTGGCAAAACCTATTTCTCCTGGCCAGAGCGCAACCAGCAGCGTAGCAGCTCAGGAGATGCTGAAGCAAACTGCTACACAACATCCATCTGCACTCGCATGTAGCATGTTTGGAGCAGTTCAGAGGGACGTGGGCACTTGACAAAAACCATTCAGGTGACTGTGTGAGGGTATGTCCTTGGTAGAAAGGTGTTCTTGACCTGACACAAGTACAGATCAAGGTCCATTCCAGCAACAATGAGTAACCCCAATTTAGGATACAGATTACACCATGACTGTTTCCTCTGTTTTCTTAAAGCCCAAGCTCTGAGAAAGCAGAGCATGGTCATTGTGAGCCTGGGACCATGTTCCTGATACAATTGGCTTTTTTTTTTTTTCCGTAATATATTGAGTTGGGAATTTCTGTTGGAGCTGGGGAAGTTTCTGAACATCTTTGCCAGCAGCAATAACAAGCAATTTCCTTGTCTGTGCTTGTGCATAAGTGTCTTCCTGCTGTTTGTATCTACCCTCCACCTCCTCAGAGCTGATTTGGTGTTTACTCAGAGTTGGATGATTTTTCTTCTCTTGAGCACAGCTGTGTTACAGTTCCTTCATTCTCCCCTATGATGTTGGTTAAGGGTGAAATTGAGACCATTTACAAGTCTTTTTAGCTTTACTGATGAAATAGTTACAGAGATTTATTTCTCGTTGCTTAAAGCTGGTGGCCAGATACCCTTTCTTCTTTGTCAGTGTGGAAGCCAAACAAACGTGAGTTGAATCTGATTCATAAGCCTTGATAGCATATTATCTCAGTTCTGACTGAGATTATGTCAGTTCTGACACTAGGTAATTAAGTAAGATATTGAACACGGACTAAAGGTTGTGTTGAAGTTCTTACACTGGATCAGCCAACACCATAAGCAGAGCAGGCATGTACAACTACTGAGTGCAAAGAATCCCTGCAAATAAGACTCGCAGTATTAAGGGAGGTTTCTGACCATTGTAAGAGTCTGCATCTCCCACCCTTCTAGACTGTCACCTGCTGTTGTTTCTGGCCTGCAATTCATGTCGATTAGGTAGAAGATAGGAGAGAACAACATCATCAAGAAACCAAAAGGCTTGGTCAGGACGAAAATCTCCCTCTTCACGATGCAAAATCACATGTGAGATTTTCCCCTGCACTTTGCAAATAATAAATCAGGTGGTCAGTTCACCATGTGCTGCTGTGCAAACTCATTAGCAAGAGCTGTGGAGGTACTAGGATGTTACTTCCAGAACATGTCACCTTCTAGAAGGTGGCAAAAAAAAAAAAAAAGAGAAGAAAAAAGCAAGAATCAATTGTATCTTTGCCTTTCATAAAGCTCTTAAGAGTTTTTTCCACTTATTTCTTATTAGAAATGAATCTTGACATAGCCAAGAGCTGTTTGCAGAAAATTGCTTAAGCAACTGAAGAATGAGAAATCTCACATGGGTCGGGGGGGAGCACAGCTGAGAATTACAATTCTCTTTGTGTACAGAAGAAGTTTCACACCATTGCAAGATGCATGTTCACAGACAGAAGGGAGAAGTGTAGCTTTTCTTAGGTAAATGCTCCTGTAGTAGTCAAATTTAAATCTCCTCTGGGAAGAAGGAACTGTAGCAGCAAAATAACATAAATGCACCAGCATCAATGTATTGGTTTTAGAAAAATTTTCCAAGTCCTTATCCTTAATTGTCATAGGTGTAATGAGAGAATGGCAATGTGGAAAACAAGCTTTAGGTCGCTCGATGCTGGGTTAGTAATAGCATCCAGCTCTGCTGAGGAAGTTGCTAGGCTGTAATCGCTGCCAGCTCTGGGCTCTGTGATGAAATCGAAGGGCTATAAGCTGTTCCTGTACAAGATTATCCCGTGGGACAGGGCACTTGTACTGCTGATGTGTGTACCTACACAATCCTAGCACGGAGTGCTTTTGTCAGTATAAAATTTTCTTCTGCCTGGATGGATTATTCCATGTTCTGAAAGGAAGTAAGCTCTTCAGAGGCTTCTGAGTCAACACTGAGGGGGTTTCTCTTTGACATTTCAGTACAGCTTTACAGCAGATTGTGGAAGTATGCAGCCTGTGTACGCAGTTTGAAAAATAAATAGAGGAAGAGATCTTTTCAGAATATGTATCTATTGTCAGCTGCTGATGAGGTGGAATAGGGATTTTCTGTCCTCTTACAAAGGCTGTGAATCTTTGTTTACTGCAGCAGCTGCAGGAACGTGCAGGCATTCACTCAGTCTGTAAATACCTGATACTGCTTGTTGAAGTAAGAGGGTGTGGTTTGTCCTTGTCATGTGAAACCTTCATGACCTCATTTCTGATGCCGTGTTTGGGGAACTCCTGCCTTGGAGCAGCATGTTTTCATTTTACAACTGCTGTTAGTTCTTCCTATCCTATTCTCCATTTCAGACCAGAGGTTTTGATCATTATGGTTGACGACGGCTCCTGTGGCTTGAATGGACAGTTTGTGAACTTAACATCACTTCTGCATGCTAGGGCAAAGCCAATTTCATTCAAAATTTACCCCAGCTAAGATCTTGCCCCTATACAAAGAGCTTCAGGACAAAAGGTGTTACTCCCCATCAGGCAGGTGCAACGAAACAGAGTACGAAGTCAGGCCTTCTCTGCGCTACAAATGAAGAGGCAGCATGTCTGTGCAGGGGATACCAGGGTGCAGTTACATGTCAGGTTGGGTCTGACTGTCCCCACTGCAGGAAATTGAGGACGCCATCTCTGCAAGGCAGTTTGCCTCCTCCTCAGTGGTGCCAGTTCAGCTGTACTGTGAAATGAGCCTGGCTGAAACACCAAAGAATCGTGTCTATTTTTGAAAGGTTATTTTTAACCTGGATCATTCAGCTTTCTCACTTACAGCACTGCATAGCGAGCAGTGGCAGCACAGTGGGGGAGAGCAGCAGTGGGTGGGAATGAGTAGCCAGAGCAGAGAGGGGGAGCAGAGACTCCTTCAGCTGGCTTCCCCCAGCTGCGGCCTGAAGCTAACGGGTACTCATCTGACAAGACCGAAGGGAATAATTACCTGGAGGTTCTGTTCCTGTCATTTTACTCTTAATGAAGTAGTCTATGTCTGACTCTACAACGCAGTTCTCCAAGCTTACTCGAACCTCTTCATACAGCTACAAAACAGAATTCAATAATTTAATTTTTAACATTGCATGTTGAATGAGCAATTAATGTTCTTCTAATACTCTCCCCCTTAAAAAAACACTGTACTTTGTTCATGTCTGACCTGGATGGTTCTTTGGTCTGTCCCCTGTACAACCATTTTTCTAAAAGCATCTGTTTATGTGTGTTCTGGATATCTTTTTATGAGAGGAGGAACGAGGCAGTCCATGGCTTTTCAATGCAACAAAGAAATTAATAGCAGAAACCAACCATTGAAAGTTAAAATTCAGACATACTTGAATGAGGAATATGACCCACGTTTTTTAGGATGTGATCCGCAAACCTCCAAAAAGATTGAAAATTTGAGTGAAAAAGCAAAATGTCATCATGAAGTGGTGTACATTTTATGTCTTCCCATTTCGAGACCGTGACTGCCTGCCTTTCAGAAAAAGGCTTGCCTAAGCCCAAACATACTCAACCGAGCGACCTGGTAGGTGGAGCCATTCCCCAACAAACTGAGGGGAGGAGACATGGTAAGTGTCACCATGTGTGCCACAGGCTAAGTCCAGCCATGTATGTTTTCTATCTGGAAAAGGAGGAATTAGCACCATTGAGAAGGCTCTCCCCTCACTGAGCGTGCCAAGCAGCACAACAGCCAGTTTACTGGAGACACCGTGTGCAGAGCAGGCCGGGCTAACGCTGTGCTTCTAAGGGACCCTTGCACTTTGTCCTCCACGTGTGAAACTCCCTGGCAGGTGCCCCTACCTCGTCATCCTTCACACACTGCATGGACAGCTGGTTGCAGTGAACCCACAGTGAGTTCCGGAGGATGGTGATGCGGTCACACTCCTGGAGCTGGAAAACCTGAAGCCAAAGAGACGTGAAGTAGTGTCGTGTTAGTTAGTTGTACTGCAGGCAGTGACAGGGCTGGACTCTCTGTGCCCCCGTTTGAAATCTGCACATCATTTTAAAGGAACCTTAATGGAGGGCATCTCTTCAGCCTCTGGAGAAACTGTATCTTCTTGCTTGTGCTCAAGGATCTTTTGAAGTGATTGCAAAGAATTAAAGTTACATTTTGCAGATGAGGGGGGAAAAAAAAAGTGAAGGAAAGAAATCAGAATCTGAATTTGAATGCTACCTGCTGTGGAGGAGTTCAGAGTCAGGGTCTTGCCTGCCCATTGCGCTGAAATCTTGATGTGTAACAGATCCTAGAGTACTGCCGTGAAAGGGTTGTGTTTATGCTAAAGGTAGAGTCAGAAATACCCATCTCTGCCTTCTAAAATGTCTTTCCAGACTTCTCTTTCTGAACTATTTGAGGCTATCTGGGGTTGCATTTGCTCATTTTCAAGGTTATTTTCAGGGTAAAGAGAAGTCATTTTTCTTTTGTCAGTTTATTCCCTCCCTCATTTTCAGATGTTGTTGGGGACAGTGGGGAGGAAAAAAAAGGAAAAATGTAAACTGAGATGGGAGAAGAGGCAGGTAAACTTTCTCTAAAAGCTTTAAACAAAACAACAAAAGCCAGTTTCTAAGTTCTACTGTTAGAAGTAGAACATCAATTTTTGGTTTCCTGTGAGGTGTGAAAAGCTCAGATGCTTCCAGCCATCTGTTTCCTTCTCCATTTGCTAGTAATTATGTCCAGAACACCACAAATGTATGCAATATTCAGCCGAACATTGAGTTGGGTATGCTGCCTGCCATCTAATATCATTTAAAAAAGATAAAAAGAGTCAGTCAAGGGAGAGTCAGCTGGTGCTGGGACCAGTTTCTGAGAGAAATAGCTTGTGAAGAGAACCGGAGGGGTAGGGAATGTGCAGTTTAATGTCCATGCAGAATAAGAAGCCTGTGGACAGAGCCTAGCCCCTCGGGGGCTCTTGAGCTGGGAATTTCCCAGGTAAATGATGTCCTCCCAGGAAACACTGCTCATCAAAAGGAGAAACTAGCGACTTGGGATTTATCAAGCCCTTTTCAAACTGCAGCTGGGCGCTGTGTTAGGCACATCCCTTGTGCCGCCAGCTTGTGCAACAGGCTGCTTATGAGCCTGGGCTTCTCGTGCCAAGGAACGCGGCCCTGTCCCACGACAAAGCTTGTCCCGGTGCTTGCATTTGCTAGCCAGGATTTTCAGGCTACAAATGTCCCGTGCTTAGCTACAGACCTAAGCCTCCTTAGCACTTCCAGGTTCCCTGCTGTGCAGCCAGAAGTTCGGGATCTTAAGCTGCTTTTTTGTACTAGTTAGCAGCCCAAAATGTCTCAAGAAATCTGTCCGTTCTACCTACAAGCACTTTTTAAAAAAGAGGTTAAATGTGCCATTCCTTCGTGAGTGGTTCTTTGAACTAAGCAGCGGGCAGGCCACAAGCTCTGTGGGCTATTCGGAATTCAGCCATGTGGGAGGAATGAAGTGTTCCAGGTTGTGGAGTGTTTTGCTTATTTGTTGGCTTTTTAAGAAGAGGAAGATGTGCACCCTGGGAAAATTAAGGCTTGGCAAAATCTTGATGGAAAGTTTGCTGTGACAGCCATGGGACCTTCCAGTGCTCCCAGACAGGTAATATTTGAAGGAAGCAGAGAACCAGAAAGCTATGCTCCTGGTGTTTTACTTTATGTAGGAATAAAACCTGAAAGAAGTAAAACATGGCAAAATCATGCTTTAGCAGATGGACAAATGTATTCAGAGGATCATTATGACCAAATGTGTGGCTGATTTGGGTGCCAGTCAATTCCTGTGAATTGTTGTGTAAAACTTACTAGCCAAGTGCAAATCTCCTTGTCTACAAGGAAAATAGACTCCCTCCAACCACCGTCTATCAGTTGGAAGATTACTCCAAGCCAGAGAAGAAATGTTCTTGCAGATGAATATAACATGCGATGTGAAATAAAGATTCTGGGTAGCTGGGGTATGTTTGCTCTCTGAAGGCTACAATACATACTTTTTTAGCTTAGTGAGAAAATTTTACTTTTAATCTTCATTGAACTGGTGATATTTAAAAGCACAAACAAACAAGTGAAAACAACTATGCTGCATTAGACCAAGAAGCCATTCTGGAAACCTCTTGCAAGACGTAATTTAAAGGGAACATTTTCTTTGTTTTTAGTGGATTAATTTAATACATCTTTTTTCCATTTTGCAATTTTTCTTTTAAACTAAAAGTAAATTCTCATATATTCCTGTTCATCTTCTACTGAAAATATGTTCTGTCAAAAAGCCGTTGAGGAACAATCTTATCTTGGCTGCGATAGAGAATCATCGTTAAAGCCGTTGTATTAAGTTACGTTGTGGGTGAAAACTGGCAAGAACCGCTTGCAGCTAGATTATGCTAGTTCATATGTTGCTCCATTTGTCACTTCTCTGCTCTTATTTCCCTCCTGTACATTTACTGACAGATGCTGAACAAGCATGGGATGCGTGAGCAAGTGAGACAGCTAGCAACTATCTCTGAATCTGCTCTAGGTTTTGTAGTATTCTTGCAAAGACATCTCTTACACTGAGCCTCGTAAAGCAAACAGCAAAACCCTTGAGATAATTTCTCAAGTCTTAGACTGATATCTGTAAGTAGGATAAAACAAAGAGCACACAAATACATTGCTGTAGAAGTCAATGTTTACCTCGCAGGTTTTGATGTGTTCCTTTTCCCACTCTGTCCTGACCTTATCCAGCAGCTCAATGTTCTGTTTGTACACGGTCTCTGTAAACACAGACACACAACAGAAACCCAGCAGTTAGGCAAGAAAAATGATCCTGTCTTTCTCTTTTTCATCCCAATAGGATTTTGCTGTTGCTCTTACTCTATCAAACCACAGGCCTAAAATATTTATCATAAGGGTGTGTGAGCATGAAACTGGTGGGTAGCGAGGAGGTGTATATATGTTTTTTTTTTTCTTTGCAACTTTATACTAGGCTAAGGACTCTTTCTTGCATGCATTGAAGATCATTTATAAAGTTTACAGTGGGGACAATGCACATAAGAGATCAAGAGCATGGGCCATGCCTAGGCACTGACCACCCTGCGGCTCTTTCCCCGCTTGGGCAGTCAGGTAAACCATGTGATTTAGTCTCAACTTCTACGTGAGCAGTGAGGGCCAAGCCTGAGCTCATGAACCAGCTCAGAGGTTTGCTGGCCTTGTCCTTTTGGACATATGCAGTGTTTATGGCTGAGGAATGTGGCTGTGCTACCATGCTTATGTACAGGGAACCTGGGGAGTGGGTATCTGGTTTAGGTTGGCTTGGGGCAATTGGAGTGTCATTGTGCTTTCAGACTTGCTTCGGGAAGTGCTTTTCTTTCCTGGGTGAAGTCCCTAAAGGAGGTCTTCTAAAAATCTTTAATGACTGCAAGAGACTTGCATGTCCACAAGTGAAAGTAAATGGAGATGACTGACAGGTCTGCTGTTCTTTACGAGTTTCTTCTCTAGTCTTTGGGGAGATGTGCTGAGGAAAATTTGAATTCTGTTGCAGATAGAGTATCACCTGCTTCATTTGCTGCATCTCTGCATTGCTTGGCTTTGTTCTGACTCTGAAACAGAGAAAGAAAGAAACACTTCAAATTAGTTTTTATCCATGTTGCTCCTAGCGCAGTGTTTTGCTGCCTTCCTTCCTTTCCCCTTATAGAGTTAAGACTCAAAGTGCAAACACTTCTTGGCTGTTCCACCTTTCGTAGTCAGAGAACGACACAATCATAAATGTTGGAAAAGACCTCTAAGATCATCTAGTCCAACCATCAACCTAACAACACTGTGCCCACTTCAGAGTCGTAGAATCATTTCAGTTGGGAAAGACCTTTAAGATCATCAACCATCAGCTCAGCTGAGCACGTGCTATGGAGAAGAAGGGACCAGAATTTCACAGGTGTAGACTAGGTCCACTGACTTCAGGAGAAATATGGCAATTTGTATCTTTCTGTTCAGAGGTCTCTGCCACAGGAGCTCAGTGCTAGCATGATCCAGCCTGAAGCTTGTGTCTGCTGGCTGAGTTGTTATCTAGAGTGTTCATTGTGCTCTTCTGGCAGATATTTATAAGCAGAAATAAATGTAAGTTAAAAATATTAATCCTCGAAGGTCCTAATGCAATACACATGTGAAAGGAATACAGCCTTTATAATACTTTGNATATTTATAAGCAGAAATAAATGTAAGTTAAAAATATTAATCCTCGAAGCTCCTAATGCAATACACATATGAAAGGAATACAGCCTTTATAATACTTTGCAAATGCCAGACTATTTCCGATAACAACTCAGAAGATTAAAAGTAAAATTCGCTCGAAGCTTATTATATATATATATATATATATATATATGTGCAGCTTTTAACAAATGAGAACACACACGTTATTGACAGCTTTGTGCTACCAGNTTCTGCACAGATGGTGATGACGGTACATTAATGCACGCCTCTAGAAACCAGTGTAACACATTATTCCATTCTGCCCTTCAAGACAGTGCTCAGGTAGAGGTTCTGATGACCATATTCCTCATCACAGCTGGCTGGAAAATGTGTAGTAAGCTGGAAACGTCAGCTTCATTCTTATGTTCTTCTTGGCCCAAAACTGTTTGCAAGTGCTGAGCAAAATTAAACAGCCGGCATTTCTTGGGAAATGCCTCTGTGCATTTCAAATATGCTGGCATATTTGTATATGAAAATATATAT
>VXAV01004557.1:42030-89745 GCA_013399715.1 Alectura lathami
TCTTTTTTCCTTAAGGAGATTAAATAGCGTAACACCCACTCACAGTGCCCATCAGCTCTGCTAGCAGAGTTTATCTGCTGGCTCACGAGCTTGATCTCACATCTTTGCAGGCCAAACTGTCTCACCCGTGTAACCAAGAGCAGTTGTCCATTTTGAACTCGGAAGGTTCCTGTGTAATTTATATTCCATTGCTTCTGGCAAATTTATGCTCTATGCGATTTGATCTCCACAACATAATCTGGTCAGCATTGCAAAGACAGTGCTGGATTTTCTTTTATGGCTTTAATTCTGTTATGTCCAGCCTTGTGTGACCGTGAGATATGCTCCTGTCTGGCAGGGTATGGGTTTCTTCTGTGGGACTTCTGGTCCTTTGATCTTTACATTATGCTTGAGCAAAACTCTCTCCAGGGCCACCCAGAGGCTTATGTGACATCAGGCTAAGTAGCACAGGCCAAACAGCACAGCTGAAAGCAGCTTCAGCAGAGCCAGCACAAACACAGACCAGCATTTTGTGAGAACACCAAATACGCTGACACCTTGTAGTGTGTCTAATGTTTACTTCTTCACAGCCACATGCTGGATGGAGAAAACAGCTTGCAGGCGGTCCCAAGACCCCAAAGGAGTTTTTACAATTTTTTCCAGGCCCGTGTAACAGTTTCCACTGGAGTTGCAGGCTTATTGTTTTCAGCAGGGGAAAGCCTCTCTCTTTGCAGATCCTAGCAGTGAAATATGAGTGGGGGAGACAAATGCTGCTGACTGGGTGCACGCTGTCTGTCTTTGCATGTGTGAATTCCTTCATGGGATGGCTGTGGACTTCAAATCTCACTGTTAGAAGCAGAGCTGGTTTTACCCACTCTCATATTCACTGTTCTGTGCTGATCCAAATTCCCGTGTCTGGTTTGCTGCACTGGACACCACTCGTCTTTTGTTTAAAATTGTTAAAGGACGGGGTATTTGATTTTACTGTTCCCTCCATCGCTATTTTCAGTGTAAGGTGACTGTCAGCTCTTTGTCTTCAAGCCCATGGAACTAGAGGTGTAAGAGCGACCACTTGTCTCTGGTGAGAGCTACTTTTTTCTAGGGACCTGGAGCTGAATAAGACCATAGGGGATGACACAGCCTGAAATGTACTCTGGTTTTTACTATACAGCATCAACTTGATGCTATTCCAAGAACTCAGCATGTGTTGCATTCAGCATAATATTCGTCTTCTTTTATGATTTTAGGTGGTGTGTTATCCCTTTATTTTAGTGCACGTTAGAGATCATGCAGGATCATGCCAAAGCAATGCAATTAGCAAGGGTATAAAAAAGAGTAAGGGATGGATTAAGTTCTTACAGGAATAAGAATAGCATCACGCAGTTACACTAGAGACAGTAAAAGTGACTAAAGCCTCTGTCGCCTGAGTTCAGAGCATTACTTAATTTCTAGCTGGGATCAGAAGGAGGTTTTCTTCCACAGCCTAGTGTTTGGAGTGAACAGGGGACACTGGGAACGTTTTATCATTGTTTGCAGTATTCACAGGCTATGGCTGGAAAGAGGCCATCAGAATGGACCACTGAGCCAGTCTGTATCAAAGTTTTGCTGGTTCCTCACCTTTTTCCTTTGTTCCTTCTGCCTTTCTCGGAACTCCTCTATTCCTTTCAGTTCATCCTTCAGCATTACTGCCAGCTGGATATGAGAGTTTCCAACACTTTCAATTTCTAAAGCGGATCAGAATTCATATGCAGTCAGTGGAAGGGTCTTTAAATGTAAAGTCATGTTTTTCAGGAGATATTTCTGAGATCTGGCCACTCTGTACAGCTTGCCATTATTAGGGCAGTCATAAAAAAAAAAAAAAATGCATGTGGAAACATGGGGAGCTTGACATTGCTGAGAGTACATACAGCCTGAAGAGGGCTTATTGCACGTCCTCTGGGGCCTGCAAGTGACACGAGCAAGACCCCTTGCTACAGAGTTGCAGCACCCATTCCGAGTTGCCTTGGCAGGTGCAGGATCTGGCTGCATTTCTTCCTAGCCCTATTTTCTCCAGCCACAGGTGCTGTGGTGCTAGGGGAGGACCTCCATCGTCCCCCTGGTTTCTCTTTCCATCCACTCCAGTTACACTGCTGAACAGTCACTGCTCATGGGAGCTGCTTGCCAGTTGCCTCCAGCCTTGCACAAATGTAATCGGTGGAGGCTGCAAGCTGAGAATTTCCAAGGGCCAGCTAGGACAGATTGCATTTCACACCACCTGACTGTTTGAAGTGGCTGGTGACTTCTCAGCATTTATTAGCTTTGGTGGCTCTGAAATGGAGCCCTGCATTTTCCAAAACTGTTGAGCTCCCCCTTCCAGGCTCTAAAAATAGCTTAATTCGCCAGCTGCTTCTCAAAGAGTGTTTTTGTTATCTAAACAGCAGGCATCAGCACACAGGTTCGCTGTCCTATTGGCTATGATGGCATGTGAAAAGTTTCAGCTCAGCCTTGGGCACGTTTAGAAAGCATCGTATTTGGATGTTAGTGACTTGTAGAGAAGGAAATAGAGCTGATATTTATTGACTTTATCCAGATAAAAGTAACTTGAGGAGCAAGCCATTTTCTGTGCCTCCAGAGACTGGATTCAATGCCCAGCCTTGGAGGAGGGCTCCAGTGAGTGAGTGAACATCCTTCTCCCTACAGACTGGGACAGAAAAGTCAAAAATATAAGGGGGAAGAGGATGAAAGACCCCAGAGGGCGCAAACACAATGTGTGTCTGCCCAAACCAGGGCTGAAAAGGAAGATGTAAATACTTACGTTGCTTAAGACTCTCAAACGCTGCCTTCAGTGTGCTGTGAGATAAAAACAAGCACACTTTATTAGCACAGGCTTCTAAGGATGGGTTGTGAATCTAGACAATAAGCTTTCCCTCTCAACCAAAAGATCCACACAGAAATAAAGCTCTTAATAGTCCCGTGATAAAAATTGACCACGCCAGGAGACGCGATAGCATCAACCTGCTACCAATAGGAAATGCAATAAAATGCTCCATGAAGCAAGGAATTGCTGTACTCCTTATGCACACCCTCTTTTTAAATCAGTTTGTAACTGTGAATGTTAACAGACATTTCTCCATTCGTGCACCTTGCCCATGGATGCAAGTTAACTGAGCGAAATAAAGACGGTCCAGGGAAATTGGGTTTTGGAGCACCAGTCTGAAGTGGAGAGAAACCAGCCCCACCCTCTGTGGTGGATGCTCCACCAGCAAGTGCTTCCTCCTTGGGCACCCTTGCAGTCAGAGCAGCGCTGCTGTGCAGCATCCTCCCTGCTGTGCTTTCCTAGCACCCCCGTGTGGTGCAGCTCCCTGTCCTTTAGAAGACAGAGTGCAAAGAGCTGGGAAACGTGATGTTCACAGGGGCTTTCAGCATCCCAGAATCACAGCATGAATACACTGTGCTGTAAAATCAGCCCTTGGCACTGGGCTGTGATATACGGTGTGGAGAGGAACAAAAATTGATGCTGTGCTGCTCATCTGGATGGACCTGTGCAACTGTCCGATGGTGCAGGAGGACATGCAGGGATAATGGTAGTTCACCTTATATCCCGTTTCTGGCAATCCAGAGTCATTTTTAGGAAAGCAGCAGAAAGACCAGCGTGGAGGTGATAGGAGAGGAAAGAGCAGTCTGTATGAGGCATTTTCAGCTTAATGATCAGCTTTAGCTCCCAGCTGGCAGGCTGGAAGGGCATGCGAGGGGAGCCAGGAGAGGATGCATATCGCTTCCCAGCCATGTGTGACTGCAGATGGGTAGGGAAATCCTGCATCTCTCGGGCTGCTCCTTGAGGCTTAGGAGACACACGAGGGATCCTAATTGCCCTGTGTTTATTTGGGAAGCATCTGTTTCCTAATCAAAACTTGCTCTCCCAGATGCAAGACCATATTACCAGGCGTAAGAAAAGTGCACAAGTGATGGGAGAGGCTGGGTCTGTCCTCAGTGACAACTGCCCTGCAATCCACTTCCTAATCTTGGCTTTCAGCAAGAAAACATGAGTATTCATCTACCTGTTGGACTTCTTCAGCATCTTCTCAAGGAAATATCTATTGTAAACTAAATTTCTTTGGGTAGACAGTTTATAGTCCTAATAACACCCAGTCACCTTGAAGGTTCGCTCACCTTTCCTTCTGTACCCTAGATTGCCCAAAATGGGTCTGGTATGAAACTTTGATGGAACATAAATTTTCACAATACAAGGAGGGGAAAAAAAAAAAAAAAAACAGGATTCATTCGAGCTCTTTTAATTAGAAGGCTTAAATCAACTAAGAAGTTGGATATCAGCAACTGCGTTAGCTATTCCCCACCTAAAAGCTCCAATGGATTATTTTGAAAAATTAAATATACACGTGGAATAAGCTTAGCACTTTTTTAGGTAAATACTGAATTTTTAAAAACAGAGAACACTTGCAAACCGCGCATACTATTTACATGCTATGTTGATCTGTTGTTCTCAGAGATTTTTTCATCAGTGTTGGTGATTCAGCTTATGCCAAGACTTACAAAGCTGCTGTAATGCATACTGAAAAATAACTCATCCTCAGTACATATCAAGGACAAAAGCAGTTTGCTATTTGTTTTTTTTTTTTTTTTTGGTTTCCAGGCATCAGAGCTACCAGAGCAGTTCATGATCTTAAGCCATACATGAAGATTTTCTTGGTTTTGCTGGCTCTCTGTAAGCATTAATCTGTCTTCTGGTATAATAATGCACCTGGCTACGAGCTGGAGAGACACTAACTTGCCCCCTGCATGCTCTCTGACTGCTAATTCAGAAAGCTGTGGTCGTTTGCTCCTTGTGTGAAAGATCTGTCCAGCCAGTTCCCTAGCTTCCCTAACCAGCAGCGGTTAGGGCAAGGCTACACTCCGTAAGTAGATTGGAATGGACTTAAGCCATTTCCTTCCTTATTTTTATAATCATTTTTTGAAATGAGTGAAGCAGATCTCTTACCCTTATGGGGCTTGAGGGAGTAGCAAATATGTCATTGTGCCAAGTTATGTGTGGGAGAGGATAAGTAAATCAGATCCTGACCCACAAAACCATCAGGTGTTCCTTTATGACTTCGGGGCCGTAGGGGTGTGCTGGCTGCAGCAGCAGTTCTGCAGAGTAGCTTTTTGTTGCTGCTAGATGCTCTGATTGTACCAGTGAAATATATCATTGTAGTGCTTTGGCTTACTGGTAGCATCTCAGGTGGCAGACGTACATGTGAATTTTAATTTGGATGGTGCTCTTTTTTTATACAGTGCCTATTGCCTATTTCTTCTATGTTGGTGTGATTTTCTAACAGGAGTGATAAGGGCCTTATTCCGAAGTATGGAAAATCAGGACGTCTCACTCTTAGGGACTTGTACACAGTGTTTTATCCTTTCAGTGTGTTACGCTGCTTAGCGTTGTGGCAGTCATTTGTTGTTGTCGTTCTGTGGCCAAATTAGAAAACTTTGGATTGAAAATAATTCAGGAAAAACTGCAGTTTTGCAGTTTGCCTCTTCTTTTTTTTTTTTAATTTTAAATTTTGCATTTTATTTATTTATTTTTTAAATCTCTCGCTTTTGGTGTTTCCATGCCAATTCTGGAAGGCTGTTAAACCACTTCAGCAAAAGTCAGAACACCAGCCTTCCCTTGGGCATCCCTGCATGCAGGCTCCTGAAGATGTCTCAGTGAATTTACACAAATTTACTGTGCATGTTTGGTGAGATTCCCCCTTGGACATTGGACGATTGCATTTGTTAAAATGAATTTCAGGCGCAGACAGGATTGACCCTGAATCCAGAATAGAGCGGAATGGACAGAGCCAGTGCAACAGCCACTCTGCAGCAACTCCTGGTGATTTTTGCCATCTAGTGGCTAAAATCTTAATGATAGCTTCACTTCCTGTAGGATCTTCTTACTCAAGCACCGCGGAACTGGGCTGCTTTTGTAAAACATGCATGTTTCAGTGTTTGTTTTTTTCAAGTGGAGGAGGGGGAAGAAGGCTATTAGAGCTTTTAGAGGAACTAGGAAGCCAAGGTGCAGTATAGAGAATAGAAATGTTACAAGAAAGCTCATTGTTTAGCATTCTTGCTTTGTAGGTTTCAAAATACTTTCCCAAGTGGACTTGCCCAAATTTACCTGGCAACCCTATCTCCCTAGGGCACTGACCACTAGTCCCTGTGGCTCTCACCTAAGAGGATAAGCATTTAGAGGATACATCAGTAGAGAGCTTGCTCTGAATTTCTTTTTCTCCCAGCAGAACCTGCCTCTATTTTCAAGGCAGAAGATGAATTCTGTAATTGAGCACAGGTGCCTTGCCTGGCAGGTATGAAGAGCAGTGGGGAGCCACTGCATCTGACTGTAGATCCATTTTACTCACATAAAATCATCGTACAGTCAGGCAGGGAACTTTGCCCAGGGATTGGAACAGCATCGGCTGACAACATTTCAAACTGAACTTGTCGTAGCTGCGCTCAGTGATTTCTTTTTTTTTTCTTCATCTTTTGGACCTTGCATTTGCTGGAGAGCTGCACTGTCCCTGAAGCACAGGCTGTGCTGGGCGGTCCTGTGTGACACTGGGACCGCAAGGAAGCGCACTGCAGATGGGGCTCTGGTACCTACCTTCTTCTTCACAGTCATGAAAGGCTGAATTTATGGCACCAGAGATGCAATTAGCAGAGCTCTCAGTGACAGTGCTCACACCACAGATATCCACACTACATGTACCGTTGCACTGCTCTTCTTTTTGCAGCTGTGGGCTTGATGGTTTGGGAGGGTTGTTTTCAGTACATTGCCTCCTCACTCAATTAGAGACTGATCTAACTGAGTAATTCATAGAGTCCCTTTACATCTTGTACACAGGAAGGTAAAACGGAGGCTCTTCTAACAGGAAAACCACAACTCTTATTTAATTTTCTTTCTTTTTTTTAATCTTTGCTTGGTGAATAGAAGTGGAAAATAACCCCACCTTCCTTTAAAATAACCCAGTCTTCCTTTCTGCTAGGTTTTCATTTTAACATCAGTATGATCTACACTGTTCTGTTCTTACTGTAACATTTTTAACATTGTTTCTGAAGCTGGAAGAAGTCTCCGCTAGATGAAGTCCACGAACACTTTCCAGCAGTTCTGTTCCACCTCTGCCTCCAGTAACTTATCTCCTGATAACATGGTTCTGAAACCAGCTTGCTGCCAGTCCCCTCTGAGGCCACGGTTAACATCTGTCTTTCCTCCTTCCACACAGGGTAGACCCAATGTGCTACTACCAGCACTTTTTCTGTAAAGCTCAGTGGTGGTAGCAAAGTGTGGAGAAACAAATCCAGAAGCATCTGGTCTCTATTACTTTGCACCTGAGACTCTCTGCAGTGGGGGGAAAAAAAAAGTCTGTATGTGGAGTGGTGAAGAGCTTTTTAAACAGGAAGATAACTCTACCAAGTCCTAGGCCAGGCACATAGCAGAGTATTTCACACAAGAATCTTGTCTAACATCATTTAGTGGATGTGGTGAAAACATCCAAGAATTCATTTTGCCAAGGTGATTTCTTCTTGTTCTCAGAGGAGTTACGAACAGAAAGGCAAAACCACTCTGTGCAGCTAGAAAGATTTCTGTACAGGTCCCAGCTGGAGTGTGATGTCTAAGCCACCTGTGGAGGAGAAAAGGCCTTTTCTCTGTCCTCTGGAATCCAAGTTTCTGTCTGTCTGTAAGTTAGCTACAGCAAGGCACTGGTGTGAGCAGTCACATCAGCCACTGGGGCAGACTGCACTGTGCAGCAGGCTGGGCTCCGCGTCAGGTTGGATGGAGCATATCTTTCATGAAAATAGCAACAAACATGGAGGGCTCCTCTAACGCTGGGGTGTGTCTGTGTACATGTTATCCTTTTGCTACCTGAATTCTTTTAGAGACGTGTCAGAATTAGAAGCAGGCCCAAAATGACTGGAAACACGACTTGTGTCATTCTCAGGGCTGGTTACAGGGAGTGTGCACAAATCACACCAGACTTTGCTCGGACAGGGGAGTAAACAGAACCCTTGTAACTCCAGAATGACCTATGGGATTCTAATCAATGGATAAAACAATCAAAACAACTAACGCAGCTTTAGCATAGAACTAAATTTCCTCATCTCCTGGAAATAGAGCAGCGCCACTCAAAAGCGCCTGTCCTCATCACTGCAGGGCTTATCTAGACTGCATTCATTCAGAACTGAGAGTAGGCTTAGGTCTTTCAAGTACATGCCTGGATCCATTTGCACAGCATTCTGAAAGTTCAAAATACAAGTGTGTCAGTGTATAAACTCTGTGCAGGTTCGGAACATTTGAGTGGAAATTATCTAACGGTGGAAGAATGTGACCTTCCAGAATGATTTTTAGCCTCAGCTCAAAAATGCTTGCTTTGTGCAAACAACACAGAGGTTTCTATATATTATGTGACAGACGCACTATATTTACACACAGGAAGCAGCAGCTTGGCATTTTGTTACAAATGCCCTCACCTCATGCTCGCTGAAATGTTCTGTTTCAGGCCTTGCAGAGAAGGGCAGAGCAGGAACAGTCTTGAAGGAACTGCCCTTTCCCAAGGTCTAAAGGAGATGTTAGTGGAAAACAAGGAAGGAAAAACAGAGGAAATCATATACATGAGAAGAGACAAGCGGGGCAAATGACAAAAATAGCTGTTGTCAAGCGAGGCAGAATTTAACCAGCCACTGCATGTTTACATCAGTTATTTTACAGAAGAGACGAGTTCCCAGAGGCTCTGTTTCAGCTGAGGCAGAGGATGTGTCTGAAAACTTGGGCTCTTTAATATATTTTTTTCTCCTGTTCTCCTGCTGAAGAGTTGCCCAAAGCTGCTGCATAGAAATCCCCTGTCGCCTTGCAAGGTGTTTCCTCTTACAGGCATGAGCTCTGCTGAGAATCGTCTATTGTGTGCCAAGACATCATTACTGTGTGCACTACGAGCAAACACCTGCAAATTTGGTCTCTGTTTGTAACCCAGATGAAAATCCCTACTTTCTTTTCCCAGGTATGCAACACAGAATATGGAGACTACAAAAGTACACAGCAGTTTAAACACCGTAACATGTAGGTCTCTCTCCTTCATTGGCGATTGATGTAACCTTGCCACGAATATACGGCTGTAGATTTATAATAATCTTTTTCATAATTACTTTAACAATTAGAGACTATGAAACTTTTGTTCATATACATCTATGTCTGTGTGTGTCTATCTCTCTCTATATAAACTAAAAAAGTGAATTAACGGGGCTTTAAAGTTGGCAAAAAGTAGAAATTCAGACTTTTTAAAACTACCTGTTAGCCCTGACTTCTGATAGGTGAGCCCCAGAGCTCCGTTTCAGGGCAGCATCCATCCTTCCACTGTGACTGCTGCGATCCTCACACCCTGCCCATTCCTCGGGGACTGCCCCGTCCCTTCCTAGGTCTGACCCACTCCAGAGAAAGATCTGCACTGGTATTCAGTGACGCTGCCTTCCAGCGCCTGCTCTCCTCCTCCCTTTCACTAGGACTCCCCAGCTACCCATATTTCTGCATACACCGTGCATCCACAGCTGTGCTGGGACATCTGGGTGATTACCTTGAAGGAAGCAGTCAGCCTTTTCCTTCCTTATATGATATTATGATGCTCACTGTGCTTGTAAGACCCCAAAGGAGAGGGACTGGAGCACACCACTGCAGCCAGGCCTCAAGAAACCAGTCTGACAAGATGCTGAACTGCCTCTGTTCAGAACGTCTCATCTAACATGGTGAGTGTGGTGAGGCAGGTTAGAAACGAACCAAAAAAAAGTCACTTAATGGGCAAGTACATTGCTTTGCTATAAGGCTCAGTGCATGCTAGCATGTTTTAGGGTTTCAAATAAGAACAAGACGCAAGAAAACTCCACTGAGGGCTATTAAGTACAAAGACGCTGCTGGTTTGGCAGCCTCCAAACCACCAGTTCTTAAGGCTGGATTTCTCATATGCTTGTGGATCTGGTTTTGAGGACAGGATATTTGGCTGAACAGATTTTGGTCTGAGCCTGCATGACCCTTTACACTTAGATTTAAGTGTGGGCATCCTGCTGTATATTAAAGGGAACTTGCCAAGGCTTATAGCAATTGTTGAGTTAGATCTGTGCCACGTATCAAAAGAGGATATCTCCCTTTCCTATAGGAAGCAGTTTCTACAGTGCTTGAGGCAAGAGCAAGCAGACAGAAAGCCTAAAATTGCTAGAATCTGGCTGTGCGACTAAATGATTGCGTGTTTTGGCTGTTAGGCAGCACTTTGAGGGAACTTTTAGTTCTTGAGATGGAAGCTGCAGTGTTTGTTTGCCATGGCCATAGTAACCAGCATCAACTTCTTTTAGAAGCCCTACATTTGTTTTATTAAAATAAAAATAAAAAAAAAATAAAAAAAGTTNGCAGTGGCACTTCTACCTCTCTAACTATAGCTTTGGTACAAACCTTTCTCTAGCTGTAGGCTAATCTTAGCCATTTCCTGTACTGGTGTGACAAGAGCGGCAAGGATCTAACTGAAACTTTTCCCCTGCTAGCATTCAGGTCAAAGCGATTTCCTCACATTTCTAGTGCTAAGGACTCTGCAGGTGGCTCTTTCCCAGGTTAAGATGCTTCAGTAACAAAGTGTCTCACTGCATTGTTGGACTGCAGCTGCCTGTGCCCAGCACCAGCAGGGCCAGGGCCTGAGGGGTCAGTTCCGCACTGGAGGAGCTCTCTGCCAGGGTCCTGTGTGTCTTCTTGCAGATCAGCTGCTCCAATCGAGCACACACCTTCTGGTCAAAAGGGCATGTTCTGTGCCTTCCCAGAACCTAACACCTGTAACCACGCTGGGAGAGCAGACCCTGGGCAGGGTGTGAGATGGAAACCCGCTGTCTGTTGTCACGTGTGTTATTTCTCAGAGCAACGGAGGGTGGTCCCAGCACTGCTGGTACATTTCTGTTACATGGCTGCAGCGTGGGTTTGCCACCGAGGTTTCGCCTGGATGCCCACACAGGGACAGCTGCTTGCCCCAGCTTTGCGCTGCTTCTCTCCTGCCCTGCTTTCCCTAACTGCTACAGAGCATCAGTTCGACCTGCTGGAGTGATGGGAGGCTTTTGGAGCCAATTCATCAGGTTCAGCAGTTGTTTATAATGCGCTAAACGGAATTAATTGGCCTTGCAGTTGTTTCTCTTAAGGTCTTCTGTGTGTTTTCTGACACTGGAAGTTTATGGGTGGTTGCAGGGGATGGATGATCTTTCCTTTTATCAGCCTTTTAGAGGGGTACCAGCACCTTCCTGAGAACTACTGGAGTGTGAAATGATTTCCCAAGAGAAGTGACAGAAAGCCTTAGCAACAGAGATATTTAAAAAGATGACTGAATTTCAGACCAGAGGGTAATTTTGCATTAGCAAGGAAATGAGTGTGTGATCTAAAATGAGAAATTCTTACTCCTCTGCAATACATCGAGCGGCACAGGGAGTTCTGGTTTAAAAAAAAAAAAAAAAAAAAAAAAAAAAAAAAAAAAAAGGAAGCTACTTTTTTTCCTGATGATTGCTGAATGCAAGTTTTAAGTACAAATAGCTGCACAACACCTTAGTTAGACTTCATCTGAGAAATACTGATAGCCAAAGATACAGTCGAAGATGTGAAAAGATGTGTTCAGTCTGTCAGGTATTTGTAATGCTGCTGGCATTCAGTGTGCCATCCAACAGTAGGGAGCTGTACAAAGAGCAGTGGATGGGGCCAGTCCTTCCAAGCTTGTTTTACAGAAGTTAGTAGGTGTATGTAGGTTCCCTCCCTCCAGTCTCTCTGAAGGACCAAGTACTGCTGTCAGCAATATATGTCATCCAAACAGACAGAAACTACACACCAGGTCAAAAATTTCAAGGCATTTTCAAGGCATTAAGCCAAGTATTTTATCTCCATGAGTAGTTCCAGGCCTGAATAGATCCCAGTGTTCTCTGATTGTAAAGCATTCATTCTGGACAAATGTCCTTCACTGCCTATCTGTGTAACTCCTTAAGCAACCATAGAGATGTAGAATGACAGAAAGCCAAGTGTGCTTCCTTTGATTCAGAAATAAGTACAGTGAGGCATTTGCTCTGATTAAAAAAAAAAAAAAAGTCACTACCCAGACCAGGCGTGGGTTTATGGAAACACAGCAGATCAGCTCTGCAACATGCTTTGTTAGTGTTTTCAGCCTTCTCTCTCTGCCAAGCTATAAAATTGCTGAATCAAACTGGATCTGGGCTTGGTTCCAAACTTCCCCCAACTTCAGGGGAACATGAATCCATATCCCAGCCCTGGGGCCTGGCACTGCCTCTGAGTGAAGCTATTGTAATCCCTTAGGAAAAGTCAAACCTCTGAATTATCCACTAAGTCACAGAAGAGCAGCCAAAGCTCAGTGTCTGAACGTGTTGGTTCTACCTGCCCCAAATTGCCAGTAAGGAAATTTAGGTGGAGCCTTGTGTTAATCCAGAATTGCTAATCTTAGCGTTTGCTTTGGAAAGCAGCCGTCCATACTTAACCGGCTCTTTTAATTTCCTTTTTTCTGAGTATGTCTCAGAAGTGAGACAGCAGGAAGGTACAAGTCACCTCCAGCAGCCTTTGGTAGGAACCGTGTTACACCCTAGTGCACAGTTCAAGGCAAGGTGAAGATGGAGCAGCAAGGGAAGCAGACAGGCTTGCATGTGCTCTGGAGTGAGCCTCGGCACTCTCTCCATTACCAGGCGCTTGGATTAAGGCAACAGCTTCCCTGTCAGCCTGGATGTGCCGCCAGATCAATAGCAAGAGCTGCAGGTGATTGCCTGGCACTTGCGTGTCATGATCGTGCAAGGGTTTGAGGTCAAGTTTTCCAAAAAGATATGAGCAGGAAACCATGCTTACACTGAGAGAGAGAGATAAATAGATGTGAAAATGAGATGGCAATGAAGAAATGAGATATAGGGTGGATGAGGGATCAATAGAGCTGTTTTGTTTAGATTGAGGTCTCTTTCCGACCTGTCTTCTGTGACCCCGGGTCTTCATCCTTTTCCACCTTCTTACTGTATTATTACTTGTTAAAGTAATTACAGAATATCTCATTATTGCTGCTCCCGTCAGTAATAGCAGCAGTTTATCAGCAGTGTTTATGAAGATAAATTCTGTGCCAACATAAATCTTCCCCTCTCAACACAATTTATGTGTGAGCTAAAATAGTTGTGCTGAAGACAGGGTTTGCTCTGTCACAGCCTCTCAGTGTATACCAAGCTTCCCAGAACTCCCAAGCCACCATCTTAAACATTTACCAGCATCTTCCTTTTTTCTTTTTTTTTTTAACTTGTTACTCAGTTTGCTTTTGGAAGCAAATATTAAACATCAGTAGCAATGCTGAAATTAAAGTAATTAAAGTTTTAGTTTTTTTTTTTCCCCCATTGGAGACCTACTGGCCATCCCCAAAAGAGATTTTCTGAGTCCTGCCTTGAAGGACCATGATGTTTCCCCATTTTTCCTGTATGTTGTGCTGGACAACTCACTCAAGGGAGCAGGTTATGACCCCGTTCATAGGAGAAACATAGGTGTTTGATATTGCTTCCAAAACGCTTGCATTTGTAACCAAAAATAGCAAAATTCCTTACTTGATTTCTGTTTGTCCTCCTGCTTTTCGGGCAATCTGAACCAGCTCTTTCCCATACCTCTCTTCTGCTTGTGCCCTGTTAAAAGAAGAAACTTTCTCAATTTCTCCTAGTGGAACCAGCATCATAGAATCATAAAGGTTGGAAAAGACCTCTAAGATCATCTGGTCCAACCGTCATCCTAACACCACTAAATGCCCATAAACCATGTCCCCAGGTGCCACATCTACACGTTTCTTGAACACCTCCAGGGAAGGAGACTCCACCGCCTCCCTGGGCAGCCTGTTCCACTGCCTGACCACTCTCTCAGAGAAGAACTTTTTCCTAACATCCAACCTGAACCTCACCTGGTGCAGCTTCAGGCCGTTACCTCTCATCCTATCACTGTTACGTGGGAGAAAAGGCCGACCCCCACCTCACTACAACATCATGTGTACAAAACTCTTGTAATTGCATCTGAGGTAGGAAGCATGAGAAATAGAATTTATTTTCTCTATCTCCTCAATTCTAGCGCTATTAGTTACCTCTAAAATATTTTGGGTGAGCTATTTCTAGAAGAAATGAGGGAAAATGAATGCTCCTCTTCATGGCTTTGATTAGACTGTGGAGCGCTACATCAATTCTGTCTCCAGAAAGCTGGATTCAATTAGGAGATGATGTGTAGAGAAGAGAAATGTAGTGAAGATGCTCAGGATCATCTTTTGCAAAAGAAGCTAAATTGTGATGGCTGACTTGTTGCCCAAAGTGAAGGCTGGGAGGGAAGGAAGAGTAGGATCCGAAGGATCGCTTTAAAGAGAGGTTGTGAATAAATGGGAGGCGGGAGAAGCAGGAAAGTTTCTAAGTGTTATGAACAGGAGATGCCTTCTTGAGCAGCTGTGGTGGAGGAAGAGGGGGAAGTAGCTGTGCCAGTTATAAGGTGAGGCTGTGACAATTTTGTGGGGAAATGGTATGGTGCAATGCCTCACCTAATGGGGAACCGTAAGTAGTGACTCAGGAAAGTAGTTCTGTTTCTATGGTTAATAAAGCAATACAATGATTTCTTGGCTGCTTTCTCCTCCCCCAGCTCTGAAAGAAGTTTCTCATCTCTCTTTGAAAAAGGATTTTTTATGAAATATGTTATTTCCTTCCTCCTGCGTGCAAGGCCAGGGCAGAACTGAGTTTTCAGCCTTTTTGTAGCTGCTAAATACTGCTGAATGGTCAATAACAAAAATGAACAGACAGTGTGGTGTTAGGATGATGATGATTATTAAGTTTTGTTTAGGCTAAGTCTAGTTCTCAGCAGTAGTTTCAAAGCATTCCAAACGCTTTTGAGCCTGAGACTAGGCACTTTAGAGAAACGTGTTCTTGCTTCAAAAAGGAATTTTGGTGCAGACGTGAGGCCGTGCACTCCTGCTGATTTGTTCTTACATCTGCTTTCCTACTCAGCCGTTCTGGGCTTTAAACCTGCCGTGTGCTGAGTTCAAGCAGTTTGCTCAGGGCTGGACTGTCAGTACTGCCCCAGGGAAGCTGTCTGGGTGCACCTCTGTTTGACTGCCCATTTTGACTGTCTCCGCCTGTGATGGCGGTGAGCACCTGGTGTTGCAGCCAGCTGGGCTGGTGGTTCTGCTGAAATCCCACCTGCAGGTTTGCAGCCTGCTTTGTACACAGCATATCAGGGCAAACGAGCATGGCCAGCCCCAGCTCCTGCAAAACCCTTGTGTCAGGTCTTCCTCAGACTTCGTGTGTGAGACTGGGCTAGCCTAGGGTCGGATGGGTTTGAGAGGATGCTGGCACCATCTTTTCACGTCTCGGTGCTGTCTTTCCCACTTTCTGGTACTCTGTGCAGCCTTTGGGTTTCCCTGCAGCAGCTGACAGCTGGAACGTATTTTGTGTTTCAAATCTAGGGCTTTGTTGTGGAATGTGACCACTTTTTCACTCCCCAAACTCTTCAGCTCTCTTCTGGATCAGGCAGGCGTATTTGTGAGCAAAAGTAATTGATGTGGTGGCAAGATGAGGAAGTGTCAGTGTAGCCAAAGCAGCTGGTGTCAGGACGCAGGGCAGCTGCTGCAGGGGCTCTTGATGAAATTCTGGCATCGGAACCCATGAGACGGGCAGCCCCTAGGAAACAGATTCTATCCCATGCTTTGTCTTCCTCCTAGGTCATTTCCATGAATGACTGGAGGACAAACATCCAGTAATAAATTACAAGTAATACCTTCTTTCTAGAGTCCAGTGCTCTCTCTCTTTCTCTCTCTCTTTCTCCCTCTCCCTCCCTAGCACACACGTAGACATGCAAACACACGGCTGTATGCACGCTCACTGGAATGTTTTGGGATTGTACAAACACTCATGGAAACACTTGTTCTGGCAGCTTCCAGATCTGGAAAATGACTCTAAATGTGTTTTTTCTCCTTTGTGGAAACCCGTTTCTGCCTCTACCACAAAGCAGGAAGAACCTTATCCTGCACCTTGCACGAAACCCTGTCATATGTTTTGAACCACAGGCGAGTGTAGCGTCAGATGTGTGCTGCAGTGCAGAGCCTGCCTGAAGCCTGCAGTGCAATTCTGATCCCTGTAAGTTATGAGTCACAAAGGAGCTATTTTAAACAGATAAAGTGAAGCTACCGGCAGACTGATGTGGCTTCAGGACTCTGTGACACGTGGCAATAAAATATGCTCCCACTGGTGATCAAGAAAAGCAATTCAAATAGCTTTGGATTTTGATGGGAGACTCTTCACACTCTGAAGTAATGAATTTTCAATTTGACAGCTCACATCCCCGTGAAAGTTACAGTGCTTGAAAAGTAGCCGTTAGACAAGCAACCTAAAACCAGAAAACTAGATGGGGGCAGTGTGGGAGGAAAAAGGAGGCTGTGGCTGAGGTGGGCAGAGCAATATTCGTACGGAGACGGTTCTGAGGTGTACTGCTCTACCATCACCTGCTGAATATATAACTCATAGCGTGAGGGCTATCTTACAGGCCGTGTGTGAGCATGTGCCTCATGCTGCATGTTGCAGCTGTTGGAACTCAGCCACTTTTAAAAGAGAACCAAATTTCAGATCTTTTTTGTGAGTCAGAATTACAAAAATGAATGGCAAAGCAGTAAGAGCAGCCGTGTAATGTGTATTTTCTCATCCAAAAAAGTGTTAGCTGTCCATACCTGTTGCTGAGGGGCCCCAAGAAGCAGGCGAGGATGGAGATAAACTACAACACTGTTATTCGAAATCTGGCAAGGTGGGCGAATGTGCAGGCTGTTCTGAGTGTCTGGGAAGGGCTTTGGGGAGCATCTTACAGAGCTTTGTCTGTATTTGAAAAATGGCCCCTTTTCTGTAGTTACAGGAAACTGAAACACTGCATGTGGCCACAGCATGTTTAAAGAGAAGGAGAAATGTACCAGTCGTTCATTCCCTGTTGAATGGGGAAACTTGGTGATGCTTCTTGTCGTGGATGCATGTGCCACCATACGATTACGGACCAATAACCACCTGAGCCCTTAATGGAGCTCTGAGTTTCTGATTCTTTCACCCCTCTCTCCTCTTCTTAAATCTTTGAGGTTTCTATGGATTACCTGCCTTCACAAATCATGTCAAAAGCCTAGAAAATACCTTATGGGAGGAAAGCTCATTGCTCACTTCCATCATTCACTCTGTCTCCTCCTTCATAAATAATTAGCATAAAATTCTCATTTATTTTGTTTCATTTTCAGAAATTACTTTAAATATAAAGCTGTCTAAACAGCCCTGAGGAGCACAGACCCAAAAGTGGGTCACCGTCTCCTTGGTTTGTTGGACTACACGATCCCCGACTCAGCAGCTGTGACTGCGTTAGGGTTCACCTCAGTCATGCTTTTCTAAGTAAACTAGTATTGTTACTAAGTTTGGAAACAGCCTACTATGTCTTTCCAGATGCAAAACAGGAGGCAAAATGGAGGCTGTTCATATTTTTTTCACTCTATTTTCTTACCTCTGCTTGAGTAAATCCTCCACATCTTTGCACATCTTCCTCCCATCCAACAGTCGCTGTACAAGCACATCATAGCCAGTGTGTGTGGTGAACTCCTTGCACTGAAGACAGAAAGATAAACAGATAGTTTGTGCACAGTTTGCAGGTTTACCAGGTGCTTACTGCCAGGCATCTGAAACAAATCATCTTGGGTCTGTTTGAGCCCAGCCCTGCAGCGTGTCCTGCTCCATGACCGCACGAGGAGCCAGCCAAGGTGATCCGTGATTTCCAGGCCTGACAGGACAGGTTGTGGAGCTGCCCCAAAGCCAGGGCCCTCATCTCTCTGGCACAGGGCTCTGTGCTGCTCGGCCGTGTTCCTCTGCCGTGCTCTAGGGCTGAGGTACCCTCCCCGTTGCACGAGGCCCTGTGCCCGGCTTATCCATGTCCACGTGGTGCTGTCAGTGCACCCCCCTGCACCTCAGACAAAAATGTGTGAGTAATCTGAGTATTTAGAAGAGAAGCTGTTAGTTGGTGCCTAGATTATTACCTTTGCACTTCGTTCATCTTTTTACCAACTTCCAGATTTGCACTGCCTCAATGGCAAACTGGAGTCACAAAGAAGCCAGCGCTGCTGAGCTGAGGAAATGCTAGGAGCCCGGAACAAGAAGGGAATAAAGCTGTGCCATGCTCCCAGTATGGCACTGGGAGACGATTTCTGTGTTTTCCTCCTGGTCCTCCACTGCCTTGCAATGGGATTGGGTCAAACCATTTTTACGTTGAGAGCCTCAGTGGGCCAGTACCCAGTGATGAAGTTATTGAAAACACAGTGGTGAATGTTATCTGAGCATTATGGTGCAGCATTAGGGTAAAATCACCGACTGTAGCCATAGAGAGAATGTGGTCCTTCCCTCAAGCAATTCATGTACAATAGGGGTGTTTATATACAAACTGAATACGGTTTATGCAACCTATACTCTGTCCCCGAGGCAGTTATAATTTAATAAATGCCTTTACTTGTTGCTTTCCACCTGACTGCGAAGAAGACAGCCATTAAAGTCCGGGTCTCAGGAAGGATCCTCCAGCAAGCGCTGCTGGACACTTGAGTTTTCAGCTTGCTTCCTTACTGTTTTGAGTGGAGAGGAGTAGGGCGAGCTCTGGGCATGGATGGTGGTGGCCAACTGCTGTTGGGTGGCAGGTGAGGCTGCCTCTGTGCTGCTCACCCCAGCCCCAGGGCTTCTGTAGAGCCTTGTAGAGCTGAGAGAGGTTGTCTGCATCTTCAAAGCTATGAAAAATTTCTGCAGTTATTCTTTGGGAATCCTACAGGTCATAGAAACATGTCCAGTGCTACAGCTTCTTGATGGCAGTCATGGACTCTTGGCTTGTGCAATGGGGAGAAAGGAAGGACAGTAGGATAACGGTTCACATGAGACATAGAGAAATGCTTCTGCCAGTAAAGGGTTTGCTCTGTAGAGCCAGGCAAAATAATAATGCTGATAAAAGGTGACAGAGAGTGTGCAACGGATCCCGTCTTATCGCTGTTGCAACCATAGGGAACTGATAGGATTACATGTGCTCATCTGACGACCCCTTAAGAAATGGGACCTCAAAACATCAGTTCCCGTAACGTTTCAAAGGGCTGCTTACAGGCACACGCCCTGGGGAGGGATCCTGCTATGAAATGAATGAAAAGTGAGGCTTTGCCATTCACGGAGGAAGGCAAAAATGTTCTTGCTAATTTTGATAATTTTGAGAACTTCCCAAGGGCAGATGGCATTGCTGCTGTAAAACCTCATTAATCACTCACTCTGCCAGGCAGAAATCACTCCAGTCAGATGCTCCACAACAAACTCGCAGCCCAAAAACTTTGATTGCATATTTCCAGATGCAATTAGCTACATCCTGTGGCTGTGTCCACAGCTTCCTCATCCCAGAAATGCTGCCCAGGAGTAAGAGAAAATACTATGTGGATCTGTATCACTCCAGCAGCCAGGCATACTGCTGCAAGCAACCAATGGGACTGAAAAGCACACTGCCAGGTTGCTTTCCTGTTTCTGTTGAACACACCTCTTTGTATAACAAATGCTGAAATTCACTCAGCGTCTTTCTGCTACCTCTTTAAAACTGGCACAGAAGCTGTAGTGGAAGGGCAGCAAATCCTGTACATCTGAGAGCCACTTACAAATTCCCTTAAATGGAGAATGCAACACCTGCTCATTATCAAGCCCCAAACGCTCTCTCTCACCCACCCAGTCACCCACAAACACACCAGGGCATCTGCCTGCTGACCAGTGACCGTTCTAGGGACCTGATAAAACTGCTGAGGGACTTGATTCAGCCATTTGGACATCTTGTTCTAAGCCATGACAGTGCAAGGGGAAGAAGTCATGCCACGTTAAAAGCTGCATTGAGGTTCACTCTGCCTTGGTGACCAGGAATGAATTTTGCAGCATGTGTAAGCAGATAACCTCAAGTCTGAATTTACAGATGCTTTAAAAGCTATGCTGCCATGGCTGGCACAGCCACGCGTTCTTGTTGGAGCTCTGCAAATGGGCCTGCTTCCACGACATGAGCTAGCATTTTTTTTTTTCTGGTATTAATGCAAAGGGAACAAGTTTGTGCTGCTCACCTCGGTTCATGACAGGTTCTGTGCCCCAGCGTTTTGCCTTCTAAGCTCTTCAATGAATTCAGAAGTGCAAAAGGCAGATTTTGCCCATTGTAACTATAGGAATATTTTGGCCCTTTTAAACAGATCTCTTCCTATATCCATTAATGCAGAATCTGTAACAGCTCCTGTGTGTTCCCAGATCACAGGCTTTCCACCTTGCAGGACCTGGGAGCAGTGTTCTCAGGGTTCTTTCTGCACACCCGTGTGCACAGGTATGTGAAGCACAAAGCAGCCTTACTCAACAGCTCTGCTTCCTGTTTGTTGCCTGCTGACACCAGTAAGATTTGAGCATGTTAAAAATGTATCTGCTTTCTCTTACCCCAGGCTCAAAGGCTATCAGACATCTCCAGTACGATATTTCATTCTACTTCTTTGTTCCAACAGCAGCTGTTCCCAGACCAGCCTTAAAGTCTTATGCCAGTATCTCCAGTGAATAAATTGAATAAAATCAGTCCTGAGACCAGCTCTCCAGCTCAGGCATTTCCACTTCAGCACAGCCACCAGCATCTCCCCCAGAGCAGGCTCTTCACCCCCTTTATGCTTCTTGTTCTCCTGCTGGGTCTGTGTCTCTTTTGTTTTGCTTCTCTGGTTTCTTAAGGATTTCCTGTGTAGCAACACATCTGACCTCACATTTTGTTTGTCCAGACAACCAGGATGGCAAGATTGTATCATGTTAAACAACTATTTAGCCTTGATAAGCTGTCTGGCCTTTATTCTATTTTCCATTTACTGTTTTGTGTTGTAATCAGCATTTGTGTCAACTGATTTTTGTAGAGGCTGTTAAAGCTGCACTGCTCAGCTAGTGCTTGGGCACCTCTCAGCCAGGAAAAGATGCTCTAATTAGGTAAGGAATATGTTTATTAAATGTGCAAAACATCATTGTTTTTTTTTTGCTTAGAAGTTCCTCAGAAGAGAGTGATTCGAATCACTACCAGTAATTTCTTTCATTGCCAAGAAAGTAATTCCACTTTGTCCAAGCGTGTGCGACTGTGAAAGAGGATTTACTCATTGTGACTTTAATAAAAAGGATTACTTAATCTGTATTGTCCGACAGACCTGTAATCACAAGTGAGAAGGTGTTCGACAGAGGGATATCGGCGTTGCAGCCGGATGTGTGTTGCTCTGAGATCTTTCCATTAGTACTTCACGTGTACTTTGGTCTCCGCCCTGGAGCCCGGGGCTTTTCTTCCCACCAGGAGAATCGCAGCTAATGGAGAGGCAGCATTTCACCGCCTGCGCCTGTTCACAAAAGCTGCTCCCCGCCAGTGGGACGAGCAACGCTCTTTCCTCCAAAGATGAGAGAAACGCGACTGAAAACACCAATTGTATACTCCAGTTTAACCAGAACAGCCTTTCCTAGAATACTTGAGAGGAGGCAGGGAAGACTGCAAGCAGAGATGTTGTCAGTCAGCACGCTGGGATATGCTTTCTGCTTTCTATTTCTGTTTTCCCTGGGGCTGAAAGATGCTGCTCCCTCATGTCAGCATTTTACCAAAACAACTGCAGCGTTGGGACTGCAGTTTTCTGTACAAGTTTTTTCACACAGGTAAACACTGGGAGTTAATTGTGGCAGAGAGTGTTTGTGGCTGTCTCTGAGCTGTTTCTGCAGCCATTAGGGCTCTGAGGACTTCGATCTGGTAGCGTGGGTTGCATGTGGGAAGCCTGATGGTGTCAGATCCCTGCCCAGAGGGCAGGAAGTTCGTGGTGAAGATGGCTGAGGGACAGCATAGCTTTTCCTTACCTCCTGATGGCTGAAGATCAACAACCTTGTGCTAAGTCTTAGGGTTTCCATGAGCTGAAAATCAGCCTTGCAGGGCGTCTCCTCTCTGAGCCTTGTGCTGCCTGGTGCTCAGAGGGTGACCACAGGGCTTTTGGAAGAGCATGTGCCAGTTGTGAAGTCGCGAGGGTGCTGTTGCAGTGGTATCAAGTAGGAAAGACTAAAATTCTTTACTGGTAACAAAAACGTGAGTTTGGTGAATCGCTGTTGGAAACGGCTGAACTGAAGCAAAACTGTCCGCGCTTGTGTGCAAAGCTCTAGCTAGATTGTGCGACCTTATTTGCCCACCTGCTGTTATTCGGGAAGTGATGCGATTTGATCAAGTCATTGCAGTTTGCAAAACAAGGGAGAGTAGGTGGGCTGGGGCTGGCAATTTACCTTTTCTTTCATTTCTTGTAAATTCATTCTTTGCGCTGTAGAAATGTAAAGATTTGCTGAGGATGTAGCGGGCTACCTTGGGACTTTTGTCATCATTTCAGGAGTTGGGCATTTTTTAAGTGAGGCTTAGTTTGCAATTACACTGTACTCTTTGTTACCTAAATCTGCAATGCAGTGCTTTTCCTGGGGAGCAATCATTATTTATTGCCACACAGTGTAGACGCATATCTTGAACGAGGGTCTTCAAAAAACAGAGGGGAACAAAACATTGCATTTGTAGCATTCCAATATACTGAGCTGCTCGATTGCTATCTCGCGTTTCGCTGTCTAGCCAGCTAGGCTGGGTAACTTAAAATGAAAGCAGAGATTCTCATCAAACTCCAGTTCTGTAGGAGCTAGGGTATTCAGTAATGAATTGAAATTGATATTTCACAAACTTCACGGCAGCATTGCACAGCTGGCGACAGTGAGCACGCTGGTTGTTTCCCAGTGGCACGTTGGTCTCTATGGCACCGCAGGTTTTTGCAGAGAAGGAAACGTCTGTTCTGCTGACAGAGGAATTCTCTCTCAGCTTTCTGAGCCCACGCCCTCCTCACTCGCATCCTGGACTGCCTTGTATAAGGCATTCTTGTAGTCATGTCATGTTGTTTGGCTTTTTTCACATTTTAATCACCCCATTATTTGCATACCCGCAACGTGGTTGCTGCAGAAAAGCCTTCTTAACTTTTGCAGGTGGTTTGTTGGCTGGCAGACTACTGGCGTAAGCAGAGCAGGCTTGGAAAGTCTCCACTCGAGTCTAGAGGGACTCTGCTTGTGCTATCACCCTGATTTTAGCCTTCCTCCTTAATTCTTTAAATACTATTCTGAGAGCGTACAAAGTTTCCTACATGAGAAAAACAGTAGCTGAATTTTTGTTCTTGTTGTAAAGATTGGATCATTTTATGGTTTTTGTTTTGTTCTGGTTTTCTTTGGATGGCAGGAAATGGTACAGGGGGAAACAAAGCCCTTCACTACTTTGAAATCAGAACGTGAGGTGGCTGTGACTCAGGCTTGAGGTGGTGGGCTTCCTTTACGTTTTTTCACACGGTGACTTTAGGCATCAGCTAAATCTGCAAAGTATGGTTGGCTCCTGGGAGCCAACAGAGAGGCCTGCTGTGAGCATCTGCACCTTCCTTTCACAACCAGGGGCTGAGGCACAGCACAGTTCAGCCATGGTGCCTTCTGGAGCCAGATAGGTAAGCATGTCAATGCTGAAATCAGATGTTGTTCCAGTCTCTTAATGAATACGCAAGAGAAACTGGAAGTAAAATAAGGAGAAATAGAATATTAAAGTAGAGGGTACTTCTGCTTTATACAAAGCAATGATCAGAGTTTATTTTTGGTTCTATTCCTCTTTAGTTCTGCTGCTTCCAGGTCCCCCTTATTAAGAAAGATCCCCTCCTCCTACAAACACTGTGGGGAAGGAGAGGGCAACGTGAAACAATCCTGACTTGCTCAGGCACAGCAGCAGTTGTTCAGAAGCTCATACACAGCCTCAGAAACCAGGCCTGCCTAGCTGGTAGTTCACTTAACTCAAAAAAAAAAAAAAAAAAAAAAGTTATTTCTTCTCCCTCTCTTAAAAACCGTAAATTTGTTTCCTGTTAGTCCTGAAAAAGGCATTAAGGACAACGTGTTGCTGCGCCCACGCTCTCCACGGCCCTTATAAGACGAGCCAGGCATCTTGTTTGCGGTCTTTCCTGGTAAAGCTTCAGGAAATATTCCCCGAGTCTTGCTGTACGAGTTCATTTCTTAGTGAGGACTATTCCAATATCCACATATTGTCATGTCCATTTACAAGAGATCTTTACCACCAGAATAATCCTTTTCAACATATCCTGTTACTCAATATGATGCAACATATCCTTGTGCCCGTTAGGACGGTGTATCACAAAATCTTGGCAAATTGTGCAATCTGGCAGGAGAAAACCAGCTGTAGGCTTTTATAAATTCCTTAAAGGGTTTCATTTACGTAAGTTCTAGCAGTTTGTTCAGATGGACTACTCTGCCGGTATTACATTTCCTTCTGGGAGGTATTTATCTGAGCTTGCTCGCATTGGCATTAATTTTTCTCTTTCCTTATACAGAAACAATAAAAAAGGGATTAATTTTGTGTTTGTAGGAATCTCTGAGTCAGTGAGGTATTTAGTTGGACGCACCTCCTTTCTGCTCTGAGTTTCTAGGATATAGAAAATAGACAAGGTTGATACAAGTGGGTGCGCACCAAGGGATTGCTGCAGCTGCTTCTGAACCCTTTGAGCTGTTAACGCTGTTGCGTCAGCACGACTGCAAGGCACAGGGTGTCCGTTCGCTGGGAAAAGTCTTGACTTTTATCCAGCAAGAATGAAAGCGTTGTTTGACTCACAAAAGACCTCAGCATCATCTGCCCAGGAGCGTTTTGTTTTGTCATAAGCTTCTCTAGCACAAAATGAATTGCTATCACTTCTAGAGCACAGTGGGAAATAGTTTTCCTGCTGTGAAAATTTATAAGTCCATGTTTCATGTCTTGATGAAAAACAACAACCACCAAACAACAACGAAATGAGACATTCACGTTTGTATAAAGAAGAAATTTGCTTCTAGAACAAGCACCTCGGACTGAGACATCCCACTGCCTATGCCAGCACACCGTTCGCACTGCCTGCACAGGATGAGGAATTTATTCTCCTTCCTCTAGCTGTTTCACTTCCAGTGTTGTCACTAGCAGATGACAGTTTGCATAACCCCAATGCTTTCATCAACTTTTTTTCTTTTCTTTTTCCCCTTTGTCTCCACCCTTTGTTTTTTACTTTCCTATCTTTTTAGGAATTAATTAGGACAAATTGAGAGCAGCACCAAAATACCACAATCCTTTGTAAATCTGCTACTTTAAAGAAAAAAAAAAAAAAAAGTTAGGGTTTACTTACTTATTTGCTGTTGTCACTGAATGGAAAAACAGAAGCTCCAGACTAGCCTGAACAGATCCCCTTGCTGGTCAGCTTTCACCCGATTCTCGAGACTTAAAGGAAATTACTGCTGTTTTTCATTTCAAGGAAAAATAAAGTTGCACCAACAGTGTTTCACCAAGAGCTATGGAACTTCTCGGTTCCTCAGTCTTGTGCAGTGACATTTCTCCACCACTTTGAAGAAGTACTAAACTCCATTTATAGTAAAGGAGCAGTTCTCCGGGAAACTGAGATACCCTTGGGATCTGGGTGCATATTTTCATTGTCTTCCCAGCTCATCCCAGCTTCAGCCCCAAAATTCTTACTGAGCGATGTGGGCAACTTTATAAGTTACTGAACTGCGGTTGCTGAGAAATGTTTTATTACAAAAACTAGATTAAATAGGAGATGAAACAAGTGTTTAATGTGCCATCTGCCAGCCAGAATCTACCTTGCTGCAGTATGGCATGAAAGCAAAACAGGGAAAAGGCCTTTTTGAGCTCAAAGGAGCTGAAGAGTAACGAAAAAAATGATCTCTTTATGGAGCAGCCTAATTTGCTTTCTGTACAGGTACGCAATAAGTAGAACAGGATTGAAATTCAGAATCTTCCACTGTGCCTGCCAAGGAAGACAAGGTCAGTGTCCCTGGTCAGGGACTGTAGGGTTTGAAGAGAGAAGCGGTGCAGCTGCTCGATGCACGGGGGGCAGCGCAAGTCTTGAGGGAGGAATGGGATGGGTAATGAACTGCCTAGTCCTGGGAGAGAGAGGGAGGTTGAAATGCAGTTCACCTCAGTGGGCTGCTTTAGCACACCAGAGGGCACCCGCTTTGATCTCTGCCTGAAGTGCTGTTACAGACCCACAGCATCTCTTTCAAGCCACGTGTGACAAATAGTCTTTTAGCTCTACGCGGTGTTCGTTAGACGCATCTACGCACTTGTGAGTTAAAACAGAATCTGAGTCACCTCTTCCATATCTAAAATGCATACCCATGCCACAATTAAAATCGGTGTAAATAAGAATCCTCCATTTCTCCGAGCCCAAGCAACACCAAACAAATTTTGCAGAGAAGGAGAGATCAAAACAAAGTAGACATACCTCTGTAAAAATATGATCAAAACTGTCACTGTGACTTCATCAATCAGCCATTTCTAGCCATCAAATCCTCTAGATAAAGCATTCCATTGCAGCAGTCATCAGAAAAAAAAAAAAATAATAATAATACCTACTGATTGTCAAATTGTTTTAAATCAGAATTTACCAAACCCATCTGATCTAAAATGAGCTTTCCACAAAGCCATTCATCTACCTGGTCTGGCAAGTCTTCCAAGGCCTTGGCACTGTGTTTAAATCTTGCCCAGACACTCTTTCTCCTTGCAGGGAAGATGTTCAGCCTGGTGTGCCACGCTCAGGCCATTACTGACTGAGCATTCAACCAAACGTTGCGAATGTAATACTGTAGTCCTTCATTTTCAGCTCATCACCAAGCAAATGAGCTGCCCTGAATATGCTGTAGTTGGTTCCTCACACACGCTCCTGGGTACTGTACTAGGAATATGGGAGATGGAAGAAGCTGTTAATGTGTTTGCATCACTGCCAGTGTCGGTGTCGGTTCATTTGAGCTTCGTTCTGACTGTTGTGCTCTGCTCAGAAGTGTTTCCTGGAACATGAGTATTTCCACTGCCACAACAACCAGTCAAGTATTCTTCTTGCGATTTCTTGTGATTTCAGTGACTGTTCTGAGACTGCAACCCCCTTCACGGGGCGATCCTCATTGCCTCAGTGAGTAAAGCATCCTGCCCAGATCAGCTATTTTCCATTATGGGGGAGCACAGGGAGAGGAACAGAGCATCATCTTCCACGGAGATGAAGCTGACCTCACAGCAAACACAGTCGTCAGCTGGGTAACCAGTCTGACTTTTCCAAGCTGGTTCCCGTTTTGTTCCCCGTTTCCACTCACATCCACCAGTGAGGACATGCCCTGGGTGCAGGCAGGGCTGCTGTTGACACAGGGATCGTGACCGTACGTCTGTCTCTAGTCACGCTCTCTGCGGTGCAGAGAGATGCAGGACGTGCTGACAGGAGCTTGCCTGTGCTGCAGTGTGCGGTGAGATAGCTCAATGTAGTTTGCCTCATGTCTGTCAAGACAGCTACAACTGGTACAACGCAATCCAATCCAGAGGAAAGCTGGGGGAACCGCTAGCGAAGCCGAGGTGCCAGCACAGAGGTTTGGCAGCTCCGTTCCTCCTGCCGGCACTCAGCCATGCCCCGGCCATTCCTCCCGTCCCACACGCCTGCCTGCTCGCGAGTCCTCCAAACCTGCTTCAAAAAGCAGCCCCACTGGACATCGCTCAGCCTCTGCAGGAAAGCGAGGCAGCTCCTCGTATGAAGAGGACTTATTTTTGGGGGGGGAAACAGTGTTATTGTATTTCTTCGGTGTATGGTCAAATAAGTCTAGAAAATAGTTCTACTGTGACATAGAATCGTTTATGGTCGTTTCACAGGGTAAAGTCTCGCAAGAAGTGAAATTATTTATGAAACTAATTACATCTGTTTGGGCAAACACCATATACTGTTGTCTGAAAAAGCTATGGGTACAGGTGAGAGGCTCGCCTGTGAGGTAGATTTTGCTTTAAACCTGACAGAATATAATCAAAAGTCAAAAAAAGAAAGATTTTAAAAGATGTTTGTGCATGTCAAGCTCATCTTCAGCACTTGCATGGCTCCCAGTGCTGCGGTGTCTGACCATAACCTTGGGTATTTTGTCGGTAAGGAACGTGGTACGGAGTTCTGCAGCAGGACAGGGAGCTGACTTTGCTACCTTAAGGCCTGCATCATGTGTGCTGGCTCGTATCGCCAGCTCATGCACGCTCTTAAATCCCAGCTATCAGAATCCACAAGCCCTGAGCTTGTTCCACACCTAAGAAATAAGAAGCATTTTGCGCTTTACAGCTCTATTTAAAATCCCAAGCACGCTGAGGCTCCAAGCCACGTTTTCAGAATTGATTTGGCCTCTTGAGTTCGAGTGAAAACCGCCTGAGGGAACAGGCTTGCTTTCACTCAACTCTGGGCACTTTGGAGCCTGCCCAAGAACCAAGTGCTCCTTCGAACCTCTTCCTCATTCCACCCTCTCCGGTGCCTCAGACAAAGCCAGTAAGTGATGCCCGTGAGTGCTTATCTACCTCTTGGCCAGAAATAGCTGCGTCTCGCAAGGCTGCTGCTGAGCAGCGTGCTAGAGAAAATCAAGACAGAAGGAAAAGGCAATGACGAGAATTTTGGTGGGAAGTCAAATGAGTACAAGAATGTAGAAGGAGATCCAGAAGGAAAAAGACTCTCAGTATTTGTAACAAAGGGAAAGATTTTCTGCGTATATGTTTTTTTGTAACAAAAAATTGAATGATGCTCAGCTCTCTCCTATTGACATAGCCTCGTTAAGACGAAACCCGAGGCGTGCTCCCCATGAACATGGGTATTCACCTGCCCACCTAACGTGATGTTTGAGGAGACAGGTAACAGGCCAAGCAGGCCAACAGAATAACAATGCCGTAGCAATTGCCTTGGGCTATCCAAACTGATTCATATTTTCATCTTACTAATACTTCCCAAATAATTTTATCTGAGGATAGGAAACTTCTACTAAGGAGTGCATCCGAGGGGAGGCTTTGAGCGGCTTTCTGTTAAACCACTACAGTGTGTGTGGAAGATACCAAACCAGAAAGGGTAACTAAAAACAGAGTGGTTTTAGCCCAGGCCATGGTACGCTGCCAATAAAAAAAAATAGCGCAACTGTGAAACTTTTAGCGTAGCCCTGTCACCATTAAAAACTTACATGAGCTATGAGGAAGAGTTTGCGTTTTCCTGAAACACAGCACACCTTATGAAGCTTGAGGGACCTTGGAGCAGTAGTTGAGGAAGATCTGTCACTTTTTGGGGTTGTGTAAGTATTTCACGTTGTGATAACTACTAAAGAAACTTCTGCCTGGCCGATAAAGTTTGCTGATGGTAGAAACCAAGTGTTTTTGCTTGGGTATCCCTCGTCAGGGTGAATTCCAGGGGGTGGGTGTCCTTAGGCAGGTCCTAGAGATCAGGGGCCAGTACTGAGTGAGCTACAGTGATGTCATTTGGGGGGTTTAATCATGACGATGGTCTATGTGCACGGCAAAAATGAATAAAGCAGATTATCGCTCGCTGAGGCAAACTGAGCAAATGTATTTCTGTTCCACTAATGGGCATAACAGAACCTTATGAATGCAAAAATAATTGCTGACCTTGTGATTCTGGGGGCAAGCTGTACTCTTTTGCCACATTGTGCAATATCCTGTAAATTTCATTTTAAAAGACTTATTATTGCACAGCTAAAACCACCGTAGCACAGCCAGATATAATTCTGTCCTATTAATCAAGCTTGGCAATATTGTTTCCAGCCAAACAATATTAAAAACAAAGATGCTTTCCTTTAAAGCAGATGGTAGCTTAAAAGCCAAGCCAGGATTATATTAATGCTGGCATGACTAAGGACAGGCGAGAAGCTTGTGGAAGAAGACCCACAAAGAACTGGCCTGGCCAGACCGTCGAGTGGCATTAATCACCCTCCCCTGAGTCCATGGAGTGTGCCTGAGTTATTCTAGCAAAAGACCAAGGTCCTGGAATGTAAATACACAAAGTGTATCAGTTCCAAAAGTCAGATTGCACTTTGCTGAAGGAAGTTGAGAAATGCAAAAGCTCGATTTCCCACAGTGGCGCTTGGTTGTGGTTGTGCTGTACCCTGTGCATTTGACCACGCAGTTACTAACCGTGTAAGAGGCAGGAAGAACCCTGTTTAGTTGTGGTCTGGCACAGTTAGGGTTAACATCAAAATTAACATTTGTATTTCCTCATTACAATTAAAAAAAAAAAAACCTGTTTAAATTTGGTATTAGAGTGGGGGCGGGAGGGCTTCCTGGAGGTGCCTGGAGGAGAGCACTGTACAGCAACGTGTCTGCCCGTCTCCTTTGTACCAAGTGAGTTCACCCGGAAGGAAGGGTGGAGCGAAAGAAAGCAGGGAAAGCAAATACACTGTGAAGGGTCTTGGCCTGGCAGGAAAATGGCAGGAAGATTTCATGTGCCTTTGTGTCTTCATTTAAGTCAATACCAGATGCTGGAAAAATGTTTGCCTATGCAGGAGGCAACTTTTTTTTTTTTTTTTTTTCCTTAAAACCTCTACATGAGAAGTCGTTGGGAGGGAACATCAGGTTACACATGGGAGATAAACCACTAAGGTCTTTTTACCCTGTCACTGCAGAGAAAGAGCTTGAAAACAGGGTGCACAAAGCTTTTTCAACTGGAAGTCACAAGCTCTAGCGTTCACCAATTTCAAGCCAGGGGTGAGCACTGAGGCTCAGTCCTCAATGCCACTGCTGGCTCTTTCCACCCATGCTGCTGTGCGACTCCCGGGCACCTTACATGCCTCACGTGTGCCTGTTTCCACACGAGCGGCCGTGGGCTCCGTAGGTGGGTGAGCAACACCATTTTGCGTGTGGCTGGCTGGCTTTGTTGGTGGTGCAAAATTCTGCAGGCAAGTATTGGAGAGCTCAGACTGTGATGAGCAACAGTTCGCCTGCTCGGGGGAGCCGCTCCTAAAAACGGAGGTGGCTCACTGAAGGCAAGTGCTCTAAGGGACTGTGAGATGGGCAAGATCAACTTTAAAGCACGGAACAGGATTAAATTATCTTTACATTGAGCCAAGCTGTATTTTAATTTATTATTATTATTTTTTTTAAATACTGACCCATTTAATAGAGGAAACATGGGAGAAATGCTCACTTACCCAAAATGCATCTTTGAACTGTAGCTGTGTCATTATTGTTGGTCTGGGAAGGGCGAAGGAGTCCTTCAGCAAGTTGGCTCTCCGACGACACTAGCAGCAACAGCACCGAGCTCTGTAGTTGTTACTGTACCCCAGCCAAAGCAGAAAGTGGAGCACATCCACACAACTGTCTCTTCTAACGTCACGCAGGTGAAAAAAAGCATTGGGCAGTTTCAGGCAGCTCGGTGTAATGACCTATAGCTGTGAAAGGACGGAGGGGAAAAAAGCTCTTGCTCACACACAGAGACATGCACGCACTCAGCACCCTAGCCCCAAACCAGTTTCTCCTCGGGTAAACAGTTAATATTGAAATGAGGAAGCAAGGGGATGTCAAATGATGTCAGCGTGCTCCTTGCCATGAGTGCATGCGAGCAGCTGGCAAAAAAAAAAAAAAAAAAGAAAAGAAAAAGTCAGTGATATGATTTTGATCAGCTACAGGAGGAGAAAGAGCAATTAAAGTGCAAAGCAAGGCAGCCCAGTACAAAGAGATAAACTGTGGAGGATATTAGAGTCAAACTGTCATATCGCACTGTGGTCTTGCAGAGAACGAAAAGCAAAGGAAATGGAAGAAGCGTACGTACGTATGTGCCGCGTTTCTCTAGTGCCTCACGGGGCTGGCAGAGACCCATAGATTTGTGCATGGAAACTGGAGCTGCAAACCTCCATTGTGCAACTGAAAATGCTTTTCAAGTCTGGTTAAACTAAGGACGTTGTAAACGTGCAGGTGCCTTAGCATGTGTGCAGACACGGAGAAATGTTCTGATTTGCATCTCCTTATGTAAATGCTTCTATGAATAAGCAAGATAGGTGAAATTTAGAAGTAAAATTCGAACTCTAGAAACACTCGTGGTAAAGGAGCTAAGGGTTTATTAGCACAAGGACCTGAAGTGAAGCTCAACAAGCACTGATGTGAACCTGCAGTGTGCCGAGCACCACGCCCAGTGCAGCGCTGAAACAAAGGCTTTCAAGCAGCTAAATAAGGTAACTGCTTTATTACAGTGCAGCCGCAAATAATTGACAGTGATGTTTAATGCTTCTGTGAAACCCTCTTCAGAATACCCATCGTACAAGGAGAGGTGTCTCTGTCCAGCTCCCTGTGATGTTCTAAGAATTCTGTGGTTTTAAATACTCACTGACATTTTTAAAGAGCAAGAAAAAGAAAAGGAAGAAACTTCTGCTCTGGTTGCCTATGCAGAACAGCGTCCTTCGCACCAAGGACGTGCCAGGGCTAATAGCGATAACTAATTAGCGCTGCTGCTGCTGCTGCTGCCCGGCTTTTCCTTCTTTGTTACTGTCCCTGCAGCGCAAGCCACAAGGGCAGGTTTTGAGCAGGGAGGAAGTCTCTCTCTTAGCTTTGCTGAGCTCCAGTGGGCCATGGAGATCTGCAGCAGCTGGTGGCTGGAGTTAGCAGCAGTCACTTAGCTAGCAACTTGTCTGGGCGGGTTTCTAGAAAGCATGGAACTGTCACGACTCCTTTCCCTGCAGAGGGTGGTGAGGAGGAGTGAGCAGAGGGCTCTTTTGCAAATGAAGATTCCCTGAAAAAATGCATTTTGAGGGCATGGGCACTAGTCGTCATACTTGATCTGTTAGAAGAAAAATCCTTTAAAGCGTGTTTTACCTCAGTCTTTCTAGAATTGAACCTCATCTTACTATTCCCAAATTACAGCTTTTGAAATCGATGGCTTTGCTGCTGTTGGGAGTTCTCGCAGCATGCATCGAGTGAATGCAAAAATGCATTTTGGCCATCCAAAATGATTTCCTGCTTTCTCCTCCTGTGTAGTTCAGCCCAGACCCAAAAGCCAGTTCTGTGACGGAAGCCGCTGCTGGGCTCTGCGCGAGCCCGTCCCACGCGGCTGCTGGAGCCCGACGGCCTTTTAGAGCCCGGCGGCCAGGGCTCGCCCTCTGTCTGTGCTGGCGGGCAGCCGGGCTCTGCGGGCGGGCCTCTCGCTTCCTGTGGGCCGCAGAAGAGCCTCGAGCAGCCACCTCCTGGCTCGGGTACGCCCGGGAGCTGCCAGCGACGAGCTGGTGTGAGTTGCGGCTCTTGGTTCTGGGCCGCCAGCAGGTGCTTGGCGCGGTGCCGTCACCAGCGGGGCTGCCCACAGGTCCCGGCAGCTGCGTTGCGCATGGGGCTGCTGCACCTCACGGGGCTCTGAAGGAGGGAGAGAAGTACGTCACTCTTGCAGCTGAAGAAACTGAAAGCTGGAGCAAATGGTGGTGGCAAAAATGCAGGTGTTAGAGGTGGAGGCTGTGGCTGGCGGTAAGCTTTACTGTGCCACTGTGGATGGAGGTCTGACTCTTTCTTACTCATCGTTTTATTTAGAGTGGTGGGAGGTAGTGATAGAGAAATGAAAAGCTACGTAAGCTTCAGAAAACAAAGATTCTCTTAAAAAAAATGAAAAAGACCACTAGGATGGACCTTTCAGTAGAACGATTACAGATCTCCAGTCAGACAAACAAGAGCTTGTCTTGCTGCAAAGCCTTCATCGCACAGAGCACTTACTCTAGCACAGTGTGGGTGTACGCATCTCTCTCCAGGGAGCTGCAGGAATTTTGCCTCTGAAAAGCGCTTGAACTCCCTGTGCTTTGTCCCTTTCCATCAACAGCATCCCGCTCTGTCGCTCCTACCCTTGTTTTTGTGACAACGGTGTGTGGAGGGTGTGACAGGAGACCTGCTGGGTCTAGCTGTCGCGTCCTTTCATTGGTAACAGAGTTTGGCTGAGAATTAGGTTTGATGGGGGGATTCCTAACATTTAGGAAAGTAGAGGGACAAGGTGACTGAAGGGGCACCGTGTACTAGGGGAAAAAAGCCACCACTACAGGTTGGAATTTCACAGCTGTTGCTCCTTTTTCGTCGTGTTGAATGTCTTTCCAAATGGTACACAGCACGCGTAACCAGAAACCTCGTTAACCTGAGGACAGCCAAATCCCAAATTCCTCCAGCTGAATTGCTAATTGGAAGAATCAAGTTTGGATTTATTTACCCAGATTTTTTTTCAGATGCCTTCTTTCATCTTGTCTGGTACATTTTCTTTAAGTTTAAATTATATTATCATAATAAAGTGAGTAGGAAAGGCTGTAAGAGAGAGAAGTTGCTTTTTGTGTACGTAACACTTCAGGCTCACCACCAGTGCACTGCCTGTAACCTGCTGAACGAGCCACCCGTCTGAATGGAAGTTTCATTCCTCTTTTGATCGCTGTATACTGCTTTGAGCCAAGGTTATTCTGCCAGGGATTCGGGGGCAGGTTTGGACCTGACAGTAGTTAAAATGTGAGAATGGCATCTGCAGGCTGGGCTGTACTCACCCAAGGCTCCAGGCAAGATTTTCTTCACAGTTATGTTTCTGACTTCAGGTAATCTGACAGCGTATATAGTAAACCTTTTGTTCTACACAGAAAATAGGATGCGGGGGTCAAAATTAGATGAAGAGCTACAATGTGACATAGGCTGCAGCTCTGTTTCTGTCTTGCAGTGAGGGATGCTCGAGTAATACCTAACAATTTGCTTACAGAAAGACAATAATGAGCAGTAAGTCGGGTGTCTGGCACAGACTGTATAAACCCATGGCGTTCGGTATTTTACTGGTCTTGCTATAACCTCCTGTTCCTGGTTTACGCATATTCCTAAACACACTGGATTTGGTTACACTGGTTTTTTTTTAATTGGATGCCACCGACAGCATGGCAATGTTGTACTCAAATTTACAGCAATAAACAAATATGGGCAGAAGAACAAGCACTAAAACTAACAAAAAAAAAAAAAAAAGCATTTTGAATTTGTTAGTATGATAGGAATATGTACAAATACAGCAAAAGTAGATGTAGTTTTGCCCTGCATCAGAATTGCTAGCCTTCCAATGGTGATACTCAAGTTATGTTGAAAGGAAGTTAGCTGTTGGGAGCATAACTAGGAGACGGTTTATTGGAAGAACGGGCAGCACTGGCAGCTTTTACTAAAAGCAAAGCAGGGCGGAGAGAACACAGTCAAGCCAAATGCTGCAAGAGCATTACAGGAATCCCTTACCTAGGTATTAAAACCCCCTAACATACTCTGCACAATCTATTCTTTGTTTAGAATGCTCAGCTAATTCTCAGGACTCCCTAGGAGACGAGAAGGGAACACATGTACTTTCCTAAACTGAACCTGTCGTGCTATTAAACTTTCAGGTTATTTCAAATACTCACATAACAGAACAGTACTTATGTGGAACTTGCAACTGAAGTTAACTTTCAGAGGTTACTACTACAAATGTTACGTAATGTCTTGATGATTTAGGTTTCCATAGATCCCAAGTGTAAGGAAGAAAAAAAAACACACACACTACTTTTGTGAACATGTTAAGAAAATGCCAAATGCACTCTTTGCTTTTTTTGGATTCCTTTTTAGCATCTAGATCTGATGGTGTGTCTTCAGTGTATGAAAACCAAGAACGTTGCCACAGCATAGATACTGTAACCTTCACGAGGTGTATCTGAGTTGCCCTAAGTATTCCAGTCAGCATGCAGGAGCGACTCCCAAATCAATACACTACTGCTCACACTGCACGGAGTCGCTATGGGCAGCCCACAGTGTGTAATAAATGTACAAAACACAGAAAGACAGAATATTTTCAGTTTTAATCCAACACATGAAGAGGGTCTTGACAATGTAAAATACCATTGTATTGCTAACGCTGTAGAATCGTACGTAAAAACAATTGTCTGTAGATGTAAAAATAGAAGGTTTTTCCTTTTATAATACAATAAAACACAGTATAGAAACCATTTAAAATTAAGTAGAAACCTCTTAAACAATTGAGACATTAACCTAAGTGTTTCCCCAAATGTATTAAATAAAACACAGTTAATACTGACTCTAAACATCTCCGCTCTATCTTCCCCGCTCTCCTCCCTAATTAAACTGATCAGAAAAAATAGTAGTCCTATTTTCTTTTGAATTCTTTCACAATCATTTAGATTCTCCATTTATTTGAAGTTTAGTCACACAACTCTGCACAATACAGTACTGTACCTTAAGGAATTTCTTTCCCATTGCTATGTAATTTTAGAAGAAAGTAACCAAGATTAACTTTGGAGGCGAGAAGAGGCCTAAGGAAGTCTGCAGGACAGCAATTTAATTTTTAATGCAAGTATTTACACAAACATTAGTCTACTGTAATTACAGCATAAAGCTTGCAACAAAGCTGGAAAGTGAGTGCATTTAACAGAAGCTCCAAACAAAGGAAAGGGCAGAAAAACAGATTACAAAATAAATAATCTAAAGTTCTTCATGGTAGAAACGTTCATCATGAAGCTGCCTGCCATAATCCGTTGCTTCACTGTTAAGAAACAAATCCTGGTTCTTAAAAATTTCTGCTTCAGAAAGCTTCTTATCATCATTCAAATCCATTTCTTCAATGAGGTGAAGAGCCTTTAAAATAAATGGAACGCCGTGTGCACAGTTAATCGACGGGAGCATTGGTAAATACGTTTTTGGAATGGCTTTGGCAAAGTCCTGCCTCTATGCTGTTGTTTCTAACGAGCTGGACACAATTTAACATTCAGAACAGAACCTTTCTTTCCTCAGTTTGATCCCCTTTGCCCTTTCTATTCAGTGACAAAGTCATAACATCAAATCTCAACTCTTATTTCTGAGAGGTAGGGGAGTTCCTAGTCATTTGCTAAATGTCTACAAACACAGTGACTTCGAGTTCCTCTGTCTCTACTTTCTCTGATTGGTTTGGCTCAATATGAATGCTTAGTGGCTTTTACCTTTAAAATTAACTGTCGTCTACATTTAAGAAGACTACATCACCAAAGAGGCCTGCAGGACTGACAGGTACTTGCAGCAGGCAAATAGATTTGAAAAGCATGGCAAAAACTATCAGAATGTAAAGACAAACATCTTTTCCCAGAGACTTCAGTACTAACAGGAGGCTTACAAAAAAGGTGGAGAGAGACTTGTTACATGGGCAGATAGTGATAGGACATGGGGGAATGGTTTTAAACTAAAAGAAAGATTAGGTTAGATGTGAGGAGGAAATTCTTTACTCAGAGGGCGGTGACGCCCTGGCCCAGGCTGCCCAGAGCAGCCGTGGGTGCCCCATCCCCGGAGGTGCTCAGGGCCAGGCTGGACGGGCCCTGGGCAGCCTGATGTGGGGGGTGGCAGCCAGCCCCCGGCAGGGGTTGGGGCTGGGGAGGCTTTAAGGGCCCTTCCCACCCAAGCCATGCTGTGATTCTATGGTTCTGTGAAATTCAATAAACAGTATTTTTTCTGTTTTGTTATTTAGCTACCAGGTAACTTGAGCCATTCTGAAATGCCAAAATGAAACTGTAATATTAATTACAGTTAAGAATTGTAAGAATTTGAAAATGCTGCCCTTCTCTTTAGGACAGGTGACTTTGTTACCCCTTACATTAAAAGAAGGAAAAAAAAAATTGCACATTAGAGAAACTAAAAAAAAAAAAAAAAAGACGACTTCTTGCAGAACTGCACATGGCCTTGCTTTAAGCTAAAACTTGAATGTAGGGTAAATAACTGATGAGCAACTGAACAAAACAAGTATGTGCAGACTAAACACAGAATTCGCGTCCCTTAGAACAGTATTCGTTCTGCAAAATAAGAACCAGCCCCCCTCAGGAGTCAGTTCTCGAAAAAAGCCTGCACAAAAGTTTGCAGATGCACGTCTACAAAAATACTACCAGAGCACTTTCGTAGCTTAGCCTCGTACACAGTTAGATACGTGAGCAGCCAGTGCTGCAGGCTAACCTAGTTGCTTTTTCTGTCAGCAGCAGTACTGAAATAGGAGGAGGTGGGACCTCAGCAATGTGCTGTCCCAACGCAGCCGCTGGGCTCTGCTGTTCAGTACAAAGCGTCTCCTGACTGTAAGAGGAGCTACGGAGGCACAGGAGGACCTGGCTGTTGTTTCTGCCATTCTGAACACCAAAATCCTTCAGTGCAAAAAAAAAAAAGAGATCTGCACAAACTAAGACAAAAAGTTACAAGCAGAAAGGCAGAAACCCTCTCCACTGCAGTCAGCAACTGTAAAATCCATTTAAAATGGCTGCTTGGGAACACGCAGCGCTTCTACTGCCTGCTGCAAAAAGATACAGACCACAACGGTGAGAACCCACCTGCACCTGTTACGGCATCCTACTGCTGATTAAACCCTTTAAATTAGCATTATCACTTTAAAGTTTGCATTATGGCATCTTGACTCATCGAACACTTCTATTTCTTATATTTATGCAAATACAAGCTTTTATACAAATTTTACACAAATTATGGCAATTTAACCAGTTAGGAGAGCAATCAGTGTTTGTTTTCAAAATTGTGCTGTACACAATGGCTTCTTTTATTTGTATGCCTCGCTAGTCTTACCTATGCTAACTTCAAAATGACTGTTTAAGTTTCTGAACTCTTAATAAGATCTACTAAGCATTCTTTTTCAAGTGATCTGGTCAGAATTCTATTGCATTAAATACACTCTGAACAGTAATACCCAAGCCAGTCAAAATACGTACCTCCTCCTGTGCAATGCCCTGGTTATTAGGCACGATCCAAGATAACAGCTCTTGAGGGTTGAGTTTCCCATCATTGTCCTTGTCGTAGTCATTCACAAATCGATCCTTCTCAACAAGTATCCATTCTGGATCTTCACTTGCAGCTAATAAGAAACATTTGTTAAGTTTAAATCCATTATTTTCCTTAAAAATCAACGTGTTCACCTCTTCCCCGAAGCAAATTAACTTGATTTAGTCCTATAAAACATACCAGTAAGTGATTTCTCTAAACAAAGACAAGCCTTACCAACCAGTCCCAACATATTCCATAAATCCTTTCGTCTACCAAAACCAACCAACCAAACCATTACTTTCATAGATTAAAACAGACTTTAAAGCTAACATCTCCTCAAATTGATAGGGGTGAAAGCATACTATGCACAGCTGCTGCCATATGGCTAGTTTCCTACTCACAGGGACATCTAACATGTCAAAAAAGCTAAAAAAAAAAAAAAAAAAAAAAAAAAAAAAAAAAAAAAAAAGCTGAAGTGGACGACAGAGATATTTCACATTTACATCATTTGCTTTGACTGGGTTAAGATTCCTCTCTCCCATTCCTGCAGAGCAATCACACTGCAAATGCCGCGTTAACAGCATCACGTGACAGCGAGATGGGCAATACTGCACCGCTCAGATGCTGGTCATCTCAGCACTTAACAGACAGAGGGAAGCGGGGAAAAGCCTCAGACCAACCAGGGTCCCCAAGGCGGGCAGAGAACTGGTGTTGTGCAGTGCATGCAACTACATGGCTTGTAAGGCTATACCAAGTGTTACCTGTGACAGCTGCAAAGAGGGTAAAGCTTTTAATTACTGCAGGCTCAACAGACAATACTGTAGGCTTTCAAAATAGTTTATTTTTCCTTTTCAAAAATACTTTGCATACATCCAAAGCAGTTCCATTTACTGCTTTTATTTATTTGTATTTTTTCATTTGCATTCCCATTTCATATTTACCCCACGCACTGACATGCATCCTGTGCAGACTTTCCATACGCATCAAGCTACTCATCTTTTTGGAACCAGAGCAGTTCTTTGCCATGTCTTGTAGCAAGTCAAATACAGTGTATAAAATATTAATCTACTAACAACACACCTAGAGAAAAGCACTGATAAACTCCAGGTAAGTGTCCTTTTCCTTGCTAAAGCAGAAATAGAACAAGCTTAAAGAAGGGCAAGAGTGGAAAAAAAAAAAAAAACATTAAGTGAAAGCAGGTGGGCTTCTGATATTTGGTACGGTAAAGGGACTCCTTACGCTTCCTCTCTTCCTCTCTCACACAGCTTGTGTCCTTCTAAAGCAAGGCTTGGAGCTGCCTCCGTAGGCTGACGAAGACCAGGAATGGTTAACCTTACGGTCATGCCTGCTGGCTTCCCAGATGTGCTCAGTTAGCAAAACTGCAGCTTATTTCAGCTCCATACGTAGTGATGAGGGTTTTATGCGTAAGTTTTTAGGAAAAGAAGTAACTCACGAGGAAACAGTGGGATAGAAACAAGCTACTGCCAAATACACGCAGGGCGGACTGCAATAAGGATGTGCTACATGCAGCACCGGGAAACCGAGTTACCCTGAAAGAGAGGGTAACGTTACCCAGAACCTGTGGGTGGAGGTATTAACAGCGGCAAACCAAGGCGCACACAATTCAGCCTGTTCCAAAAGCTTTTGTTCGGTTCCTGCCCCCCACCCCTTTGCTTACTTGGGTCTCTTCTGTAATCGCCAAGGAATTCTTCCAGGCTAACAAAGCCATCACCATCTTTATCATGTTCTTCTAAAGCCTCCTGAATGACAAAGTCCTTTTGCATACATACAGACAAAAAAACAAAATATCAATTTATCAGTCTTGCAATCAAGAAAAACAGTAATAAATCATTTTAGAGCTATGAGTCCCTTAAACCAAGGAATCATTTTGAATCTGCTTCTCTGTTCTATGCACACTAGTGCAATAGTTGGTTCCTGTGCAACAGGACAGATCTGTTCTTAGTTTTACAAAAACCAAATGTACTGGGTGTACATAGAGTCAGAATCCTTCAACGTAATTCAAAACTGTATGAGTAGCTCAAAACATGAATTTGCACAAATCTGTACTATCGTATTTCTCTTTTCTTCTCTCCTTCAATGTATTCACTTCTTTCAATTAATTAAGCTTTTGAAATTGTTGCTAAAATTGTTTTTGTCTCTTGGTCCTTTGTTTCCCAGCGAGGTCACTGTGCCTGTTCCTGTGGTTGTTCCTGTTTGTCCCTAATCAAGGGCTGTGTCAACACAAACTGAGGCTGTGTGTGCATGGAGCTCCTCCTGGCACTTAGCTCTGCAGCCCCACGTAGCCCAGCCTGAAGGCACTGTTGCAGAAAAGCAGCAAGGTGCATGTAACGGGGGTCAGCGGGGGGTACTGAGCTGGAGTGACAGCAGCAGTCGCAGCAGTGATGAAACGCATGACCAGCCACCAAGCTTCAATAATCTTGCTGCTGGCTTGAATAATAATCCCCCAAACTCTGAACACGGTACAGTCAGTACTGAAGCCTCAGAAAGGCTTGAATGTTGGGGTTTTTTTTGTTTTTTGTTTTTTGCCATAGAAGTGACCATTTTCTCCCTTTAAACAAGGTGAGAATGTCTGGCACTTGAACTTAACCTGTGTCAAGAAATGTTTCTTAAATCCCTCTAATTGGAATTTAACTCTGAACTAGGCCTGAAACCTTCTTGAGCTGAAATCTTACTAACATATCTTCAACCTAACAGAGCTTTTGAGATAGCTGCAACAACCTAAACCCAGAAGTTTGAGACAGTTGTGCAGTATTAGTTCTTGAAATAGATTGCCAAGAAAAACACTGCACTACTGCTCCTGAACTCCAGCACCGAACCCATGGTGTATTATCTGATCTTGAAATTGCTCTGGAAAAGCAATATGCACAGCTGCTCAAAAGCACACTTCCTGTAGTCCTGGGGCATTAAAAAGATGTCGCCTCTCTATGCACAGGCTGATGCCAATATCCTTCTGAATCTTACCGTCATATACTCCACTTCTTCAGGATGTTCAAACGCAACAAATTCGTCCACATTTAGATCAGGAACTTCATCCCTATTGGCTTTCTCAAAACGCTTTTTCTCCTTTAAATGAAGCTTAGAAAATAGGTTTAGTTAGAGTGCTTAATGAAAGGGAAAAACATTATAGTAGCTGGCTGTAAACTCATTAGAATATTGTTTCACACTACCTACTTGTATTACACTGATGTTAGATCACAACAAAGATGTCATTCAGAGCAATGAGAACTGCACTTCCAATTGAGGGAGCTTCATTTTAAGAATCTCACAAAAAATTCCTTCTTTCCAGTTCAAGACATTTATAACACTCTCAGCCAAAGCTTCAAAAACACAAAAGCGAGATAATGAAAAGACCAAACAGTCTTGTCTTTATACACGCTTCCTCTTCTTCAAGTTACCAGGTCCCAGACTGACCCAGAGGAGCACAAGGATTGTTACAGCAGCCATCACAAATTCCGACACTTACATTCTAGGGGCATTACACCTCCCGAATCTGTGTCTCATTTACATCAAGGGTGATTTGTAGTTCAAAGAAGGCCTTAAAATATCATACATCCAAACTGTCTTTTCTGAAGCCATTTTAAATGCTGCAGGATGAGACAGATTCCTGTAATACAAGACTGTTGTCCATTACATCTGAACTTATTTCAAAGCAAAGTCACTTCTTTAACCCCTGTAAGTATAAATACTAGCATGCTGCCTTAAAAGAAATAATACCCACCATAAACAGGCAAGTCACTACTTCTGCATGTCTTGCACCTCCTTTTCCTGAATCCTAAATGTGCAAAAACTTTATCCTTTTTCCTTGTTTCATTCCGTACAGTCTCTTCAGACAAAAGAAGGACCCAGACCACCAATAACAAATCTCTAAAGTGCACGTGATGTGAGCTGTAAAAATGTTGGAATCCCATGACTAAGTGCATTGTGCTGTCGGTGTTACTCTGATCTGGATAAGGCAGTGGCCAGCAAACTGCAGATTACAAATGCTTTAAACATATTCATTTGCAAGTTGCACTTCTTAGCTTCTCTCCTATTTACTGACACTTTTTTCTTGAAGTTAGGCTAATCCGATCCATAAAGAGCCCATGTAACAAATAAAGTATGAGTGTAACTAGTCTGCATAATAATTAATTCTATTTTTAAAGAAAAGCTGACCTTGGCTGAGAGTTAAATAGAACCACAGAATCACAGGGGTCGGAAGGGACCTCTGGAGCTCCCCCAGTGCAACCCCCTGCTAAAGCAGGCTCCCTAGAGCAGGTTACAGAGGAAAGCCTCCAGGCGGGTTCTGGATATCTCCAGAGAAGGAGACTCCACAGCCTCTCTGGGCAGCTCGTTCCAGTGTTCTGTCACCCTCACTGTGGAGTCGTTCTTTCTCATGTTCAGACGGAGCTTCCTGGGTTCCAGGTTGTGCCTGTTGTCCCTTGTCCTGTCACTGGCTGCAGGTGAACAGAGCCTTGCCCTGCCCTCCTGACCCCTGCCTTTCAGATATTTGTAAGTGTCAGTAAGAGCCCCTCTCTGTCCTCTTTTCTCCAGGCTGAACAGCCCCAGGTCTCTCAGCCTTTCCTCAGAAGGAGGTGCTCCAGGCCCCAGTCATCTTTGCAGCCCTCTGCTGGACTGTCTCCAGCAGTCCCCTGCCTTTCCCGAACTGGGGAGCCCAGAGCTGGACCCAGCGCTCCAGATGTGGCCTCACCAGGGCAGAGCAGGGGCAGAGGATCACCTCCCTCGCCCTGCTGGCCACGCTCTGTGCAGTGCACCCCAGGGTTCCATTGGCCTTCTTGGCCACAAGGGCACACTACTGGGATGTGGTCAATCTGCTGTCCAGGACACCTAGGTCCTTCTGTAAGTTGAAGAGTGGGTGAATATCCTTCACAAGATCATAGTCAGGATGACCGTGGCTACCCAAAATAGCCATCCAGAAAAAAAAAAAAAAGTTGGGCAGTTACCATGGTGAAGACAATGAAAAGCAAAATCCACCAGAAACCTGCCTAATGATCAAAGAAATCATGCAATAAAGGGACAAAAATAAACAAGGGCATAATGACAACAAGCTAGAGACAAAGTGACCTGCAAACATGAATTTCAAAAAAACAAAATGGTCAGCCGTTCTGCTCAGTCACTGACAATGGTAGCAATACGATGCCATTTCCACTGGGAACTTGACGTCTCCCCAGCTGCCCACTTAATAAGCTTGCTTTAGAAAATTTCCCTTGAGTAACTGTAAATGAGCACTGCTCTTCTCCAAAGGGTCAAACCCTTTGTAGGGCACTGAGGGCATGGAGTTAAGTCAAGAGATTGTGGTTTTGGGGCAGGCTCTGGACTAAGAAAGAGCTTGGGGCTTCCTAGTGTGTAGAAGTTGGGCTGGAGCCAGCTTTAAGTGCTTCCTCAGGAATTTGGTTAAGATGGCACCTTTGAAAGCTGCAAAATAACTGCTGATGAAAAGCCTGTTCTCAGTGCTTCTTAGAGAAGTGGTGAACAAGTCTGCCACCTTCTGGTGAATTTGTATGTTTATTTGACGTCAATTCTAAATCAGTAAGAGTCAATTTTTGCATTTTAACTGGAGCAGAATCACTGATTTCCCAAAGTACAGCTGACGCACGATGCTAGTACCATGCTGCTGATTCTGCTTTTGCCGATACAGGTTGAAGAAGCCAGCGAGTAGGAAAACATAGCAAGTAATCACCACAAATTACAGCATAAATAAGTAAGCAGGAGTTCTACCTCAGCACAGTATGATGGCAACATTTCAAACACGGGTCAATATTTTGACTGGTAGCTCCATTCAAAATCTTGTTTTATTTAAAGCTGTGTAATTAAGTGACCTCCAGAGCTTTACAGTTTGTTTTTCTTCAGTGTGTAAAATCCATTGCTTACTATTTCAGCTTCACTTCTGTCAACACTGTATTCAACACCATGACTTTAATAAAAGTAGCCACTAAAAACTTATGCCAGAATAGCCTAAAAATCCACTTTTCTCTTCTGGGAAATACTTACATGCACTTATAAATGCGTAACTTGGAAACAAACAAGTTTTGCTACGGGAGATTCCTGGTGAACCTTCCCTCCCTTCCCTCTTGCCACTTTCCATTCATTCTTCAGTATCTACTTGCATATATGAGGTAAGTTTGTAACTTCTACTGTTTATTCATGGGGTTTTACCTACCAGGGTTGCTTTTTGATTGCTAAAGATGTCTGAATTGCTACTGCTTTCTCTGTGCCTCTTAAAAAAAAAAAAAAAAAGCATGCAGTATTGATACCCCCCCAGTAGGAATTTCAGAACTGACTGAAAAGCAGATAAAACAGTGCAGTGACAGGGGGGTTAAATAGCGCGAGGCTTTCCTTCACCTCCAACACCAGCGCTACTGGCCCAAGCTGCAGGCAGGACACTGGCTAGGCTACAGGGCTGATTTAACAGACTGCCATCTTGTTCTAAAACATTTGCAGGCGACTGCTCTGCAATAAGTCTGCCAGTAGACTTATACTCCAGTCAGCTAGCGAAATATACTCAGGAGGTATGATTTTGTTTTGCTGGTAGCAGGTTTGATACTCCATTACCTTCCTTTAATTACTCCCCTATCTCGGATAAATGAAAGTGTTAAAACATGTGCCAGCTGCTACGGTTTCTCTACCCATCTTGTTCCATCACAATAAACAAATAGTGTTTCCTTTTGCCAGCAGCTTTTAGAAATGGATGCTGAAACATTTTACCTGTCGAAATGATTCTTCTTCTTGATCCTCCAGGACACTGTTCTCATCAAAATCAATTACACGATCATACATTTGTAAATTGTACTCCTTCCAAGACACTAATCCATCACCATCTTTGTCATAGTCGTGGAAGTGTTGCTTAGCTTCTTGTGTAACGTAGTGCTTAAAAGACTGTTGTATCCAGGAGCTCAGCTCATCTGTGAAAATCACGAAAGCAAAAAACAAAAAATCAGATTAACCTACACTATAAAAACTGCAAAGATAACACAGGTCTGTTCAGTCTGGAACAGACTTTGCAATTCAGATGCAAACAAGTAGGCAAGAGGTTGGCTAAGGCAAAACAACCTGCTTCCTCCGTGCTATGCCTTTTTTCAAGCTAAATGAGAGAACAGCTCACAGCCACAGCTTTCAGTTTGTCTTCTGTAGAACCGTTTCCCTACTGATACCCTCAGGTTAGAGCTATGTGGTTACTTGAATGCGGTGTCTGTTGGTGCTGCCAGAAAAAGGTTGATGCATCCATCTGACACACATGGGAAGTGGCAGGAAGAAATGATTACAGGTGCACAGCAAACTAGATGACTAAAAAACTTATCCCATAAGAAAGATTCTTGTTTCCAGCTGGTAAAGTACCCTTATTTCAGGTTCACTGGGGCCTCAACAATGGAAGCCTGCCCATTTTGGTGGCTGCCAGCAGTTATGTCAGCTTGAAATTACGCGGCCATGGCTTTTCAAATCTGAAGCCATCCAACAGTGGCATCCTTTAACCTTTTTTCCAGATGTTAATGAAAATGATGTCAAATATAGTCTAGAAAGAAAACTTTAAATGTAACTTTGATTTTTTAAAAAAAGTGTTTCCATCAGTTTTCGTTTTTAAACCTACACACTGAAAGAAAGCAATTCACTGCTATTGCTTGAATTACGCAAAACAAAATATTAACAGAGATTTGTCTTTCACTAGGAGCTGAAATAAAATCTTACATACTTTGGAAATGCTTTTAAGCTACTTATTTTTACAGAAGCATGGCTAAAACAAGTTAAAATTAGCATATGGATAATTTCACACAAACACATTTAAATTAGCTGATTTTTTATGAAGATTAGGAGAAGACGGTTTCTCAGTATCATCCAGTTATTTTCAGATGCCCAGAAGGGGACGGCTGAAACATCTTATTGTATCCTTCTTGGTAGAAGTGTCAATACATCTTTATTACGTTTATTTAAATATCTTTGAAGAGCAGCAAGATATTTTCAAACTACGTTTTGAATACCTAATTTGTATTACCAAAGGAAACAACTTGATGAAAGACTCTCTGAACTAATTAAACATGAGGAGGCACGCATGCCAAGTTTTGTAACCATGAAGGCTTGTGCACAAAACCAGCATTGCCTAGAAGACCTAACAGTGAGGATCTGCAACGCAATTTCTCAGAGACGGCTAACGTTATTTATAGGGTAGTTATCTCCCAGCATTTAAGCACAGGCACCTGAGCACACCGTGTCCAGTGCTGTTCTTCAGCAATACTGCCATCGGGGAGGCGGTATTCACGGATCACGCTTTCTCCGTGTGCCCCCAAAGGAAGGGCCACTGATGAAGTTCTCAAGGAGGGTTTTGCAGCACAACAGGAAATAACTGAGCTGCAAAAGCTTCCTCACCCTATGTTTCTTTGTGTAAAAAAGCATACCACTGTGATTTTCCTTTGGGAAGGAAGGGGAAAGCAAGCTTCCATCAGCCTAAGAACCAGATGCAGCACGTTTCATCAGGATGGCGTACACTTCAAAATACTAGAGCTTCCCTCACCGCCTTCATGTTGTGAAGCACTTGCTGTCTACCTCAGAGGTCAGCCACGCTGCCAAAGTCATAGCCTGTCTCACCTCTGCCCCGCCAGACGCAGGAACACTGAAGGAAGCGTGCAGGCCATTAGTCCTGCACACACAGTGGAAGACGTCTGGGAGACGGCGTTGACCTTATCCTTAAAGCGCACCTTCGCCTCCCACCCAGGCAGCTTTCTGCGTGGTGTTTGCTGCCCCGTTAGTGAAATATCCCAGCTCTGGGCCTAACAAGGGCTCCGGGTGCCCTGCGGGCACATGCACGAGGTATTCCAGGCTCGGTGCCGAGCCAGGGCTGGTCTCTCAGGGTACGACCCGCACCGCCCTCCGCGCCGGCCTGCCCCTGGCGGCCCCCACCCCCCGCGTCACGCCGAACAGAACCCGTGGGGGCCGAGACAATGTCGGCCGAGATTCTCGGCAGCGGACGATCCCCGGCCGGCGCTCCGAGAGGTGCCTTTGCCCGCTCCGAGGCCCCGGGCGGGACGCGGAACGCAGACAAA
>VXAV01004557.1:92496-105636 GCA_013399715.1 Alectura lathami
CCTTCCGCCGCTGTGACGCGGGGGCGGCGGCAGGGAGAGGCGCGGAGCCCGGCCGCGCCCGCTGCCGGCCCTTCGGAGCTGCCCCCAGGTCAGAGCGCGAGGGGTGGTTTTCAGCCTGAGGGAAAATCGCGCCCACAGGAGCTGGCAGCGCAGGAGATCCTGCGGCATCCTCCGCGGCGGGGGCTGACTTCTCCACACGCACTGTCTGAGTGCCGGTTCTTGTTCGGCGGTTACCTCCCAACGCGCGGCGGTGCTGGGAGTTATCTGGGCCCTGCCTGTGACCCGTGAAGTGCGGTGTTCAGAGGCTAAACGTTCGCTAAAACGCCTCGGTGGCCTTTTGCTGGGCCCGTCCCGATGTCTTCAGTGATGCTGAAACACGGCAGTATTTTTTTTTTTTGGTCAAAACTCAGCTTCCTTCGACCAGCGGCAGCACGTTTTTGTGGTGTTTTCACCAGCTCAGTCGCTTGTCTGAAGGCAGGTGCACATCTTAACCCGAGCCTATTCGTTGGCGTGAGTTTTGGCTGTTTACTTACAGAAAAATGAGCAATTTATGAGGAGGGCAAGATACAGTCGGAGGGCAAGGGAGCAGCCTGCTTAGGTTGAAAACAGATTAAAAAAAACTGACTTTGGATCTGGCAGGAGGATAATACTGCTCTCTTAGCCAGCGTCCGGGAACTTAGAAGTGTTTTGGAACTTTTGTTTAGCATCTGATTCTTAAGGACAATATGTAAGAGCTGTTGTAGGAGAGTTTTTGCTCTCTTGTTGGAGCTGGCTGGAATTTATTTCGACCCTCAAGCCAGGGGTTTAATTTTGGTATTGCTGTAACAATTCTGGAAATTTTTTATGAACCTGTAAACATTTAAGCACATGTCCTTCTCCATTTTTGGCTGTGGTTCTGTAGTTCAATCCTTGATTAAAAGTATTTACTTTATCATAGTTGTCTACTGCAGGAACATCACTTTTTTTTTTTTTTTTTGAAGAGAACAGAAGTCTTCTGTTTTGTTTTGCTACACCACTGATTATCTTGTACAGATTTTGAGCATCTCTTTCTTATTTTTCTAAACCTGTAACAAGTTTGCCCAGTACTCTGTCACAGGAAAGATTATTCTTGTTGCCTTTCACTGTTCTGAAGCAGTCTGCAATGATTTGTTATAAAGCCTCATAATATCCTTTGTGCTGTTTACTGTCTTAATACATATGTTTTTTATTTTATTTTTTTCCCTATAGGGTCATTCTCTTTTGGTTTTCTTCTTGGGCTGCTTTTAATGTGGAGCCATGCAAACACTTGACAAATAAAGCTATCGTTTGAACACGTTACGGTGTTCATCAGATGTCCTTGACATAAATGTTGCTAGGAAGCTGAAATTAACTGCATTTATTTTGGCACAGGCATGAAAACTCAATGGGGTCATCCAAAAATGTGCTAAATGAGCCTGTTGGTGCGGAGGAAGGCTACAACGTGATGGTAAGTCACTCCGCTATCAGAACAGCACACTATGATTGTTCCTGCTGCAAGAGAAGAAGACGTTTTTGTGTTGGGATTGGTTAGTAAGTCTGCTCTTTTGTACCTTCTCTATTGATTCTGGAAACTGAGTGGATATAAATTATCAGCACCATGATGAGAATTATTCAAAACTGGATGCTGAGATAAGTTCTGCTTTCCCCTTGCTGCTTCTTTGTACGTTCCATGAGAATTCTACACTGTGAAGTGAGTAAAGAAATTGGTCCTGTTAAAACATTTGCTCTAGTCCTCTAGCACCCCGAAGCGTTTTAAAATTTGGACTCATTGAAGGTTTTCACGGTACACTCTCTCCCTGCCCCTGCGTGCTTGCCCCATACGTGTGAGCTGGCCCGTTAGTGCTGGGCTGTGATGTGGGCGATGGGAAGACAAGGGCAGGAAACCTGAAAACACAAGTGATGCAAAACCCTTTGTACTGCGAATCAAGGCTTCTGATACCTGCCTTGAAGGGCTGCTGTACAATTCAGAGGAGCATTGCAATCATGAGTATTTTGTTTTCAGTAGCACTTCTAAGGTAAAGGTATTAGTCGATCCAAATTCAGTTTCAATTAAAATTTCAAGTTCCAAACTTTTCTTTGGAAATTGCCCCAGGATATGTTACTGCAGGATTGTTCTAGTCTCAGGTTACGATGGCAGAAGTAAGCATAAAGAGCAACCTTGGTATTATCGAGGGTCCTTGGTGCAAGAAAAGAAATTCTGCCCATGTATTGGAAGGAGTTGGCTCTGCTTCTGGATACGGGGTGCGGGGGTTGGAGCAGACCTGCCGAAGTCTCTTCCTGTCTCTGCTGTTCTGTGTCTGTGTAAGCCGGGCTGATTTCTGTGTGATGTTACAACAGGTGTGTCGTGATTATATCATAAGTAATGAAAAACCGTGCAGAGACTATGCACGTTTACAGATCATAATCCCATCCATCTCAAAATGATACTTTTTTTTTTTTTTTTTGCAATGCATCTTGTTTTGAGATGAATGGGATTATCATCTGTAAAATGTGAATAATCTCTGCGTGGTTTTTATTTAGCTTGGAAAATGCCTTCGTTAAAGTGTTTGTATCTGCTTTTGGACATTGTATTTCAAAGCAGGATGTGAATCAGTTGGAGACAGTCTTGAAGAGAAAACCCTGAGTGCTCAGATTCAGCAAACTTGGAATCTGAGCTGTGGAAAATAAGAGAAGGAAGGCTAAAGGAATAGAAATGGTTAGCTTGGAAGACAGGAGGACTGACGGAGGATGGCATGGAACATAAGAGCGTAAAAATGATGGGAAAGAAAAGAAAATCCAGCTGGCTTCCATGTCCTCTGTGTATGGCGAGAATCAGTAGGCTTTTGTTGTAGGAGAGCTGTAGCTGAGTATTGCAGAGATTGTGCAGAGTGAGTGCTCTCTGCTGTTGCCTGGATTCAGGAGATGCTTTAAATGAGCAAAGACTGATGTGCTTGCTCATCCCATTTTTGGCAGCACATTGCCATAGGTTAGCTCTGCTTCCAGGTAAGGTTTTTACAGTTTGAGGCCACACAAATGCAAAATGCAGCCACATTTCAGAGCCAGTCTGGATAAACGAGAACTATTTGACTCAGTGGTGAAGGTACCGTAAGCGTTTACCTCGGGGGTGTATGTGGTAGTTCCAGCTGATTTTAGAGCATTGACATGGGCTAGAGAGTCCTTAACTCTTAGATCAAGGGTGGAAATATTATTGCCAAGCAACAAGGGAATAAGAGCCCAAAACAAACTTGATGCAACAAAAATGGACAACTGCTAGAAGTTCCTAGGGAGAACGGGCAATTATCTAGAATAAGAACAGATTGGAACCAATTTAGTACAGGTTCTGTTTGTCGTTCTCGCGCTTTGCTTTGGTTTCTCTGGACCAAACTTTATTATTACTGTTGTTGTTTTTTCAGTCATGTTTTTCAAAAGTTCACTTAGATAATTCTGCTGTGGTTTTTGGCTGGATGGTTGTTTTCGTTGTATTACACGGTGGTATCTCCAGGGTCTGTGGAGCACTAGATGGCACACTGTGGCTTTGGAACAAGCAGCTGAGGACAGCCGGACGAGGGGAACTTCGTTTCGATGTTAGTACGCAGGCATTCCGGTCAAAGCAGCTTTTTGTCCCTGCCGTGTCTGTGCCACCCAGAAGAATTATAGCCACTCATCTGCTCTGTTCACTTTTACTGTACCTTCTTTCCAAGGATGTGCCAGTAGTGCAAAACAAAGAGGTTGCAGGCATGGGTCACATGACAGTAAGAATGAAAAGAGCACCGATGCGTCTTCTGAGTAATGCTGTAGAAAATCAGCCCGTCGGTGCGCAGCGTCAGACCTGTGTAGCCTCTTTGTTTGTGGTTACATTTGTCAGTGCTGAAGTGCGTTTGCACTGTCACAGGGTGTACGGACTCTGCGTTACGGAGTGTCACCTGGCTTTGTTTGGGATGACTTCCTGAGGATGAAGTTGGCCCAGTTTAGAAGAGGCAAGGTTTTATCCAGTTGGTGTCTGTCAGCTGATGCACCTGTTTCTTAATATCTTTGATTTCAAAGATGTGGTGAGGTTTTTTTGTAAGTGCAAAGAAATGTATTTCCTAGGTGAATGAAGTTCATCCTCAGTGCCTCCCATTGTCTCTGTGAACAGCTGGAGCTTTCTAGTAATAACAGCTGACGGTAGCTGCCAGGAAATACTTTCGAGGTTCTTGTCGTCTCAGTGAAACAGAAGTGTTGTGTTTTTTTTTAGCATATTTTTGAGATGGTTCTGATAAATCCTGTGCCTTTCTTCAGGCTCTTTTAAGTCACCTAGCACGTGTATTTTGGTCTCACATAGCTTTTATCTTGATTAATTAGTTCTAAAAAACTCTAACAAAAACATTTCAAGGTCCACTGTGATGCTCCAGCAGCATGGATCATCAGTTAAGTGAAGGTCAGAAACGTGTGGTGTAGGCATGCCCTTTCTGAGCAGAAGATCTCATGTCACTTGGATGAATCAGTCTGTCTGTCATGTAGATGAACAGCTGGTTGTGAAAATATGTCCGCGTATTGAGTAGTTGGTGAAAAAACGTTATCCCTGAACCCACTTTTGATCGTTTAACCACATACTGGATGGAACTAACACATCAAAACAAAAATAAAAGTTATATGGACATATATATACACATACTTATGAGTATTTTCGATTCCTGCTTTCCTTGTTTTCAGGCTTCTTTCCAGCGCTCTAACAGCCATGACAAAGTGAGGAAAATAGTTGCAGAAGAGGGGCGTACAGCAAGGAACCTAATTGCGTGGAGTGTCCCACTGGAAAACAAAGATGACGATGGTATGCATTCAGCTGTCTTCCTCCAACTTTTTCTGCTCCTGTCCCTTTGTTCACTGGAGTTGCTTGCATGAAAATGTGTTTCTGACATAGGATTCCTCTGTTTAAAAATAAGATGATGTTTAGTGTCCACAGAATCATTTTTAAATTTTTTTTTTCTCCAAAATGCACACCCTGCAGTCGACAGATCAGTTTATAAAACCTTTGCAGTGACAGATAAAAACAGGACTAATTTTTTCTGTAAAGGAACGTCTAAGTTTATCCCGTCTTGCTGAGATTACCAAGATGTAATGTAATAATGTTGTCTTCAAGTACTGAGCTTTGAAAAGGTTGTTAAAAACTGGTCTTACATAGCTTGGGTTTAGGATGTGAAGGGATGGCTTAGAGCAGTCCAACAAGTTACTCCCTGTGTGCTCCAACACAAGCCAGTTCGGCAGTTTCTTTGAGTATCACTTCAGTCTCTGTTAACCATCTGTGAAGCATCTTTAAGAGAGGGGATATATGGAGACAGCTTTCTGTAACGGGCACTCTCAACAGTGTTGTCACGGTTGTAATACTCTCTTGTGGCCTGATGGCTTAAGGAGCCAGGAACTGACTTTACACTTTCATACTGCTCAACAGAGCCAAATGTCAGAATGCTGGTTTCTTTCTTTCTTTTTTTGTTAATGTGAGGGTGGTTGAACACCGGAATGGGTTCCCCAGTGAAGCTGTGGGCAGTCTTCATCCCTGGAGATGCTCAAAACCGCACTGGATGTACTCCTTCTGTAGGTGACCCTGCTTTGAGCTGGGAGGTTGGGCTAGATCTCCAGAGGTTCGTTCCAGCCTCAGCTGTTCTCTGGTTCTGCCAGTGGAGAAGGTATTTCCAGGAACAGTTATGCCTGTGTTACGAGATAACCCTCTTAAGATAACCTACGGCAAACCATCGCAAAGTGTGAACTGCCTTTTGGGCTTGCTTTATGCACTAAGGCGTATTTGTGAATTTTCTTTCCTTTTAAAGCTGAAAAGTCTGAAGTCACAGAAGAGAATGAGGTGCATGAAAACCTATTTAGCTGTTTGTGGGTGGCTACTTGTGTAAGCTTCAGCAAGGGAACTGCGTTCGGTACCGAATGTGCAGCTGTACCTCTGTTAACAACAGCAAGCCCGATGATGGAAAGCTTTTATTTATTAACTAAAGATTTACAAGCTTTGGTTTCAGGTTCTGACCCTGAAGTAAACTTCAGCATCATCCCAGCTGTCTCAATACGTTGGACTGCCTTTCCAACGCAGGTGACCCCAAGGCTCTGTTGTAGTGGCTGGCCAGCAGTAAAACATGCGCTCTGAGTCTTTGTTAGCTGCATGTGGCAAGGAAGATGAAACAGCAGCCGTTGTCGTGCAGCGTACGACAGCTTTCTTCTCTTTGGTCAAGCAGAAGCAAGTAAGGTAGTGTGTTTTCTTACTAGGCAAAATAGAAAGGTGTGGTGTGAGAAGAAAAAGGAAATCGTTTAAGCCGTAACCGTGACCTGCTCCAGGAGAGCACGCACAGCGGAGCTGTTCTGGATCACGTGTAGCAGCTAGTCTGTGTTAGTGCGAGTATGTGGAGTTTTGAGAGGGTCAGTTTTGCCTTCCTGTGGCAGCTTCATTTATGCCCACCGGCAGAGGATGTGTTTATCTCCTCGCTAGTCCCCCAGCTCCCTGCGCGTTCCCGGCGTGGTGGTGGGCCCGCTGGTCTGATTGGGCTGGCTGTCAGGAGACGTAAGCAGAGCAGGTTCTGGAAGGGCCTTGTGGGGAATGCAGCAGTACGAAGGGGCACACATGAAAGAAACAGAGTATATCTGAGCTGCTTGTATGTTGGTTCAGTTTTGTTAAAGTCTGTTTGTTTTTAGTTCTACCTTGCTTGTAATATTCTTTTAGGAAGCTTCCAGTAAGACTGTTTCCTGAAAAATGAGTGAATTAGAGTTGTCAATGAATTTTTTCACCAAGTGCAACATTTTCTTCCAAAGCATGAAAAACGAATGTAAAAATGAGCCACTGTCCTTTGTTGGATAGTTGCCTTTAAGCAGTTGTTACGTGTGATATTAAACCCAAAGTAGCTATATTCATTTCCTTCTTTTGGGCCTACTAGCATCGTTGCAATTTTAAAGCCAGTAGTGCTTTCGTCTCCCTAAACTTTCTTCAGTAAATCACAGGCTGAACTTTTAGTGCAAAGAATCTAGTGATAATTGCCTGATGGAAAAATGCCTAATGAGAGTCTGGCAGAGCCAGATCCCTTTATCTCTTGACCCTTGTCTTGGTGCAGAGGGTTTATGTGGCAGTGTCAGTGAGCTCCGGTGCATTTTATGCTGATCTTTCAATATGTATTTTCTCCCTGAGGAACAATACAGCAGTATTATGAATTAGGACAGTTCGTGCTGGCTCAGGAGCTGTGTAAATCAGGCCAAAGGTTCAGGTTCCCTGAGCCAATCCCGCAGCCTTTCTGTACAAAGCAGAGTTTTGTCTCTGTGCTCTTTTCTCTGCTCGTAACGTTCAGAGGTATCGCGCTGGCAGCAGTAGTGTGTGATTTAGCGTTTTACGTTATATACCGTTATTCATTATGAAAATGTTTTTCTGCAGAAACAGTGAGGGTATGGACTTTTGCTAGTGTTAGAGTTGTAGAGGGCTGCTACATTTAAAACGTTGGATTCCTTTTTTCAGTTTGAGTATCCTTGCTTTTCTGTTTTCTCATTATGTTCTTCTTACCACTTCGCTTTTCCACTGGCAGACTCGTGTATTTTATTTCCTGTCAATAAGAAATAATACCATACAAAGGAGAGGAGCTTCTGGAACGATAGGTGGTGGTTCTGGTACAAGTTTTGGAGCAGCACGCACCCTTGTTGTGTCAGATCTGAAATTCTGCTGATGAATGCAGGTCAATGATGTGAGAAAATCTACCTCAAACAAAACATGATGGCAACAGTTGACAGCAGGTGTTGACCAATATCACCTTTCATTTCTTGCAGTTAAGGTATACCTTCATGGAATTCATTAGCATGCAGCAGATTCTGTTTTGGGTTGACTGTGTCAGCTTGTTACATGATGTCATGATATGGGATGCCTGTGAAATACCATGACAGGCACCTTTATAACTTCAAGATGTGTCAAAAATCGGAAAACCTTGTGTTTGTAACCGTTTCCTTCTTATTTCTTATTTGTTTAAAGTCATTCGGGCTCTTGCCACATGTAATTCACCTGTAGATTAAGCACTTCAGTGTGAGGAAACACATCTGATTGGTTGGAAGGCACCTGGTGCACTTCAGAGAGCCTGCAGAATAATCTGCTCCTTAGGAAGAGCTTGGAGGAATAAATAGGTTTGGCAGTGTGTGATGAAAGAGTTGAAACTCGGCTCGCTGTGGCAAGTTGGGAGGTCTCAAAGTGAGGACTGAAAACGTCGTGTGTAAGCCCCAGCAAGGCTGGACCTGATTGTAACTGGCAGAATGTAACGTGAGGGGAAGGGTGTTCTTGAAGACTCCTGAGTTATTTCTGCTGAAGAGCTGGTGATAAGCGGAGCCAAAGGTACTTAAACAACAGAGTTGAGGTCTGCCTTAGTGAGAACAGAAGTGGCTAACGCTGTGAAGAAGTAAACATAAATTGGTTTTAGGTTTATAAAGGTTTTACATACCTTTCTTTCATCAGTAAAACTATCTGAAAAAGGGAGGTGCGAGGCATGATAGCTGATAATTCTTCAGGTTGTTAGTGTAAAAGAAAGCTTTTGAAAATAGTTTATCAGTAGCTTTTTTTGGAGATGTTACCATGGCAGCAGTTTGTGACAGGAAGTCTTCACAAATCATAGACCCAACATGTTTCGCATTTAATTACCAGACACAGAGGAAGTGGGCTTCCAACAGAAAATGTGGCTGGCTCCCTGAATGCTTCAAAACTCTGGTACTTTGTTTTTCGTTTAATAGCGATGGGGTGATCACCTTTTGTCACTGCTGTGCTCTCCTTACGGCTCGGTGAATGCCCAGCAGGTCGTGCCCTTCCCGCGTCACTGGATTCCTGTGCCTCTCAGCAGCGCTGCTGTCACACGGTGGTCTTGTGCTGGCGCTGCTCCTGAAAACAGGAGGACAAAAGCAGAGAGGATGTCATCTTCTGATAGCCGGAGGCATTTATTATAAGACGGAGGGAAAAACTTGGAAGTAGGACTGCTGGTGAAAGACAGATCTTTTTGGCCCATGCAGTAAAGAAGCGGTTTACAAAAAATTGTTGTTACCACACATTATTTACCTGTAAGTTTGCAACGCACAGTGTTTATGTGGGCTTTCTTGCTTCTGCATGTCTGCCTGCTATAGAAAGTGCCTGAAAACTTGCTTTTATCTTTACAGCTGACTTACTCGGAAATTTCCCAGTTCTTAGATGGTCGGTTGGTGTTTTATTTTTTGTAGGGTCTAGAGATAGCAACTTTGTTTTGTCCATTTGCCCTTTTTTAATTCTGTTGCACCATGTTTGTTTATGCAGGTTCCCTAGGCCCTTGTGCTCAAAATCTTGTTTTTCAGAGTATAAAAGATCTGAGATTAGAGACTTTGGTGGTTAGAATATTCCAATTTTCATAATCGTGACATAGAACTGATCCACAGTGCAAGCTTTCAGTGGATAGGAAGTTGTAATACATATGGTAGCTGAATCGGTTATTTTCCAGAATGCTGCTAAATTGATTCCAATGTATTAATTTGTACCTGTTATTTTGGCTAATGTAGCACTTTAAAAATGAATTATCTAGCAAATATTTTTTAATTTGCCTTAAAATTAAAGGTCTTGTTCCCTAGAACAGCCAGTGATGCAAACCAGCTGTACAACTGCTTGCTTAAGACAAGTTGACAGCTGCTTTACATAACCAGAGCAGTGTAAAACAGCTGGACGACGTTAGGGAATTTGGCCTAAGTACTGCTGAAAACTGAGCTGGACAATTCTGAAATTCAAGAATGATCTCCATGGTCTGTGAAGGAACTGTATTCAATTAATGCTTTTATTTGGCAGGCTTCATCAAGCTAAATAATCTTGAAACTCACGTAGATGTAGGTCTGTGCCAGAGAGTACTCTTGCCATAGTGTTTTGTTATACTTGCTCACATTTTTGTTAATTGGGTGCTGTGATTTTCATGTTGTGTGAGTTAGGTACTAAGTTGGAGAAATAAAGCCTAACAAATAAAACCCCACCAACGAACCAACCAAGAACTCCCAAAGCTTTGAAATTACCCTTGGGCAAATCTCAAAGATTAAATGTAAGCGTATCACGTAGGTTCAGGCTAGCAAAAAATTATGGCCTTGCAAAGGTGACTCTTTATCAGTTAAGAAATTGCCAGCATCACAGACAGCGTGGAGACCTGACATCATCCTGCCTGACTGTGGGCATTGAGGCTGATCTTGGAAGCACGGCTGCTAAGGTCATGTCATAGAAGCAGCGTACGAGCACTTTGGAGAATGCACTTCAGGTCTTGAGTGGACTGACTCCCGCTCTGGACATGTTGTTTTTCTCTTCCTTGAGTGAACTAAATGCAGGCGAACTAAATCTAGTCCTGAGGATTTGTTTTGCCATCTTTCTTGGCAGAACATAACTAAATCTACTGGGGGGGTTGTCTGAACAGTTTGAGAAAAACAAAGCCATCATATGTGGATTTTGTACAAAAGATATTCCTTGTTTTAATTCTGTAACAGTACCTGGTTGTTGTGAAACGGTCTTTCAAGACATTTCAAAACCAACATGGAAAACTAGTGTCATATTTGACATCTCAGGGGTAGTCAGATGGTTCTCAGAAGCGCTGAGCATTTGCAGGTAGTTTATCTTTGTTAAATGAAGTCTGCAGTGCTTGACTTTGTAAGTTTTTTCATGTTCTGTGTGTATTCTGGCATCATCCTCATACTGAACTGGTGAATAGAGGAATGTAAAATCTTATGAACCTTTTAGCTCATTAATTGTGCCCATATCAGTACACTGCAAGACTGGATACGTGCATTTCAGAATGCTGTATCTAATCAAAAGCGCTGTTTTTGATTAAACTGCTTCTCCCACAGGAAAATCAAAATGGCAAGCTGGAGGGAAAACAAAGAGGGTGGCTCAAGGAACACACAAGACTACAAAACAGGTATCTACTCGTTTTTGATTTTGATTATGACATAAAACTTGCAACATAAATATGGTCTGTGATACTGTGGATGGCTGGTTTCCTGAATACTATGTATATAAAAGTGTTCATGTATTGTATTTTTAAAGGGTGGGGCTTTCAAAGTAAGCAGAAGTTTAAAATGCCAGAAGTTAGACCATCTTCCTCATCAGCCTTTATTTCTGGCATTTCTTAACCTCTGGATGTGTGGCATTTTGGCATTAAAGTTACTGTAAGGCCAGTGCAGTTCAACAATGAAGTCATATGGGATATTCCTCCTTTAAGCAAAGGCTGCCTTTCTGCCCGTTTGCTGATCTGAGGAAATGCTGTGTGTCCTAACTTCATGTGTGAATGACTGAGAATTTCTTGTTTAAAGTTTCAGTACTTCCTATTTTGGAAAAAAGTCTGTCCAGGTGAGTAATATTTCAGAGAGTTATGACTGGAAAACAAGTCTTAATGACAGGCATCAAGAAGATACTGCCCTTACTCATGTTTTTCTTACGTGAGTGATAGAATTGTTTTACAATAATGAAGTAATACCTCAGTATTTATTCGTGTTTAATGTTTTTAGCCATTACTTTTCTTTGGGATTTCACTGAAGTAGCTGGGGCTCCCTGGAAGCTGCTTTACCCTCACAGAACCTTCTGGATGAGAGCAGTGTGCTGCATGGTTGGAGTTCTGTCTGGTTTAGTCATTTGGAATTACGTAAATACCGTGTTTTCAGAAGAATAGCTTACTGTTATTCAGTAGCTCTGTTGGGGACTGCTCTCCTAAAACTGTATTGCAGAAACATAGTGCAGTCGTTCCCAGTGCGTACAGTGAAGGTTTGAAATGGGCTGCTGAATGCCTATGCATCTCGGCACTCCAATTTGACATCCAGCACTTGTTTTCTACTGCAGTTTAGGCACTGTTTTTTTTTGTTTTGTTTTGTTTTTTTAAAGCCTTCAAGTTTAATTTTCCTCTACGTATAAATGGGGCACTAATCTCAAGAAAACAAGCTGACAAAGCTCTCTCATATGATCCTTTCCTCATCTTCCTCTCAGCAGGGTGCTGGAAAATCTACTTTCAATAACTTTTGGCATCCTAAGAAAAAATATACACTTCATACTTTTCAGAACTGCAACGCAAGTTACTGATGCTATCTGTTTGGGGGGGAAAAAATGGCTTTAACATCACTTTCATCATCCACACTGATGGAAGATTTCCCGCACACTCAAAACGACAGTGTGGAGGTTATCAAGGCAGTCAGAGAAAGCTAATTAGCTACAAAAAGAGTAAAGATTCCCCCTCCTCGGTTCTCTGGCAGGGAAGTGTATATATAGGAAGGTGACAGTGTGTATCTGTCAAGCGGCTGAGCCACGTGACTAAGCTGAACACAAGGTTAACAGATACTTAACACTGAAGGGCATAACAGTACCTCCAGGCAGGTATTTGTGGCTCCTCTCTATGCCAGCATTCATGCAGGCAGTTGGATGTTCTCCCTCTGTTCTCCTCACATTTAGCAGTTGGCAGTCCTCTACATCTGTGCCACACAGTGCTAAAGCAATTAGTCTGCATCCTAATGCTGAAACTCAAACTGCTTTGGTGCAGTAAGAGCTGCTAATGACACGTCAGAACAGCACGAGGACAGCGTCAGACTGAGCGTCAGTAAGGCTCAGCGCTTACACAGGGTTGAACGGAGCTTGCGATGTTACCAGAATGGTGGCTGGAAATCTTAGTCAAGTAGTCTTCCCAAGTAGGAAGGCTTCCTTTTGAAACTAATTCAGCACTTGCTTGCATCTTCTCTGAGCTCAAAACAATGGGATACCACAGTCTTCAGTGAAAGATGTCCTGCTTATAGGTGTTCAAATGAATTGCAAGAAATGTGTGTTGCACAGAAGCCCAGCCCCTTACTGTACTTGTTTGTTGTTTTCCTTTTCCTTTGAATCTTGTTTTCTTTAGAGCACTACCATAGACTGTAAATTAACAGCAGCATCTGCAGATAAAAACTTTGACAAAAGCCCAACAAAAGCAAGACAGCCTCGAAAAGTTGATCTGCGAGCTCGGTACTGGGCATTTCTTTTTGACAACCTCAGGCGGGCAGTTGATGAAATCTATGTGACATGTGAATCGGATCAGAGTGTGGTGGAATGCAAGGTAAGGCCTCAGCAGTTCTTCCTGCCTGTTGGCATGTGATTCTTGTGACTGTTTCTAGTCTTTACAAAAAAAAAAAAAAAAAAAAAAA
>VXAV01004557.1:105667-132625 GCA_013399715.1 Alectura lathami
AAAAGCCACAAACAAACAGGGAGTTAGAGCCTCAGAAGCATGCTTGCGCTTTCGTGTGTTATGTTTAGTGGAGGCTTGTGAGTGGGAAAACTGATGGCATATTTGTTCATACTTAAGAAGATGCTTTCATCTTAGGTAGCAACTAATTTTGAAATGTGTAGGTGAAGTGTATACATATATATATTAAAAAAAAAGTGTCATTAGATGTCAGTTTTTTGATTAAATCAAGTTCTGTTTGTCAAGTTCGGATTCTATTAATTTTCAAACTGAACACTGATTTATTATTTTTTTTCCCCCGTAATGTTCCTTACTCTAGGTGGCACTGTTGAGATTCAGCGTTTTTTCAATGCTTAGCTTGCTAAGTGCCTAAATTACACATTGCTTCTTTTGGGGGGATTAGTTATCGCTCGTCTAATTCTCTGTGGTGATAAGAGGGTGATGAATGCTCAAGCTTAAGCAGTGTCTGGTAGGGCTGTCGCTTCAAGGTGTTTTTCCTAATTTCAGATAACCTGTACTTGTAGCAAGGTGTAGAACTGTGATGCTCAAGCTATGATGATTTTCTAGGAAATCCATCGCAGGACCACTGTCATTTAATAAAAGTAACTTTCTCTTTAGAAACGGAGTTTATTTCAAGCATTAAGAGAAGCCAGCAAAATACGTTTTTGAAGAAATGTGGAATATACAATTTTTACAGTATTCATATTAAACATAGTTGAAAACTCAACACATTCTGGAAACGATTATCTAATCACCGTAAAAAAAAAAAAAAAAAGATATCTATTGATTTAAGTAAACAGTGTTCTTATCATATGTATCTCGCTCTCTGCCATAATCAGACACAGCCAAATTGACTCTGAGATTAGCGTACAAATACGTTTCATTGAAAGCAGGTTTGAGAGCTGAACGGTAGCTAGAGGCTTCCAAGTCATTGGCTGCCCTAACACAATTTAGCGTGTTGTTACTGAGCTGTCTTCCTGCTCAGGAAACTTCTCTGAAGAATTTTTTGGTTTAAGAAAATCAGTCAGCCTTGCATTGAAATTAGATTAGCATTTTAAACTTCTGTGCCTGAAAGAACAGTAGCGCATTTGTATCATTATCACATATTTTAGAGGTTAGATATCAGTCAGCATTTTAATCGTGCTACTCAATCTGTTTTCGGGTGGAGGTATTGCATAGGCGAAGTGGGAAGTCTTCATTTTCTTGACAGTGATGTACGTATTTGTGGGCATCTGATTACTTGTTTGCAAAACACGGGTGAAAAAAACAAAAATGGGTAAGCAGGTGTCCTGCATGATACATTGTAAAACTTGCCTAAAATTGCTGTTGTTTTACTTCTAAAATGTTTTTTTTTCAGCAAACAAATGGTGCCTTACCTTAGCAGGTGGCACAGGGGTGTGTGCTGTGGTCTTCTGTTGGTGAGATTTCCTTCTGAAGGTTACTGTGAAAGGGAAACTGTTGCTCTTTTTTTCCCCTGCTGGCTGGAGGAGTTCAGCTAATTCTTAGACTTTTTCCATTTTAAGTTATTGCGGTACTAGTGTTGTGAATGTTTTAATTCTAAGAGAATTCCACTCTTTAAGCTTTTACTTAAGCTCATGCTATGAGTACAAATGGGATAGCTTTACTTTTATGTTCCTTTTTTTGGAAACTTTTTGTACTGTGGAGAAGAGTATCTGCTGGTTGAAAGAATAACAGGAGGTACCAACAGACAAATCAGCTCCGCTGAAAGTACTTCGATGTGTTTCTGATGTGAGTAAGGAGTGGATTTTGGTAGATGAGAACTCCACATTCCCACGTTTTTCTGTTTAATTTTCAAACCCATTTGTCAGAATATCTTGTTAGCCCTTTTTGTGAAGTACCATTTTGATTTTTACGACTGGACATATGTGGGAAACAGTATTAAGTAAGGATGCCAAATGGTTACATTGTTCATCTGTTCTTTTTAAAGGATTTTGAAAAATCATTTTTATAGAGAGAAATCTGTGTTATGAAAAACTTAATTCACATTTCAGCTTTTCAAACAATACCTCAAGCTTATCCCCTGGTGAAGTGGGCACCTGCTGTTCTGCTTAAACATTTCAGTCGCATAAAGATCGTATTAAAAGAAGACTTCTGTAAAAATGAAATGTGACAAATTCAGGCATCTGAAACCTTTCCATTAACCCCGCGTAAGGTGTTCATTTTGATTTTGTACCTTCTGCTCTCCTGTCGTCGTACAAGTTGGTACAGTTTTATTGATTGTGTTGTCACGGAGGATGTCTGATGCTCCCAAATTGGAAAGGGCTCTAGTGGCTGGTTGTGGTTGAAACTGCAGACGGAAGGGTTGTGCTGAGGGTACAGACAGGGGAAATGTGTGTAAGGAGATCGGTTGTTGTGTACATTTTCTCTCAACTTTGGGCACTGCCGTAGGTGGTATTTTGCTATTGATTTGGCTGAGAACTCTCAAACCATATCGATGGATACGGCTCTGGTGCTCCGCGTATAAAGATACAAGGAAACTCAGTGAATTGCTGGTAGAAGAAATGAAGGATTCTCAGGTTATGGATGGTTTTACTATACATGGATCAGTCTGGTGGTGCTAGGTAGGGGTCGGATCTAATAGATCTGCCTATAACCTTGAGCAGCTCCGAATGAGAACGCTGTGGATATGCGATGTATTAGCCAGGTTTCTGTGTCTAATGTTCCTATGATTTTTTTACTGCCTAATATTTTCTAGTTTAGGGTGTGGAGCTTAGGAACAAAAAAACAGTAATGCCAAGGATCCTTTGGATCTCTTTCTGTATCCTAAAAGGAATTAAGCGCTGAATTATTTTTGGATGGAAGGAGGCAGATTCAGTAGCCGGTGAAATCTTGGTTAATGCAAGAGAGAATTTTCTGCTGCAGTTGTTTTATGATCTTAGGTGTCTCAGCAACTAGTTTAGGGGAGAAAAAAAAACTTTTTTTTTTTTAAAAAAAAAAAACTCAGTTCTTTCTGATAGAGTTTGAGCAACTGGATCCAGCAGCAGCTAAGGACCTGCACAAGACTCTTGGACCACCTGAAATTTAATGGATGTCTTTTTGCTCCTCCTGGCTTGAATAAATGGCTTCAGCTGCTTTTTGTGTTGAAAAAGTTGGATTTTATGATTGAAAAAATTTAGCTCCTTGTTCTTTTTAGGTTTCTGTTTGGCATTGCTTAACACTTGTACAAACTTTTACCCTTCCACCTAGCAGGCAGTTACTGGCATATTGCTGCAAGATTTTGAGAAGGATGGTTCCTCTCTTTGTGACGCTTACAGGTAGACACTTAAATCAGTCCACCTTGAGTATAGTTCAGTGAAAGCAGTTTCATTCTCCTTGAGATCTTTATTCCCTCCAGAAAAAAAAATGGAGAAGTACGAGATACTGTGGGGAGGTGGGTGAAGCCTCTCTCCTGGAAGACTTGGTGTGCTGTACGGTGCTGTTCTGTGACACAGCCAGCTGAAGTGACTTCAGTAAGGCCTTCCAAGCCAGGAGGTATCTGTGAGTGATTTGCCAGAGTTTCAGTTGATTGAAGGCCTCCCTGAAGGGGAGAGGAATTGTGTCATTAGGCTGTCTCGCTGGGAACGCCTTGTGAGGGCTGGTTTTAGTTCAGGGTATGCTAATCCTAATGATTTCAATCTCTGCGTGCAGGCTTGAGACGCATAGTCAGCCATGCTGATTACTGACTTTTGGGGCAGCCAAGGAAATAAAGCTGTTTCTAAATGTGCCAGAGCTAAAGGTAGGGGGTGGGGGGTGGGAAAAGGCTTTTCTAATTTCAGGGAAAAGGAAAGATATTCAGTATAATGGTTGAGTTGATCCAAACAGGATCTTGAGCACATTTTCACTGATCAGAGTCAGTTCAACTCTGTCCATTTTACTTTTTGGAAGATAAGGTTTTGTTTATAGGTGCATGTGCATGATTCCAGGGAGGAAAAACAATATGGAATCTGAGTTTGATACTTCTGACTCCTAGGGAGAAGTGATTTGTTATACCTGAATGTCAGTTCCTTCCTGGTAGTGATGCAAATCCTAAGAAAAGTGTCCCAAGAAGGGTTGTGAAGTAATGTATTTCCTCAAGGCAGGCTTCTGAGTATTCTGTTTAGAAACACTGTTCTTGTTCTAGTGTCCTGGTTTCCTCTGGGTCTCTGAGAGAAAAAAAATGTGGCTTTCCAGAGGAACTGGAAAAACAAAAACCAAACCAAAGCTGTGCTGAAATTTTTAAGTAAGGTTTATTTAGCATCTCTTGCTTGCTACACCTGAATTCTTATCATTGCTTACTATTTAGCTATCAGAGTCATCTAATAAGTGTATTTCTGGAAGTTCCATAACTATATTGGCTTAATACCTCCTTGTACAGATGTCTTCAATCTTTGAACCTGTAGAGGAACATTTCCAGTTAGAAGCAGAATTTTGGCATGAAATGAAGTCTGTTCTGTGTGATGGAATCTCTTCTTATTCAGTAAAACCAAGGTGATTCTGAGTTTTCCTGAAAACCTAAGACTATGATTTATGTATTAAAACATGAAAAATTATTTTTCTGTGTTTCTCACACGACTGCGGCTTTCAAACCAGAGTTTTATGGAATATACATTTTGAAGCATTCTCACATTGCTAGAAGAGGGCTAATTCTGCAGTTGGAATATGTTGGGAGTATGACACTGCTGCTCCTCACTTTTTTTTTTTTAATACAGTTATATTTCTGAGAGTGAAGATAGGAAGGGTTGTGTGTGTGTCTCCTTCTCAATAAGTGTCGTATGGCTGTATTGTAACAGTCAGTGCCAAGTGCTAATCTCTTTTGTGAGCATTCCTCCTGCCTGTTTTGGACATTTACATTTTCATCCTTGTCATCTTCTGAATCCAAAGCACTGAAGCTATCAGTAAAGGATAGGAAGATGGAGCAGTGTGTGCATTCAGCCTCACAGGTGGAAATAGTTGAGATCTTTCAGAATGGACATTCATTCTTTCTAGAGTAGATTGAGAATGGATAGCCAGCTACTGAAAAACAACACGTCTTCAAACTGACAGCCTGGGCGATCCCATTCCTGGGTAATGAAACGGTGTGCTTTAAGTCTCTACGTGTGTCCCCTGGCGTTCGTTCTTACATAGAAAAATCACTTCCCTAGCAGTTACACTTCCTAGGAAGGCCATCAGCTGCTACCTGCCACGGATGCCATCTTGTTGTAGGTGAAGCAGTGGGGGATAAGCTGAGGCCAGCTCTGATGCTTTTAACATTTGGGTCTAAGAGGCCAGGTGTCCCTTTACTACCTACCAGTTAGCTTCGCAGTGGCTTCTGCAAGGCTAGTGAGAGAGAGCTCAAAAAGGCTTACCAGCTGGGAGGGGTTCAGCTAGTGGCAAATGGTTTTCTTTGTCTACTCTGCAGTCCTGATTTTTGTCTGAGTCTTTATTTTGCTGCTGTCTGCCATGCCCTGACATTGGTGTAACTCGAGTCCTTTGGCTAGAGGAGCGGCTGCCTTTTGTCCTGTCCTGAAGCTGTAAGCACAGCTGTGGCAATCGTCTTTGAACCGAACCCCAGAGCTGGCTCTAGGCGTTTGTAGTTCCACGTACAAAGAAGTCTACAAGGAAGCAATTCCTGTGCTGCATTACTAACCTGATTAACCTTAAAAACTGAAGCTGGGAAAAAGGTAGAAAGGAACTTGTGCTTCCTGCTAAAAGTGCACTACAGTACAGGAGAATGGAATTTATTCTGCTAAAAACCTGATTAAAATTCTCAGTGTAAGTAATTAAAGAAAACAAAGCGTGCATAATTCGTAAACTAAAACACGCTTTTCTAGCCCTGAGAGCAAGCTAAAGTACAGCTGTGGTGGCTGAGTTCATTTCTCTGACACACTCTACAGTTTTGAGTTATAGTGACCTTAAAATCATACATCTCCTCTGCCTCCCTCTTTTCTCTGTCTCTGCATTTTTTCCTCCTCCTGGCTTGGGAGTGGGAGAGTAAGATGATGTTTCAAGGCAGTTACATGATTCCCAAACAAAGTGAACCTCTGTTTTTAAAGATTACGATCAACCCCCTAGGACCCGCGTCAGGATGGTTCTGATGCAGGAATATAGGGTTCTCCTGATGCAGCTATTCTATTTATAGAGATCTTTGTGACTGGAAAGTAATTAATATGGTTGCCCAGGCGAAGAGGGTAGAAGCACAACTTAAATGCATACATAAAAACGAAGCAGTGACTGAGAGCTAGAGAAAAGAAGCAGCAGCACAGAACGATCCTTTTAATGTGCAGGGTCAGAATGATGGAGGAGAGGAAGAAACAGCAGCTGCGTTGTGAGTGGTTTTAGTTTTATGTCACTGATTTTCCTCTGTTTTTTTTTTTTTTTTTTTTTTTTTTCTTTTTTTTTTTTTTTAGCAGTATTGCTTTCTTTTTTAGTTTGAACTGGCTCTTTAAAAATGGTGTGGGATGGATACGACCTTGAAAAATAATGGGATTTAAAATTGTTTTGACTCTAGTGCAGCCATAGTCTGCCCCATAAAGGTTCCTTTTTGTCAGCACCTTCTCAAGTGGTGCAGGTTTCCACTGCTTCAGCACCGCAGGGTATATCTGCTACCCTCAGGGCCGTAGGTGAGCTAGAGAGCTGTATTGATGTCCAGGGCCCTGGAGCCCCGCGCGCCGGGATTGTGTGTCAGCAGGACAAAGGGATGGCGCCAACCGTCCTGCCGAGTGTGCCAGCCACGAGAATTAATTACAAACCAATCGAATCCGTCGCAGCCAATTGGTGAACTAATTGGTAATTTTAGCCGTGCATCTCTCTGTAGTTATCTGGATGCCTGCAACGGCGCTTTCAGAGCCACTTTTGTTCTGCTTCATCCTGCTTGACAAAATGGCCCTCATAGCTTTAGGCAGAAAGATGTACATCAGTGGATGTGGGGCCGCTCCAGCTGCTTGTCGTGTTTGTATTCCCTTGTTCGTAAAACATGGCTCGCATTACAGCTGCATGGTTCTGCTCTGATCATTTCTGATAATGTGTAGCTAAACATTCCTTAAAATAGGTTAAGCCATTTATTGCATTTTTTTCAAGTGCCAACTAACTTCAGAAATATGACTCGCATTCAGATTGATTCTTTTTTTTTGTGAGGAGTAGCTCAGTGGCAGACTTGAAAAGTAAATGATTCAGAATTAAATTTTGCTTTCTATGCCCTTATTGTTAATACCAGTCAGCACAACTTAGCATAGGCTGACTGAAATGGATGTGAATTGAATTAGAAAGCTGAAATTTTATTAGTGAAACTAGAAAAAAGAGCTGGCGCAAATACTTGACTTGTTCGTTTCTTTTAGCAGACTTTACTTATGAATTATTTGAGTGTTGTAAACTAACTGCCTTAGAAGAGAGATTTTTGTTTGCTTTTTAGTGGAGTATTTCAAAACAAAGAGCAGCTTTCAGATCGGCAGTGGCATTGTGTTTGACTTTCTTGCGACTGTACCGATACGACAGACAGCACATGCTCTGGGTCTGTTGTACATACCAGTGAAAAGAACACTTATGTGCGAACTAAAGCTGACTTCCAAACTTGCATTTGTTAAACAAATGAACAGTCGCCCTGAAATTTTGTATGTTTTGCGTATCGTAGAGGTCCTGTATGGTGGAGGAGAAGTGTTTTGCATACAGCAGCAGTCATTTTGCTGCTAGGAGTAAAGGTGAATAGAGGTGGTGTTACAAAAACAGGCCTCAGCTGGTTTTTCAATGTTAAAAGTTTTATTGTTAAAATGTGTAGTTTTGCTCCTAGGAACTGGTACGTTTTTGTTTGTAATTGCTCCCCAAATATTTCTGTGTAACAAGTGCTTGCTTTGAACAGAACACTTCTCGTAAAACTAGCGCTGTGGACTTTGGCAGAGTAAAGAATTTGCAGAACAGCAACACGTCATCAATGTTTTCCCTTTTCTCATAGTATGTCTGGGTTTGAAACTCTGCATGTGAAGCTGCTGTAGGTTTTCACAGAACACAAGCTTCGTTTACAGATTTGTGTTTTTACCATGCTGCCATCATAGAGTAGCATTTCGTGCAGTTTTTCTGCTCTGGGAAAGAGTTGCTACGAAAGCTTCTACTTCGATGGACGTGAGCTAGAGCCAGCACCTGTGGAAATGCGCTGATCTGCTTTGGGGGCGATAGTCAGCTCTGCTGGGCAGGCCCCTCAGGGCTGCTGGCTGATGCTCTGTGCACCTCTTGGCACATTCAGTAAACGATTTTTGAGTGCGTATGTGGGCTATAAGCAATTTCCTACCTTCATGCTGGGTAAAAATTGCTCCTTTCTTGGCCGTGCTGAGTAGAGAACTGCAGCGTGCTCGGGGAGCAAGGCTAAGGATTTAATCACACCGTCTTCTGTCCTGCTTTGCTGTGAAAAAATGTCAGTGTGATCTGACTAAGGACTGCAGGATCCCAACTTGCTGTTGATTTTTTGTCATTGCGGTACGTAATCTGACTGTACAGCATTTTCTGTGCTGGCGCATTTGACCAGACTGGAAAGCTGAAGGCTGAGTGTGGGGATGTTGTCAGTGGAAACAAGTCGGTTAGTTCCATACTCTTCAGCTGTTGTCATTTTATCTGTGAATTTCCTCTGGATGTAGCGTGAAATTCGGTTCGTTTTATTTGTTAGAAGCCAACACATAATTTATAATCTTCTTCTAACTTCTTAGTCAAGATTTTGCAATATTCCAAATGAAACTTCAGCACACCCGCGTGCTTTCTGACAGTGTGTGTTGAAACTGACCCAGGAATTGTGGGATGAACTAGGATCCCTTCCAGTTGTGTTATCTTATGATAGTATATAAATCTTTCAAGTCGTAAGGTACGTTCACAAATGCAGCTTTCAGGGCTAAATTCACATAAAAATACCTCAATTCTTCAGCAAGTCCATGGAGTTCAAAAGTAACTTTCAAAATGGCAGAAAATAAACTGGCCTGTAATGGTCAAGAAGTATAATCTGGGCATGGAAACCGTGGTTGCTCCACACTGGACAATTTGCAAGTAGTGGCTTTGTTTCATTTGTGAAGGTGTACTGCTCGGAGGAGAGAGTCTAAACTTTGCATTTTGCAGGTCGTCTTGATTATTACTCAGTGAGCTTATGTCAGAGGGTATAAATCAGATCAAATGCTTTCTCATTTTGCCTCTCAGGGTGCCACCATAAGATTCTCTTAAAAGCTGCCTTACCAGTATGACGGTGCAGCCAGTCTCCTGTGCCAGCAGGGAGTCTGTTATCAACCTCAACAAGTATAAGCCTTCGTCCCTCTGTGCATTTTCTGAAAGTTCCTCGCTCCTGAAGGCCCACAGGGACAGGGTGCAGTCTGCTGTACTTCAGGGCCTTAAGAAGTGTAGTGCAGGGATCCTGGGATTCTCCCTCTGTCTGATGCAGTTGCCTTTGTGGAACTTTGTGTATTTTTCACTCTGCAAACAGATTAATCCTGAGCAATAAGTTTTTATTTTCCTATGGAACTATGAGGATTTATACAATTTTTTTTTTGCCACTTTGATGAAGTATGTCTAGCATATTTATAAGGATAATGACTTTGATCAAAAAAAAAAATACAAAAAAAAAAAAAAAAAAAAANAAGAAATCAGAGCAAACTGATATTTATGTGTGCTAGAAATTGTTGTCTTGTCAGATTTTGCTCTTCTGTCTTTAGATGTTGGTTCTTGCACAGATCTTAAAAAAAATGCCCATTTTTGGATAGAATGAATGTTTCAGTGTTTGTTCACATCAGTGCCTTAACTGTCTGAGACTTCTTGCTTTTTTATTTGTTTTTAGTTTTGACAGGAAAGATGCAGGCCAGTACATTTCCTATGTTTTACTCACTTCTGTTTTTGGGACCAGGGGAGTGTTTTTGACATATGAAGGATGATGTAATGGTTGCTTTTCAGGAAGTCCTGATGATGCTTGATAACTATGTAAGGGACTTCAAGGCACTGATTGACTGGATACAGCTACAGGAGAAGCTAGAAAAGGCTGATGCGCAAAGCAGGTAAGCAGATTTTTCTTTTTTTCTTTTTATCTACATCCACATGCTGACCCATGATAAAATTCATTCTCTAGCAGCCATTTAATAAATGGAACCCAATCCTAATATCTGCTGTGGGGAACCAGGAAGACAATTTTTATTTTGGACAGAATTGGTGTGAGAACCTAGTGGGAGTTCTTTCTTCCCTGATAGTGTTATCAGGGAGCAGTAGTGGTGAAAATGGAAGTATGGAAGAAACAATTGCGAAGATGTAATGTAGAATGTAATTCTGCATAGCATTTCCAGGTGATGGTATGATCACAGAGGAACAGCTATCGAGAGTTTTATTTTTAACTTTTTCTTTCCTGAATTTGCAGACCTACTTCACTAGCCTGGGAGGTAAAGAAAATGTCTCCAGGACGGCATGTGATACCAAGTCCCTCAACAGATAGAATTAGTGTGACATCGAATGCTCGAAGGAGTTTAAATTTTGGGTATGAAAACAGATAAGTCTATAAAAGCTAAAATAAGGATTCGTTTGAAATAGAGATAGTGAATGCACTATTTTTCCATAATAATATATGGCTTTGCTCTTTATTACGTCATATGTACACATACTTGCAGTTGTGAAAGAAAAGCATATGCTGGATAGAAGAAAATCCTATCAAGGACTTGATTTGTTACTCATTTTTTTCATGTGTTTAACTATTGGTCATTCCAAAGACCTGAACTTAAAATACAATCAGCATATTTCATGTTATCTGTTTAATACTGTTCTGCAAAGTGAAGGTCAGGAAGTTTGTAGTTGGCATTTTAAAATTGCCTGCGCATGCGATGCCAATGGCCATCTGAATGTGCAGAAGTAAATGCTGATCAAAAAGAGTGAATGTCAGGTGAGGTTACCGTTATTATTATGACAAACAGCTAAACTGATACAGTTTAAATATAGAGAATGTTATACACTAGAATAATGTATCTTGCATTTACATAAAATAAAAATGACTGTATGGAAGGGATTCAGCAAAAATATGCGTAAGCACAGCACTGTCTGTTGCTGTTTCAGTTCTGGAGAGCACACAGCAAGAACGGCCTCAGCAGAGATCTGGTATTAGGGTATTGGTCAGTACGTACGAGCGTTCATCTCTGTTAAAATTTGAGTAGCAAGTATTTCTACAAGTGTTGCAAACTCTGCATCAGCAGTGGTATTGTCTCTGTGTGTATTGATACCTACCTGGCAACATTTGAGAGGCTGTCTGCTTAAATACGTGATGGTTGGAGGGAAATACGCACAAGCAGTCAAATGGAAAAATGGAGTATGGAGGAAATAAAAGTTCTTTTATTTGTATTTAAAAAAATCCAGAAATGACTATCACAAAGATTCAATTCCATCTTTGGTTATTAAGCACAAAAATGTGCTTAATGAACTACAGAAACTTTTCACTGTAAGTGGCTGCAACTTGGAGAGTGTGCTGAAGGAGGTGCCACTGTGCTTGCGTCGTTCTGCTACTCCCTTCGCTGAGCTGTGTGGACGCGCCTGAGGCAGGGCATGGGGACTCGGGGCCTTTGATCTGCTCCAGCCTAACCTTAACCTTACAGCCAACAAAGGAATCGCAGAGCGGTTGAGGAGGTTGGACTGCTCTCTGACAGCGGTACTGTTCGTTTGCATGGAGCTAGCTTTGGAAATATCCCCTGTGCCTTGTAGCTATTTACATATCCCGGCGCAGCCGCAGGGCCGGGGTTGGCCTCTTTTTCTCGTTTCATCACACAGTGTTGCATCCTCATGGGATCGGTGGGGACTGTGAAAGCTAGCCAGGCTTTTATGGCATTGCTCCTGATAGATACTATTGTTTTTTTCGGTGGCTGTCTTGATAAAAATGGAAATAGAACCTGTTGTTGTCCCACTGGGATTAAAATAATTGACCAGTCTGGTTTTGTAGGGGTTTTCTGCATGTGTTTCAAACTTGCAAGATCTCCATTTCTTTGTCCCTACTTTGCTTTAGCTGAAGATGCAGCTGGTTTTTTTTGGGCCTTCTTGCTCAGTGTTCTAAAGCCTGGAAGAGAAGTCGGTTGTGTGAATTGCCACAAGTTGATTCTCGTTACTCAGGGGGACTGGACACTTCTTGAATGGAATGGATGTCACCATTTTCAAATTTAAAAAATGTTGGTTGCATTCATTTAAATAAAACTTGGTGGTTTTCCTCTAAGCCTTGTGCTGAAAATGGCAGCTTTGTATAACAGGCAAACCAACTGATGGAAGAAACAGTACAGTTCTCTCCATCCAGGAGCTCAAAGGTAGGGCAGAGTCATTTGGATCTTTCTGAAAGTTGCTAAGATGGCCTTCCAGGTTTCCTTCAGCAGGGCAGATAGTAGGAAGTAGATGGGTTCATCCATGTGCTTAACTGTCTAGTGAAGCAGAGCGCGTTCTGCATGTGTGTGATCTACATTTACAGTTGAACTTGCGCTGTAGTGGGCGTCCTGCACGAACGGTTTGTTAGACTCCTCTGGTAGTGGTGGTTGCACTGAGTCTGCACAATTCGTTGGTGCAGTTGGGCAGGAGCCAGGAAGATGCAACAGAAGAGCTGTTTTATTTGGCTGCAAGTACTCACCCTGTGTTTATTGTAACAATTTAAAACATTTGCTATCAGAGAATGTTTCCTGTGGGGACTATTTATCTGTCGCTACAGTGTTGAACATTTCTTTCACAATTAGACATTTTTAAAATTTTAACCTGAGAATTTAGCTTCCTGTTAATTTGGTTTCAGTAACTTCTACATGTAAGGAATCTCACGTGGAGGTTTTAGTCCGTCTGCAGCACTGCTTAGTGTCTCCTTCTGACCTCTCTGTGACTGGAAAGTTGTGGTAGGCTGTCAAGGTCGTGCCTAACACCTCTACCTGCTGTTTCTGTGGTTGCATGTGCTTCTTAAATTTTATAGGGATTTTTCTGATGATAAATCTACTGAGGTTTTAATGTTCAATATGCGCAGATTTCAATTTTGAAAACTGTGGAAACAGGAAATAAGTTCCAGTTTTTGGAACTAGCTCTCAATTTGAGTCAGTAAACACCAAGGTTAAATAAGGAGTGTCATGATTTAAAAGAAAAAAAAAGTTTTCTAATGAACCATTCTGTTCTTTGATTAGACACTAATAAAAGCTGTGGATTTCATTTAGGAACCCGTCAGTGGCAATTTCTGCAACACGCCTGGCTCCTTCTGGTGTAAGTTGGGCTGATAAGGTAAAAGCCAACCATGGAAGTAAAGCCGCCAATCCTGAGTTAGCAGCCCCACAAGCCTGCCTGCCAACTCCAATACAGAAGTCATCACGAAAAAATGGCAAGTCTTTTGAAATGACTGAAGTTATTTTTACAGAATGTGTTATATAGTTAATTTAGAGTGTTTTCAAATGAAGATTGAATTTTTACCTAGTACAATGTTAAAATTTAGATTGAGTATGGAGAGAAAGATTACTGCAGCTTTATCATTGTAATAGGTAAGTTTGAGACAAAGTTGTTTCTGAGTGTAGGTAACGTTCCAGTGTATTTCCAGCAACCATAAACTGATCAGTGAAAGTGTCAGTGCATAACAAACACCCCAGGAAAGGTCTTTGGTCACAAGCTGATAATCTAACTAAGGGCAAGTTGGAGGTCATACTTTAAGAAAATTTATTTCCTTGAAATCTGTGTGCATGTTTTCTGTACATCATCATCGATGGCAGGATCAGAGCTGAAAAAACAGGGCTGTGACAGGAAAAAAAAAAAAAAAATTCAAATTACTTTTAAAGAGCAATACATGTCCAGGATTCTCTAAAATAGCTCAAGATAGTTTTATGTGACCAGGGAGATGACATTGTTAGAAACGTGCCGAAGAACGAACGCTGTATTTTCTTTCTTTGAATACAAGGATTACAGTGTTCAGTGATGAGGCTTTTTTCTCTAAGGACAGTTTGTGGAGAATGCTTGACACTGGTGTCTTTTGGTCTAGAAAAGATTTGCTTAGTTATGGACATGAAAATCTCTACCTTTTGGTTTATAAAGTTAGTTTTTTGCACACACTTTTTTTTTTTTTTATGTGAGGATTCAGTTGACTTTCTGCAAAAACAGCAGCATAGGTGTAGAAATCAATATTCTATTTTAAAATAATTGTTAAAAATAACTGGAAGAGAATATATTAATTTAGCATCATTGTACATTCAACCCAGTGGTTATAGAAATCCTGTATGGTGCTTCAGAGACGTGATCTATTAAGGAACTGAAATATCTTGTCCAACTGTCTGTAATATCATTGAGGTCAGTAGCACACGGATTTTTATGCTTAGGAAAGAACAATGCAGACCACACTCCAGAAGTGGGTGTCTGAATGGGGATTGCTCAATGCTGTTTGTGTAACACCATCTTGCTCTGCAAAGCTGCAGTGACGCGGTTTGGGTACAGTAGCAGTAGTCTTGAGTTTATACACTGTAAGTGAGAGTGTGATTCCACTTGTAATTTTTGCAAGTAGTTGAAACTATTCGTAAATAAACCTTCTTCTGTTGATTTTCTCTCATCCTACAACGTCAGACTCCAAGCTGTTTTAAAAACACCTTTATTAGGGATTGCTGTGGGTGTGGAGAGCTTTACTAGCGATACAGGGAATAAAACCAATCTGCACTTTCACAAGGATGACATCTTTTTGGGATGCTAAAAGGAAAACACAAGGCCGTATTCTTATGTTAGCTTTGGAAACTTACAGGGCTGAAGAATCGGTGTTGCACTGTGGTGTTGGCCGTTACCTGCAGCTGATGAGCTCCAAAAAGAGCGAAACCATTTAGGTCCTGTAGTACTGGCCTATAAGCTTTCAGTAATTTTTCATATCAAATTACTAGAAGATTTCAGACTTGAAACATTCTGTATTTAGAAACAGCTTTGTTTATTCTCCGATCTCTAACATTCAGCGTAGGAGAACTTCAATGACTTTCTCATGGCTGAATTGCAGCGTTTTTAGTAAAATAAATTGGATGCTCTGCTGGAGCACATTATCCTTCATATGGAGGGTAGAATCACTTTGGTAAAATCAAATTGATCTTGCTGATTGGAGCACGAGAGGATTTGTGGCGTTTTTGCAGAGGGAGTCACAAACGCTCTTCACATGCATTATTGAAGCAGATATGAGTCTTGTTTATCATCTGCTCTGCCTGCCCACCAGCTAATGCACTCTGCACAGCTGTTAGGTGCACTCAGGCCTTTGGGGGAGGATTCCTCCTGCTGTCCTATAATGTTCTCTTGCCCACTCTGAAGCCCAGCTGCGGCTTCCAGGGACAAGATCTCCATAAAATGATTTTTCTCCAGTGGTTTCAGATAGCACTAGCATTAAGCCTCCTGTGTGCTTGTGAAATGGACAAGTGCTGTGATACTGTATCTGTTTCAAGGTTGAAGGAATTCTCAAATTTAACTGGAGAGAGAGATTTTTCCAGGTATTTCTTTAACTGATTTTTTTTCTGGTTGCACAATAAAATGAAGTTAAATTATCTTACCTGATTTCCTTCTTTAAACTCACTGCTTCCCTCAGTATTTTTCACAATTAAACAATAATAATTTCCATCTTAAGTGTTTCCTACAATATTTAACTTAATCTAGCCTTGTTGTCTGAGCAGTGTCCTTCTCAGATCAGTGCACAGCAAGAGGAAAGCTGGGTCTGGTCACAGCAGCGTGCGGAGGCGGTAGCCTAGCATGGCAATAACTCCCAGTGTCAGTGGTAGGAGGTGAGGTGGGTCGTACCGGTGCAGACTGTGCATGAAGACTGGTAGTTGGTGCCTGGGGTTAGAGCATCGGTGTGCCGTTAGTGCAGGACTTAGGAGAACGTGCAGTTAAGAACACATAAACTTCTCAGAAGTATCGAGTGTGGTTTTTACTTTGCCACGTTTGAAGTTTAAGTATATTAATTGTGGTTTTCCTGTATTAATGGCTCTTGTCCGTAGTTGTGAATTGATATTCTTCGCGGTGTAGCTAAGCCTTCAGATTTGCAGGACATACTGTTCTCTGAAGTTACTGCCCTGATCTGGCCCCGTGGAAGCACTCTTACCCTCTGAACATGGAGAACAAGAACAAGAAAGGCCATCACAGACAGCACAGGGCAGTTCATTGCTGGCTGAGTTGCCCAATTCTTAGGCACAGTTTCTTCTGGAAATCTTTCTGGTTCTCAGATAAAATTCTCTTTTGCACTTGTAGGCGATCATTGAAAGTGGTCTGACAGCTCACATCCTTAAGAAGCCTTCCATATTAACTCACCATGTCTCGCATGGTTTGTAGATTTACCACGCTGTGGACCACTACATTTTTTTGCCTGGTTTTCATATCTTCTGTCCTGTAATGGTGTTTCATCTGCTTATACATTTCTGGATTTGCTTCCAGTTTCTCAGATTATCTGAGAGGCACTGGGAAAACTGATTCAGTAACGTTACTCTAGAGTAAAAGAAATAAACTAATAAATTGGGGCCGAGGCTTAACATGAGTAAGGAGGCTCTGGTAGTATATTACTTGCAAGTACATTTTTAAGAAGGGACACGCATCTCCTGAGGTAGAACTCCTGAGAGCTTTGCACTTAACTGGCTAGATTTAGTTCATTGATGCTGGCAAAAAGGCTGCTTGGCCAGTTCTTCCAGATGGAGTAAGCTGGAAAGATTAAGGCCCTGGTGGCTGTAAGGGCCTCAAGATAACAGATGGCTTGTCACTTCCATGTAATACAAGAGCAAGCAGGGACAGGGAGGTTCAAGTGAAACTAGAGTATGATCAAGGTAGTCAGATGAATTATTCATTAGCAAAACTCAGTGAGTAATCAAACCCAGCATGTGATACTTTGCATGTGGAGGTGGCTGCTGGTTCCAGGTTTAAGTGAAAAATGGAAGGGTGATGCCCTTGCTGTAGTATGCATATGTGATCTGGTGTCAATAAATTTATTAACTTTGCAAATTTTTATGTTAAAAACATGCCTGGAAATGACTGAATACAAAACTGATGAGATAATTGAAATGAAAGAACAACTTTCACAGCTGGTTGTGAGATGGCATAGAACTTAAACTGATGGGGAACGTCCCTGCTCTCTGAATGCATGCTTGCATTGTTTTATATTTAAAGAATTCACCAAACAGTATTCTTTAAAATACCAAAAATGTGTTTGTGCACTGTTAAATGATTGGATGAAAGCCACAAGTAAAAAAATATGAATCTGATGGTGAAGAAGTGGAAATTAAAAATTACACATGTATGGCTTTTAGAAAAAGATTGATTCTTGTAGTAAATGTGATTATGGCATTGCCACGCCCTAAGAAATTTTGTTCTGACGAACTGTGCCATTTGAGGGTACTACGAAATCTGCTGTGAAGAAAGGAATTGAGTAGGTAAGGCAGGCAAGAATTTTTTTTTTGATAGAATTACCTTTAGTAGATTTTAGGAAAAGGTATAAAAGATATTGGTGCAATTATTATTGAGATAGATAGAAGATTATTATCCATATGTTAATAGTAAAATTATCAACTGATAGTGGAATTTTGTGGAAGTATCTCCTGATCTTTCTAATGTAGAAAAGATGGCATATATAAGAGATGTCTTCAATTAGCAGAAGTGAAATCTTGCAGCAGCCTTGTTTTGTAAAAGATGAGTGAAGGTACTCCAGTCCAGAAGTCTGCTGCAGTAGAACAGCTGGGGGGCTGGTGGATTTCGGCAGCCTTCTGAACAGTCTCCTCATGGTTTGTATTTCACTTTCCACGCAGGGAAGGTTCTTGTGCCAGTTTCTGTCATAAGCAAAATCCTTGTGGTCCTCCCAAGCACACAAGTCAATGAAGTACGCGCAACTGTCCCTTAACAGGGGGTTGGAGCAGGTCCCACATGACACAGGGCCGTGCTTCACACAGCGTGTGTGTCATAAATCTGGTTGTGGTTCTTGCGGAATTAAAACCCTGTTCGCTCATTCCAGATAGCTGTTGGAGGTAAGATCCTCTATGAGAGGGCAATAACATGTTTAGGTCACTTGGTCCTGTTGGTAAATAGTTTATCCATGTAAAGAAGAAATGGAAATAAAGCCGAAGTCACTTACAGGGGTCAAATAGAAAGTCTGTGGGAAACCAGAACAAAAACTAGAATCCATAGCTTTCAGTGCCATTCCCCTGCCTAATGAGTGGTGCGTACTGAAGCACGTGGAAGTGCACATAGGGAGAATGAACAGGAAGGCTTTTAGGAGAGGTACGACATCTCTGGTTACCGTCAGCAATCTGAACACATCAGCTATAGTTATTCACACAAAGATAGGGAGTTTTGTTTACCTTGGAAAAAGAGATGTTTATGTTAAAGCAAAACAGTTTCAACAGTAAATATCAAACTGAATTAGCTTTTTGGTTCTGTCGCATTATCGGTGGTGTTCATGTTTGTGGCCAATTATACAGTTATGTAAGGACAGCTGCTGTGTGAGCTGCTCAGCTAAGGCGTATTTCAGTGCAGTCCTGTTGACTTTACTGGTGACTTGTGATTTGTGCCAGCCATTGGTCTAGTCTGCTGGGGTTCCTCCTGGGATGTTAAAAGAATCCTGTAGATAAATGAACACTTGATGTGTGCAAAATGCTGGATACAAGGAGGGTAGCAAACTACGCAAGTCCAGTTCAGAATTAGTTCTGATTTAGGCTCATTTCTAGTCTAGCGTTTGCCACAGGTGTGGACCGTCTGGAGGTGGTTGGGTCCCTAGGTGTAACGGTTTTATCTTTCACCCAAGGTAACCTCCATTATTATTGGCAGTGCCCTGGCTGTGCACTGCAGTGCTTTGTAGTAGAGCACTTGCGATGAAAGTGTCAGCACCAGCATTTTTGTACTTCAGTGTTGCCAAAAATGCATGCCCTGCAGGGACATTAAAAAAGACTCAAGGATTTTTGATCATGAAAATGAATGTTAAGACCAGTCATTTTTATGTGCAGTAAGTTGCTTTAATATCAGCACACATGCTCTGAAAGGAAGGAAGGTGTTTTGGGCTCTGGTCTCCCTCTGGGTGTGGTGACCCACGCAGAGGTGTTACTGGCAGTCTGTATGACTGGTGCTTACATAGACATCTCAGGCATGGCGGCGTTTTAGGGAGCATCGCATTTCTGCCTCACGTTTTTGTAAACCACTTTATATGGTGTTTTCAGCAGAAATGCACGTTTTAAAGCATTCTTGAGGTTGATAATGTGAAATTCATCACCGTATATCAATCATTCTGGTTTCCAGCCACCCTCAGGGGTTTCAAATCGCTTTTTTTGACAAACAGATAGGCTCATCAATATTTATATTTGAGTTAAACTTTAATGTTCGGACTCTGATTTTAGCTTGAGCTGCAGGACCGTCTTTGTTAATAAAAACTTTAGAAATGTCCCAAGAATAATTTTTTTATGTAAGTTTATAATCAATCGTATAGAAATATTCCTCCAGGCTAAAATAATCTCCCACCCGCTTCTCTACGTTCTGTGTAAGTGATCCTAGAAGTAGCTTATGCCAAGTGTCTATTGAAAAGTAGTGTGCAGTTACTTCTTGAGGGTTGTTTGCCATTTGGATTTTATTCTTATGCCAAACTTTTCTTTCTTATTTTCTTCCATAATTTCAGTACTTTATGAAGTAATGATGCTTTGTTTGCCACTTCCTTCATTTGCAGATTAGTTCCAAGCTGTAATACTTTATTTTGCAAGCTTGCAATACATTGCTTTTCTTAACTGCCTTAAAATAAAAACACGCTTTACATAAAAGATAGAGCTGCATGCCCTGGAAATGAGGATTCTTTACAGAGTGTTTGTCTTCGTGATTTATTTTGCTGGTTTTTTCAAGTGCTAAATTTTGAGATACTTTATGAGTTTATACCCTTGATGAAAGAGGGCATGGTAAAAGGGATTGTGTTTGTTGAAACTAAGACTGATTTAAATGAGTTAAATTTAGGCTTCATTTTGTGGTATTGTTCATTTGAACTTTGCTTCTGCAAATCGACATTTAAGCTGATCTTTCACACCCTTGAGTTGTATTATCAAGTCTCAGAAGAATCACAGTCATTTCCGTATGGGAAATGATGTGGTGATATCAACTGGAGGCCACAAGACTGTTATATAGAGAGAGGAGATTCACCTTGATTTGCTAGAAGTCTCAGAATCGCATGCAGGACCAGATAATTCAGGCAGACATATGTAATTTTGAAGGCTTTTCAGGTGTGTATCAAGAGCAGATATGAGAAGTGTTGGTCAGCATGTTGTACTTAACAGCTATTGAGCCATCAAAGTAAGTGGAAGAAAACTGCTCTCTGATTTTTCCTTCAATTTGCAATCCCACTGTAGCAATTTTTTTTGCTATTTCTAAGAATGTAGGAAAATAATTTTTCTCAAAGCTGACACAAATTACTGTTTTTCTGAAATAGCAGAATAAAAAAAAAAAAAAGGGAAAAAAATGAAAACGCTTCTGGAAGAATTGTAAACCGGATTTTGGGTTTTGGACAGTACTTTCCTCACTGAGACCTGCAGTTACATCTGTACTTGCAGAGATCTGTGCTTTCACAAAAGGCCTCTAATGCCACTGTCCCTGCATGTGCCATCTGGTGAAATAGCAGCATAGACATGAAACACTTAGGTACAGGGTGCTCTTTTCACCTGGTTATGGGTATGGGTAATTCAGCTTCCCAAAGGAGCAGAATTGGTCCCGTCCATGAAAAGAGTTGTTCAGTGTTGGTGAGACTGGCAGCACTCCTTGAAGTAAAAGCTTTGCTAAAGAATATGCCACCGGGTTTTTGGTGTTACCGTACAGCTCGTGTAATGCTGTAATGAAATAGTTGTTTATAATAGCTCTGCTTAGTAGTCTCCCTTTCTTGGAATGAAATGTTCTGTTTTTATTTTTATGTAGATCGAAAGGATGCGGAGGGCTGGGAAACAGTTCAGCGTGGAAGGCCTGTTCGATCTCGCTCCATTGCATTGGCAGCAAAAACTCCTGTGGCTGCAGAACCAGTGAAGTCCAGAGGTGACAGCGACAAAGAAAACGTCCTCTCGCCACCATCAGAGAACAAGTGTGGGAGTTCACTCACGGACAACGGTGCATCCAAAAGCACGGAGCTTGTACAGACTGATCCCTTACATCAGTCTGAACACCCTCCTACCGAGAGGACTCAGGTCAGTCTCGTCCTGAACCATTTTCTAACTGCAAGAAGTCTTGCAGTTTTTCTTCAGAGAATTTTCTTAAGGAAGTATTGTCAAAAGCTGAACAGATTGGAAGGGTGTTCAAAATGGTGGCTTATTTCGTTTTAATTTGCAGGAATGCATTAAGGTGTTGGCAAGGTACAAATCATAGTATGAAGCGTATAATTCACAGTTCACCGGCTTCCCATGTTTTCCAAAAACTCAGCATTAGGCACATCTCACATATAGGAAAACTCAGATAAAGATCCAGCTTTTGCAAAGTTATGACCAACTGGAAATACAGATACATGGAGTTGTTTACTTCACCCACTGTGAGGATGCCAGATATTTTGTTGAAATACTTTTCACTCTGATGACTTTAAAAATCAGTTTGTTGCCTGACGCTAATTGTGTCAACGTCTCTTACTAGTTCACAGCACACACAGCAGAAGACAGTGCTAACACTGGCGCACCGTTGCAAGAAGATTCCTTACAAACAGTTTGTGAGGTGCCTCCAGTTCTCACAAATGCTGACTGTGCTTCAGCAGCGCTACAGATGAATGAAGCGTCCTCTGTGATCTCTGATGGTGGAGACAAGCATCAAACAGAAAAATCAAAAACTGAAACTGAAATGGATCCCTCAGATATTTCAAATGTGAGTGCTGCCAGATTGGTAAGAAGTACTACTAGATCTCAGAGTAAATAACAAGTGTATGCCTTAATTTTCTCATTCTGTATTGTGCTGTTTAGTGTTAGCCTGCTGTAGAAATTGTAGAAAAGAACTTCCTGTAGAAAAAAAAAAACCTGTGTTGCACAGGTACTTCTCATGATAAGATTGAATTTCTGAATTGAAACTATAAATATATAATGTATTATTTGGAGTAAAGAGTATTAGTGTGCTCTGATGGATTTTTTTATTTTTATTTTTTTTTTTAAATAGTTGTCACAGATTTCATTTCCCTCCGTTACCTTTCATTTTAATTAAGACTCCTGTTAAATTCTTACTTCAGTTGTGTTAATTTTCCAAACTGGGAACACACGGGGTATCGTAATTATGTTAGAAACAAATGTAGACCTCTTTACCTTCTAAAATTAACTGAACTGCTCTCTTGGGTCTTCTGATACAACTAGAATTGTTGACAAATGCCATTCTTAAATAACAAATGTCAAGTCGATATTCTTTTTATGTGGCTTTCTATACAGAATATCCTTCTCAGTCTGTTGAATTGTGCAGGTTTCAAGGTGTCTGCTTTACTGGGTTTCTCTGAGCGGAGAATTGCAGTAACACCACATAAAATCCAGTTTGTATGTTTTTCCTTTGATTGATTTGATCTGTGATTTACAGAAATATTCCCGTATATCACCTTTCCTCTAACATCATTTACAAACTGGACTATTGCTAGGTAACTTCAAAGTCAAACATGTGATTGTTTTTAGAGATAGCTGATTTGCAGCATCTCATTTGCTAACATTGTTTCAGATTCCCAGTTGTTAATGGTTCAGAAGGCTGGTGGTTCAGTGAGATATGCTTCCAAGTGATGCAGTTCATGGCTCCTGATTAGGCGCCATGGAGCATGGAGTCCTGCACGTTGGCAAACTGATTGGTAGCTGGAGTGGAAATGAACCAGTTACTACTGGTCAGTTGAGAAGAGGACAGTCAGCACACTCAGAATTACATTCTTGCCCAGCTACCTTGCTGTTCATTCATGCTGAAAAACAGATGTAGCCTGAGATGAAGCAGTACTAGCCACAATAAAGTTTTCAGATGCAGTTCATCGCAGATCCATTGTGTACATATATGTTCTACCTACTACTCTGCAGCATGATTCCTTTTCTCAGGATAGAGCAGGGCATGCTATTAGTATTTCAGAGTATTGCTTAGTTCCTAAGGCTAAGTATTTAAAAAACAGTTATTAGAGGAGAACTATCTTGGTTGCTTTTAATGACAACATTTGTGTAAAATCTGAAGAGTTACGTGAATGATGGTTTGTTTCTTAGCCCTTAAACTAGCTGATAATCTAACAATTGTAGTGTTTTTTTTTTTTTTGTATTTCATTCACATGCTACATTCACAGAACACAGTGCAGAACACAGTGCACAGAAGATAGGAAGGATCTACAAGTAATTAGAAGTTGAACAAAATCCTTACTCTTCATATTAAGTACATGGAAGCTATTTTTTTTATGTCCGGCTTTGATTCTTGGTTTCATATTTCCTTCACAGTCTATGGCAGAAGTTCTTGCTAAGAAAGAGGAGTTGGCAGATCGCCTGGAAAAAGCAAATGAAGAAGCTATTGCAAGTGCTATTGCTGAAGAAGAGCAATTAACTAGAGAGATTGAAGCAGAGGAAAACAATGACATTAATATCGAGACTGACAATGATAGTGATTTCTCTGTGAGTGTTGGATTTATTTTAAATTACCCAACTTTAAACCGTCTTGGATGTCAGCAGACTGTTAGTACAGAATTTGTTTGGTGTTCCTTTTTTCATTAGACAAATGAAATAAGTACCATCATATACTATTTTGAGGAGTATTTCCTTCAACTGAACTCAACAGCGCCATGCTGCTGAGTCCTGTGAGGTCGCAGTTACTGTCCTGCTGCTTGCCAACTGGGAGAGCTGGGCTATGTTATTTTCACTGCTGCCAGACAGGGGCTCCTCCAGGTGAAGCAGTAATCTCCCTTGCCTGAGAGAAAGAATCAGTAGGAACAGGATCAATCTTTGAGATAGCTACTTGAATTTGGAAGCATTGTTGGATGTCACTGAGCTGGCGTTGTTTAATGTATATGTCTGCCTACATGTGTAAGTTTTATATTTTTACTGTGGATCATATTAAATTTCAGGCTGTTATGGGCAATGGAAGCATCTCTTTTTGCGGTATGTCTATGGACTGGAATGATGTCTTGGCAGATTATGAAGGTAAAATTTTGATATGTTACTGTGATTAACTTGAAATGGCAGCAAAACTTAGAAAAATGCCCATTTTACGCATGCCTGGGTAAAAATTTGGAAGATCCTCCTAGCGTCTAAATATCATTCCACACGATGTTATATGTGATGTTAATTCCTTAGGAAAGATGGACTTAACGTGTTCAAACTGTCTGTGTCTACTGCCATGCCTCTATTAGAGTTTTAAAATTTGTTCTCCAGTTTTACCTTAACGTTTATTTAAAAGTGCAGTAAAATAATTAAGCCTTGAAAATGCACAGGATTTAGAGATGCTTCAGTCAACTTAGGTTGAAGAGAACCCATTTGAGTGAGAACTTCAAGAGGAACTAAGCCTCATTGGTCGCTCCGTTCCCCAGACGGTGTGTTTCAATAATAAGTCTGTTTCCTTAATGCACAGCCCGTGAATCGTGGCGCCAGAGTAATTCCTGGGGAGACAGAGTGGAAGAAGAGCCTGCACGCCCACCTGGCCACGGAATACACATGCATGAGAAGCTGTCATCACCATCTCGCAAAAGGTCTTAGAGTTGTTACATGTCTTCACTGGGCAGTGAAAACAAGCAACCAAGATCATGGCTGCATGAAACTGCTCATAAACATGCTTTCCTTAAGTCTGTGGGTGGAAAGTGTTAAAGAAATCAGCATATGATTTTCATAATGAGCTGGGTTCACGCTACAGTGGCCATTAGGCAAATAATTTGAAGACTGGAAGAACAATATTTAGATTTAAGGGAAATAATTGCAGTGCAGTGGGCTGTTGGTGTTCTCATAGTAAAAATGTCATAGAAATGTTTGCAATGCTGTCAGCTGATGGTGTCTCACTGGCTTTTGCTGTGCTTTGTTTTCTATTAAAAGAACTATAGCAGAATCCAAGAAGAAACATGAAGAGAAACAAATGAAAGCTCAACAGCTGAGAGAAAAGTTACGTGAAGAGAAAACACTGAAGCTTCAAAAATTAATGGAGAGGGTAAGCTTTCTGTAATACGAAGTAGCCATTCTGCTGCCTTTCAGAAAACCTTTTTTTCCCACACTGTCTCCAGAATGCCAGGGGTTAAAACGTGTGATAAAGTGAAATTTTCCTCTGAGTCTGTGCATCACAGAAAGGACTTGATTTGATGTAATCTAAGGTAAGGATATTGTTTACACCAGAAGCAAAAGACCTCATTCTGTATTAATTCTCCTGTTGTGATGTGGGCTGTATTTATATTTTACAAGATGTGAATGTTTTGCCAAAGGTTGCAGCCAAAGATTAACAGTAGCAAAGAAAGGGGAAAAAACGTTCAAAGTAGAATAACGAAAGGCTTATACAATATTGGTTTATTTTCCTCATGTTATCAGCTTAGTTGTATGGATGGAAGGGCTGGGGGACTTACAGCAGCCTTCCCAGCCTTACAAGGTGATTATTGGGGAGTGGAGCTAGGCTGTCCGCAGTGGTTTGTGGCAGTAGGCTGAGACACAGTGGGTGTAATCTTTTTGAAAGGAGATGTTCCGGCCAGATGCGTTCAGATGATTTCTCGTTGTCTGGACAACCAGGCACTGGAATGGATTACTCAGAGGTTGTACCTTCCTCTTATTTGGAGGTTTTCAGGACCCAGCTGGGTAAGGTCCTCATTGGTACCCAGCAACCAGTGAAGCCTGCTTTCACAGTTGAACTTGCTTGGAGCAGGAGATTGGGCTAGATGACCTGATATCCTTTTCAACTTTGATTATCCTATGATCCTAACTTACAATTGTTTACATACTTTACTTTCGGAGGATCAGAATTTATTGAAATGAATTCTGTAAAGGATGGTGAAGCAGGTAGCAAATCAGTGTACTTTTGCTGAAATTTGGTGTAGGATTTGTGTAAGGCATCAAAATGCTTTATTTCTGTAAATAAAGCTTCAAAAATAAGAAAATTCCAGGGAAAATTCTGGCCCTATTTTCAGTTACTGTATTAGTGATGAACTCACTGACTCTGTGTAGGAGAAAGACGTGCGGAAATGGAAAGAAGAATTGTTAGATCAAAGGCGCAGGATGATGGAGGAGAAATTACTCCATGCAGAGTTTAAACGTGAAGTGCAGCTACAAGCAATTGTGAAAAAAGCACAAGAGGAAGAAGCTAAGGTAAGTTCCTTTGTTTTAAAGGGAAAATATTCAATAAGCATGTTTGTGTATGTTCTGTACCACAGCTTGCTCAGGAATGTGTTGTGGAGGATGATGTAAGATGGACATGGACACGTATCACCTGGGAAGCAGATAAATGCCCATCTCCAAAAGGGAGTGTTTTTCTCTAAAATGAATTTTAAATTAATTAGTCTGTTATTAGACACCATGGTGGGCTGGACTACGAGAAAAGGTGGATTGAAATAAAGAGCTGACAGTCTCGGTGCTATTGTTCTTCACGGAGAGTATGCCAGCATTTTTGCTGATAGTGCTCCTGGAAGGGAAGCAGATCTCATAATAAACTCTCTGCGCTCCAGCAGAATGCAAAGTGGGGAGAGCGCACTGCGCTTCTCCTTTACTGAACATCCTTTCTGAATCCACCATTCTGTGTCCTTATACACTATGTTCTATCCATCTTTTTCTGTTGCTGTAGTTTGTACTACCAATATTGTTAAAAAGCTGGAGATAAAGAGAAACCTATAGTTAAGGCAAGACAGTTACTCAAAACCAGGCATTTTGCTAGTACGCTTCTGACTTTAATACTTAGCTTCTGAAGATGAGCACTGGGTGCTGTTTGTTTTGTTGGCTTACTTAATTCATAGTCTTTGATAAATGTAAATATATTTTTTCAAAGACTCTCTTTCCCAAGATAAATACATCTCCTTAAGGCTAAAATTATTTAATGAGCATGTGTTCCAGCTGTGATTGATGCAGCTGTTCAGCCTTATTATGTGATAAGCACAACAAAACCAATTTCAGTTTTTTCACTTATTTGACCTTTCTGTCT
>VXAV01004557.1:132678-164451 GCA_013399715.1 Alectura lathami
ACTACCTAATTATGTCCCACATACATTTCTTATTTCATTACGTTGGTGTGACTTCTATAATCATATTAACTAAATTATAATTAGCATCATTCCCCAGCTAAGCAGATGGTTTAGGTATTATGCGTGCTTAAATGTGTAAGTTCTTCTGCCTTTTGAGATTCTTCTGTTCTGAAAATAAAGATTAACTGGGCCAGAAGATTTTAGAGAAAAAGTAGCTGATGAGTATAGCTGAAAGGTCATGATAGCTGTTCCTTCCCATTAGCTATCTAAATTCACAGTGCTTGTTTGCTGTGCTGTGAAATCCCTTAGTAAACAAAACAACTGCCAGCATTTATGTGATGTGTTATTGTGTGTCCATTATCCTCGCCGCTGATTTCTTTCGTGGATTCAGACAAACAAAACATAAACTTTGAGTATGGAACAATAGTTTCTATTTCAACAGCAAATTTTTAGTATGTCTTTTTCCAAAGTTACTGAAGAAAATCATGAAAAAATTATCAACAGTAAGCCGAAGTTCTGCATTCAGTTTTGTTGAGCATTGGGTAATCAACAGATGGATGGAATTCACTAAGAATAAAACTTGCTTCGGCTTCTCAGATCCTATTCTTCGTGATTTTTGCAGGTAAACGAAATTGCATTTATAAACACCTTAGAGGCTCAGAACAAACGTCACGATGTGCTGAATAAATTAAAAGAATACGAACAACGCTTAAATGAGTTACAGGAAGAGCGTCAGCGAAGGCAAGAGGAAAAGCAAGCACGTGATGAAGCTGTTCAGGTAGAAGAGATTTGTAATTGCAAGTTGTCCGTGAAATACTTGTCTGGTTTTGACTGTACAGTCTTCGTTGCTTTCAGTCTTAAATTCTTAGATCAACTTGGAGAGTGTAGTCTTATGTGTTTCCCCTACTGTGTTTCAGCACCAAGAGGGCGAAAGCTAAGTGCAGCTGAGGTTGTATACATGTTGGGTAGATGACTGATGTCTGTTTTAAGCTTTTAAAAATCGAGTTGTTAATCCATTGTGAGAAANNNTTTAAAAATTGAGTTGTTAATCCATTGTGAGAAAAAACATTGTTTTAGTAACACATGAAACTTGGAGAAGAAACAGAAAAGTGTACTTATCGTATGCTTACTCTGTCATAATTATCGTATGTGTTACAAGATCATTGAAAACCTTCGCACAAATGTGTTTATGGTCCTGAAGTCCTTTACGTTTTTTTGACTACAACATTCCAGTACTCAGTTCTCCCAACCTCACACATCTGACACTACTCTAGTAGTGTCAAATGTGCTAGAATCCAAAACACAAATTTTCTCACGTGAGCTCCTCCTCCCAGGAGTTTGTTAAACTTGCAGTGGGTAGGCATCTTCAGGATTAGCAACACAGTAATTGACCACTAGACTGAGCACACTTTCCATGTGTGTTCAGACTTTTGAATGTACTCATATTCGCATATCGGTCCTTTATCTAATAGAAATGCAGTTCTTACTCTCAGGAAGTTAAGGTGGAATTCTGTAAGCAAGTGTTAAAATACACTTTTCTCTTTTTCTAAAAGAGGAATTAGAATTTATTTTTCTTCAACTAGGAGCGCAAAAGAGCTCTGGAAGCAGAACGACAGGCCCGAGTTGAGGAGCTGCTGATGAAGAGGAAGGAACAGGAAGCACGGATTGAACAGCAGAGGCAAGAGAAAGAAAAAGCACGGGAAGATGCAGCACGGGAAAGGGCCAGGTAACTTTACTGTAATTTTGCTGGTTCGCTTTCCTTCACTGTTAGCCTTTCAGGCAGACTGCATCTTCCGTGTATTAACAACAGGGTCTCCTTAGGTCTTCAGGCTTGGTATTTAAAACAGTAACATCAATAAATGTTCTTGATGAATGATTTGAAAGAAGAAATCAAGTGAATATTCATAAATTCGGTGACAGATTTTTGTATTCCTTAGATATGTGCACAATATAACATGCAATGCAATATTATGCAATGCATAATATTTTATTATGTGTTGTTAACATTACTTCATCTTTGTTTTATTGCTAACAAGGCCTTTTAATAATTTGCCTTTTTTAGCTTAGTTTTCAAAGGAGGCAAGATTAATGTCCCTGTGTTCCCTATTTCCTCTGCTCTCCAGTAACTTCTGGACTTACTGCTGCCTGTGAACTACTGGTTTTATGCTCTTGCCCATAATCAGAAGTTTGCAAAGGGGATTTCATATGAGCTCTTCTCTCACTTTCAGTTGAGGCAAACATGAGGTGCAGAGAGAATGCTGGGTTTAGAGGGTGGCACTGTGCTGTGTGAGAAAGGTTTGCTTACGAGTCTGATTCAGAAAAACTGCTTTCTCCTTACTGTTTAATTTCCCTAATTCTGTTTAGATTCACCTCCTATCATTCCCTTTTTTCCTTATAGCTGCACTACCATGAGCATTCAGTAAAACCTAAATAGAAGTTGCATTCTTCTTATGACAAGATGTGTTTGTTAGTGGTTCTTTTGATTTTTGATTGTCAGAGCTTGTTTTATTTGAAATCATCCTGAAGAGTTTTTCTTCTCCAAATAAAATATTCTGAGATGTATTGATCACCTTCCTCCATCTTCCAGAATCTTGAGTAACCTTAGCTTGACATCGTGAGGAGATTCAACTTTCAGTTAGCTGTTTAGATGTAATTGTGGATTGGATCTCTGGCCTTGCTCAGGGCTTCAGGGACATTGACCTACAGTCACATGAGTGCCAGGTGGAAGGCCTCTTTCGTTATCTTACTGTCTTGAGGAAGATTAGGAATCATAGAACCATAAGGGTTGGAAAAGAGCTCTAAGATCATCTAGTCCAACCATCAATGTAACACCGCCATGCCCACTAAACCATGTCCCTAAGTGCCCCATCTACACATTTCTTGAACACCTCCAGGGAAGGAGACTCCACCACCTCCCTGGGCAGCCTGTTCCACTGAAACTTCAGCAGCTATTATTTGGTCTGATTTTTTTTGTATTTTTGGTTCTGATAGGATTTGACTCATTCTGAAAATTTGGTACGTGCTTCCATGAGTCATTTCTGGAATATCTACTTAAGGTTTCTTCAGTGTAAGCTTTGTATGTGCATCTGGTGGTGATTAAAGCATGTGTATGAAAGGGTTAGTGTATTTGAAACTGACTTTAAAACTCCTCTGCCCTTATAGTACCTCAGTGTGATTCCAGTGAAGTTTTAGATGCAGTTTCTGAGTATTTTATATTCCAGAGAGTTGAAATCCCTAATGTGGAAAAATTTGTTCTTGTCGATGGAAATCATAAAACAACTGTAAAATGTAACCTAATCACATAAGAAGTTTGTGTTCGAGAAGGACCTAAACAGGAGCAGTATTGATGCTTTACAAATGGAAACTTTAGAATTTTGTTTCAAATAATATTAATCCAAAGTGTGTCATAGTTTGTAGGATGAAACAAATATTTAAAAATATAAATGTAAAGAAATAACTAAACTTTGTGCTTGAGTTGTGTTAGTTATGATTTGTTTCAGCTCACAGTGTGAGTCAGGAGGTCTTTAAAAGCAAAATCAAAGACTGTAGTTCAGTCTTTTTGTATATTCCTTGGGAGGCAGCACATAAAGTATGTAATGCTGTCACCGATGACTGGTATCACTTGGTGTTGGTCAAAGTTTTGTCTATATGTTTATATATTCAGACATTCAGTGATTAGCATTTTTATAAAATGCAACGCCCTTATTGCTTTTCTTTGATTTGCGGTTGTACTCCTTCCCTTTGGTTCACTAGCGATAGTCACTGGCTGCAGAATGTTAATGGTGGCAGAGCACGACATTCGCCATTACTGTACAGCCTCACACTGACCGTTGGTTTTGATTGGGCTGAAGAATGGCCCGGGTTCTGCTGCAAAGGTTCAAGTGTCTGCTTGTATTAAATTACCAGGATTAAAGCATCTGTGTTCTCTGTTTACTGAGTTACTTTCTGTTGTTTCTCTTTCCTATTGAGCCACCTTCAGCCTCATTCTGTGCAGTGCTTGTTCTCCTTTTCAAACATAAACTTGTCTATATAAAGCATGCTTTATGTTATTAAAAGTTTCTCCCTACGTTTATTACTTTTTTGTTAGAGATCGAGAAGAGAGGTTGGCAGCTCTTACTGCAGCTCAACAGGAGGCTATGGAAGAACTGCAGAAAAAGATTCAGCTGAAGGTATAAAAAGATACTTTAGTTGAAAAATACATGAACATTATAGAAATTCTGTAAAATAATTTCTCTATCTGTGTTTCATTTACTGAAGATATTACAGTACATTAAAATGTGTCCTGAATTATGTAACTTTACAAGAGATTTTCGTTTAGACTTCTGCATTAATAACAGAAGCTTGCTGTATACCATACATTGTGTTGTTTGGAAAGGACTGAGCTCTGTTGAATTGCATGAATTTCAAACCTTGAACAAGAGGACTTCTTTTGGAAAGCACAAGTTTGTATGTTAAAGCAATTTTGGACTAAATAATGAGGAAGCTCAGTCTGCACTAACTCTCACACTGTTTAGTAAAGACTCACCAGTCAGTCATGCAAAGTGCTACTGAATGGTAGTGAAATTGATGCCATCAAGAGTGTGGCAGGCCCTGTGAAGGGCTCCAGTGCTTTCATAAAACAGGCACGAGGCGTAAGGCCCTGTAGTTCAGGCTGGATTGACCTCCCAGTGGAGAGCCTAGGTGTCTGAAATTTTGAGGGGATCCAGTATTTTTCAAGGAGAGTGAAGACTTCCGAAATGATAAAATCGTATTTGTAAGGTTCTCAGGAGGTATTACATATCACAGTTTGACTTTTGTTACATTATGTAGATTTTTGTTCTAGTATGGCTTGTGTGTAAGTACAAATAATTTTTGCCTTCAGTGTTGTTCTTACCTCCGATATTGTTCTGTATAACAGTAGGTACATTTACTTGAGTTGTAAAATGCAGCCTTGTTCTTAAATAGAGGTTTACACCTCAGTCTCTGATTTTAAATCACAGTTAAGACTTTGCTCCATTCTCATGAGAGATAGGTGTGAAAACCCCTTGACAGAATGCAGTGAACTGTACCTGCTACTGCAGAGAAGTAGCAAGTAATTAACCTTACTTTAATGCGCACCTTGTGGCTTCATATCTGTCATTGAAAACAGCACTACGTAAGTTATAAATACTTACAGAACTCACGGTTGAACTTGTCTTCTGGATTGTTTCATTGAGAATGTAACATCTCAGTTCTCCTGGTTTCATGTAACAAAAAGGTTTACAGAAGAATTTGCAACACATTGTGAACTGATAATACCTTGAAAACAAAAGGAGTGCTGATTGATTTTTAGATCATAGCAGAACGTTAAAATGTCTGTGATGTGTGGTGGCTTCCAGCAAAAAATAGTTTCAGCTTAACATACATTCATCCTGTGTGAACTTTGCTAATTCAGTATTTCTGTGGACAGTTCGATACCATTCACTTCATACCATCTTTTTCTTTGCTTTTATTGCTTTGCATTCAGCACGATGAAAGTATTAGAAGGCACATGGAACAAATTGAACAAAGAAAAGAGAAAGCAGCTGAATTAAGTAGTGGAAGACATGCTAATACTGATTACGCACCAAAACTTACACCATATGAACGAAAAAAGCAGTGCTCGTTATGCAACGTAACGGTAAGTCGGGCAGAGGGGATGCTACCGGAATCGCAAGGCCAGACTGAGCGCTGGAGCTACAACTCGTACTTCATTCCCAGAGCAGGCAGTGCTGGAACAGAAGCTCTAGGTTCAGCACGCTGGAGTCTTACCCTTTCACTTATGTCTTTCAGAATGTAAGTCAAGTGGATGAAGTTAGAGTGAAGTCAAAATGAGATGAGAAGCCAAGATATTTTAAAATTTCTCTTACTGTACTGGTAGCTAGCAAATCATTGTGTAATTTACTCTTAAATTCTGCATGAAAGGTGTTCGGATAGGTTGAAAGATTAAGTCCTGTGCTTGGGATCTGAACATTGAGATGTTTGTTCTGTTCGCAATCATCTGGAATTCCTCATGGTCACGTGGAGGAGAATGTGCTTCTTCAGGGATTTTTTCCTTGTTTTTTTAAGTTATTTAATTTATTGATGTAGTTATCCTAAACCAGATTTTATAATCAAAACTGGTGCAGCTTGGCCATAATCAGGTCATAAATGAAAGAAAAGACAGTAGTTCCCTGGTTTATTCATCAGAGAGATCACAAAGCTTTTTACATGTGTATGTATCTGTATCTATAGTATGTATTTAAGTATACATAGTTAATACCTCCGTCTCTCAGAAAGTAGAACTCTAATATGAAGAACTTTACTTGTGTATGTTTACTGGAAAAACAGTGATTTCTCTTAAGCTGAGATACAGAGCCATTTTGGGATCGGATGTGACAGGGACCCGTCCTTGAATCTCACTGGTGCTTGTTATGCTCGTGTGGTTTTTATTCATCTGTGGGCTAAAACAAAAACCACACACACAAAAGAAGAAAACACACAAAAAAAGACCAAACCACCAGATAATTTTTTTTGAAATAAACTCTGTGCTGCATCGTATGCCAATTTTCTGTAGGTATTGGCATTTAAGCTGCAGCAGTTGTATCACGCCTTGTGTTAAAGCAAAACCCGTGGGTTAATACATAGGCAGCTGTGCCAGCCTTTGAAGAGGGATTCTTTGCTGTGAAGAAGACTAGGCAGTTTGAGTTCTTGATCAGTAAAACAGCTGTGAGAATAGTCTCCTGAAACAATAGTCTGAAATAGTTCTTCAGAAATGGAAAAAAAAACAACATCATTTTTTTCATAATCAACATAACTGATTCCCTGAACTTTCTAGTGGTGACAGGATTGCTCTCCTGTCAGTTAAGTATTTGCAGGTAATCTTCAGCTGCAGGTGACTGTACATTCTTGTATTGTTCCCTTGGAACAGTAAACATGTTTGTGTGAAATTCTATGTGGAAAATGCAGAAATGCTCTTTTTAGTAAAAATAAAGATTATCTTAAAGCCGTTCAAAGTAACTGATGTTACTTTCATTAGGCAGCAGGTTCTGAACTACTTCTGACCAACTGGCATATATTACCTTTAAAATACTGTTATTTGTAAGTTATGTATATTATCAGGAGGAAAAAATTACTGATAACTCATTGTCATTACAGATCTCATCAGAAGTCTACCTTTTTAGCCACATTAAAGGGAAAAAACACCAACAAGCTGTGAGAGAAAACAGTAGTATACAAGGACGAGAGCTTTCAGATGAAGAAGTGGTATGTTTTTAAATTGCTTTAACGATCTACTTTCCTTCTAATTTTAAAATGCCATCCAGCTGAGTAGCCTGAGAGTTGTGAAAATTCTTAGGAAGGAGTAGAACCAAAGGTGTCTGTGTTGGCATGGGAGTATCAGTGCCTTTTTGAGTACAGAATGCTAATGAAAAGGAGTGAAAGAAACCGCGTGTTCAAATACTGAAGGCAATTGCCATTTGAAATAGATTGCGTAAAAAAAGGTGACTAATTGCTCTACTGCTAATCCAGAGGTGTTTTTCACAGCACTGTATTTCATGTTCCATGGGTGGTCTGTTTATTTTCCCTTCTTTTACACCTTTCCAAATAGTAAATATTCTTCATTGCTTTTAAATAAAGCCCACTGCAGTACAGCTGTAAAATAGGTTACCCAAGAGAATGACCCTTCAAGATACTAGAACAAGCAAATAAAATCCCCCTTTTAAAGGCAGATGCTACTTTTTATCATCTCGTCTTGGTTTTTTAGCATCTTTGCCAATCCCTTAGTTAGTCCTTTATCTTCTGCTTCTTCCAAGTAGCTTTTAGTTGAGGATCTAAAAGAATCTTGCAGCATCTTTCTGCCCCAGTTTTCCAGCCAAATCCATTCAGATGTTACTGCTCAGTAATTCTAATTTGTCTTTGCTGTCTCCTTTCATGCATGGTTCTTGTTCCTATGGTTATTGGTTGAAGTATTCTTTTCACAGCTCACCACTGCCACAAGTACTGTACTGCGTTTTCCATTTTGAAAAGCTTTGGAAAGTGAGGTACTGAAATCCCTGGAGGCATTTATCACTGGAAAATGGAACGCTTCTGCTGAGCTGCAGTTTGCCTGCCCTTTCCTAACTGCAACGAAACTAGTTCATTTTCCATTTCTTTTCTGCTCTATTACAGTGGCTAGCGGGAGGTGTGTAGTTTTGATTTTGGTTTTAGATACCAGGTTTACCTCGTTGGGAGAAGCCTTCATACTGCATCCATTTACATAGACGTACATGTGAGCTGTGAGGTTTCCCAGAATTCTTTCCTGTCAGTACGTGCACCAGAGAGTGGGCAACCTGTCATTCTGAATTTCATACATCTAATGAGCCTTTATTTGCATCTAACTGGCCCCGGCTAATTGGTTCTTGCTGTACCATTGCCTCAGATGAATATGGAGGAAAGAAGTGGAGTTGATTTTAGCTGGAGTGAGAGTAGTTACACACTGCTCCCAACATCTGTTTTGGTAGCTTAACACTTGCTTTTCCAGAAACTGGGATCACGTTGTAACAGTTGTATTCCTGCCTCAACTGGTGAAAAATAAATTCCACTAGAGGGCACAGATATCTTGATTTTATTCTGTCTAACATCATATGCCTAAAACCACTGCTTTTCAGCAAAACATCGGAGTGTGAGCTTAAGATCAAGGTTAAATATGTATGGGGTTTCTGGAATGAGTACTTCGTCCAGGAGCAAAAGGAGTGTGCAGGTGGCACTGTATGAACAGCCTGACAATTAGAAAAGCAGATTTAAACATCCTTAATCGAGTTGGTGCATTGTGTTTGACATAGTGGCTCCATAACAGTACTTTATACCACTATGTTTGTATCTGTATTTTAAATAGTCTGAGTATACAATTCTGCACTGTACCATTGTAATCTGAAGATTCCTTGGCCTGAGGCCCACCCGTTTTCTCTTTTCAAAGAGCAGTAATAAGATATGCACGCTGGAGGGGTGGTTACAGTAAAGCAGGAAAACCATTTTGTCAGAGCACTCTGCTTTGTGTACCTTCTTACTCAGCATGTGTGATTGATGCCAAACCTTGCCTGCCCCACAGGTAAAAGCATTCAGTAACTTCAGGTAAGTTTTGAGTACTTGAGAAGAAATTTTCAGAATATCATGTAGAAGTAAAACTGTAGCCCAATGACGCATCGCAATACCTTTAGTTATTCATCACTGTTTTCAATTTTTTAATCAGTGAAGATATCTGTAGCGAGAACACACTTGTACTACTTAAAGTTATTACTTGTCATCTGTGATGGCTTTAGATTATATACGTCTTGTCTGTGACCTTTCTTCTTTGACATAAAAGGTTTTATTTATATCACCTCTGACCTAATAAAATTTCACCTTTAACCTTCTGCACTTGACACCTCAGATAACTTACTCTTGATCTTTGACTCATTTTGTTTTAAGCTTGTTAACCATAATAGGTAGCTGCCTAGAAAGAAATCTTTTTCTTATTTTTATGAATTGTAATCTGGCCATGGAACTGCTTTATTATTAATTGAGAAATAACAGAAGGAATTTAAATACATTTGTTTTGTCCATATCGGTATCACAGAAGGTAACATTTAAATACGTCCTTAATACTTTGGAATTTGATTTAAGTGCGTGCCAGTATAATATGTTCATACAATAAGGATTTTTTTGGTTGATGTGACTGTAAGCAAAAAGTTAAAAGCTGTCTCACATGATCACTGATGCTGGTTTCTGTGGGCCAGGTGAGTGCCAGTAGGTCCAATTTGCCAGACAGAAACATAAATAATTATTCTAGATTTTTTTTTTCCTTTTGCTCTGTTTTCTGTGGGTTCTTTAACATTTTCAGAGAAAAGTATACTTCAGCCTGTAGCACTTTTCCATTGTTCTGGAATTAAGCATATATTGTGCAAGTGCTGACTGGTAGTATTAGATCTGTAATTATTGAGATGAGTTCATTTGTAAAGGTGATACATGTGGTGAAACTTGGAAAGAAGATAGTTTTGTTATGAATGAAGGTACTAAATATATGAAGTTATTTTTAAGACTGTAAGACAGCTTCATTTCATTTTCACCTTTTGGATTTTCCTTCTTTGGGAATTCATCAGTTTCAAGCTGAAAAGAACATAGATTTCTCTTAAATTTCTGTTGCTTTTGAAACTATGGTTATATCACGTGAGAGCAAATTAAGTTCGTTTTTTTTTTTTTTTTTTTTTTTTGCTTGTTTTTAACTTCTTTTGTTCAGTCTCTTATGAATACATCCATTAGTATAGCTAATGGCACAGCTCTTTCAGTGGAGTAGGCTTCATCTTTCCTTTGTCACATTTCTGAAATTTGCAATGCTGTCATTGTCCCATATCATTTCACTGATGTCTTCAGCATTAACAGTGTCCTGCCTGCGTTCTCTCTCTGTGGAGACTGTGCCTGCTGAAGTGCAGCTTTACTTCTGTCAAGCCTAGAGCTTTCCCTTCTTTTTACATTGCTGTTTTCTATGCTATCGATTTCCTGTCCCCTGCCTTAATATTTGTGTTATTTCAGTTCAGCAAAAGATGTAAACAAAGGATGCAGTTGGGTGTCATCGATGTCACTGGTTCCAGTTATTCTGCTTGAAGTTGTGACTGATTTTCTGCTAAATCGGAGCTGGTGGGATACAGAGGGCTTTTCATTTAAAGGCTGCTAACGCAACTGAAACAGTAGTAATCCTAGCTGCCTTCTTTGAACTGTTGTCCTACCTCATCTGCATGTCTGGGCATTTTAACTAGCATGGTATAGAGGGACTTCTAGAGTACAAGCCATGTAACTCCGTGCAGTGTATGAGCGTTCCTAGTACGTGCAGGGTACTCCTAAAAACCATATGATAAGTAACTTGGCAGGAGGTTGGTTAATTTTGGTAAGATTCATGCTAGAATTTCATGTATTCCAAAGGAGGTGGAGGAATACTAATGCAACATTGTTTGTGTATGTGGAAAAAGTGTTCTTTTCTAATCAGGGGAGAAAACAGACAGAGTCATCACGATATAAGTGAGACATCTCAGATCAAATGAAAATACAATCCTGTGATGGAGAGAAGCAATTCCTGTTGTCTAAAGATTGACGGTGTTAAAATGTAAGGATTTATAGAAAGACGTGGTTGGTTGAGCCCACCCACATTCCTTTTAAGAAGAAACTCAGATGGATGGCCAATAGCTTGCTCTGTGGGGCGGCTTGTCAGGTTGGCCGGCGCTGCGGTGCGGGCGCTCGCTGGTGTAGGTCTGTCCAGGTTGTAGCGGGCCTGATTTACAATGTGCATGGCTGTGCTGGCAAGTTCCCCTGGTACAGACAGTGTTACCCTGGCAAGAGTGCTCTTTTGCCAGGATGTGGTGAGAGGCTGCCTGGAAAAGCAGAGCTGTGCTGCTACAAGCTGTGTTCCAGCCTTGTAAGGTTTATAGCTAGTGCAGCACACGAGCGAAGCTGATGTTCATAGGAACTGTAATTCCTGAAAGCTTTGTAGGGGTGGTGGCTGATTTTCTTTAAGAAGTCAAGCCATTTTCTCAAAATTATTATTTTTTACTGAAGAGATTAATGAGGGAAAGCAATGTGGGAGTGTTTTCTTGCTTGACATTGTCTCATTTTCTTCTGCATTTACAAGGAGTTTTCTTGTCTAGAGAGTTGGTGATGTCTGGATTTTGCTATTTATTTATTTATTCTTTAGATTTTTCATTATAAATTAAAATGTGAGTCATTGTCGTTTTATTTCTTCAGCCTTGGAAGTAATGGGAAAGACGCTTTTTATTTTGCTTTCTGCATCAGAATGTTTATAAGTTATTTTAAGTGAACAGTACTGTACTGTGGTCCTGTAACTTTTCAAAAAGGTAAGAATTAAGCAAAACGGAAAATGGTAGCAGTAAAGATGAACAGTTTTTTTCATTTTATCTACTGGAGGAGTTTGCTGCAGTTATACTTGTGGGTATACGGTCTTCTAAAAATCGTTACATAGGATGTCTTGTTCTCAGTTTAGCTTCAAGTAGTGGAAGTCCTTCGCATTCAGTTTGAATCTCACCTGCCACGTGTGACTACTCCAGGCTCTGCGCTGAGGCCCTCACACGGGCCTGAGATGTTCAGCAACAAGCTCTGTGCCTGAGGTGTGCGGTGTGGGTCTCATGCAGGGTGCGCTTGCTCTCCGGTCTCTTTCAAACATCTCGTACAACTTCAGCGGTCAGTTACGGCCATTGCAATGCAAGGAGGTGATCTTGACTCAGACCTGGCAGTACATAACACTTAAATCGTTCCTGATACATACAGTTTGGTCAATGTTCCTGTTTCTTTTACCTGCAGAGTTAAAGAATGTAGACTCCATTGTAAATTCACTCTTTCTTGGTGTCTGCTTATAGTTGTCAAACTGCCATTTATTACTGTTTCACTTTCTCTTTTTTTTTTTTGTATCTGAGGAGGTAAAGCTCCTGACATAGCTGCAGCGCTGTGTGTGACATTGGGTGCAAAGGCAGTAAGAGGAGCCTTAGGTAGGGCTGGGGAGCGCTGCTCTGGAGGGTGCATTTGTAATCACATCTACTAGAGAAAAGTAGCTTTGAAAAGCTCAGGGCACAGCGTGCTGTTACAGCTGCTCTAGACAAGTAGCGCATTTTTCTTCCCTGTTTCTCAGTTTTTTCTCTATTGCTCTATTTTTCCCCTCTCCTGAGGAAGGGAGGGTTTTTTAGAGGGCTTGTGTGTAGCTAGAGGAATGGAATTAGGCCAAGCATCTGTGGTCCGGTTTTGTTTACAGATGTTTCATACCTGTTGCATACCTGGGATCCTTTCAGCATGGCAACTCCTTGGCTTTGTAATTCTGCTGTGAATGGGCTTGCCTGGAGGAAGCTGCCATGAACGGTCACGCAATTCTGAAGCTTAAGATGCAGCTTGCAGAACATCTCTCAGTACTCTGTAGACAAATTCTAGATTTTTATACTTTGAGCAGCAACAGCTTCTTACATTTGATATATTATAAAGTGGTGTTTTTCTTGGCAAAAATGTGTGTGATTAATTGTTTTTTGGCTGTGTCTTTAACTGTGATAGATCATTGCCAACAGCTGCACCCTTCCTCCTTTTGGCTTTGGTATCTCAAATATTCACAGCCAGCAAGAAAAATTACTGCTGGCAGGGCCAGCTGTACTCTCACTTCCCTCTTTCTCTTGCTTGCCCTTGCAGCCAGGTGACAATGTCAGTGCCTTCCAGCTTTCTTCCCTAGTCTGCAGTGGTGTTTTTCATGTCCAATGCATAGAATTCTCATTCTTGTGAAAGAAACAGCTTTACTTCGCCTTCTGCTCCTGCAGTTTGGAATGACAAGCAGAAAAAGGAATGATATTAGAAATCACTAGGAATATCTGAGCCTACTATTCAGAATATTATTTGCTATATATCTTAGTGGCAGGCTGTCATATCATTGAATTTATGGGCAAGCCAGGTGACTAGAAGTACAGTCTGTATCGGCAGTGAAAATAGTATTTGGCTTGTACATGCTAAAAAGTCCTGTGTTGAGAGAGAGAGAAAACAAGCACCTCAAGAAGTGAATGAGAAAATACTGAATGTGCAGTAAAAGCTTCTTAATGCTCTATATTAATCTCCTGAAGTATTTTCTAACGTAAAAAGGGTGATATTTAAAATACTAGTTTTGAGAAAATATTTGAATACTCATTACTTTTTTTGCATAGCATGCTTATTCACAGACAAAGCACTTGCCGTAATTCTCAATGGTAACAGGTAAATACCTTCCTTATTTTGAATCTTCCCTGTATTTTGGGGTGCATTCTCCCTTGTGGTATTATAGCAATATTTGATCTCCAGCTTATGATTCAGGATTAATGACCGTTTATGTTTCAGGCTGTCACTGGCTATAATGTTCAAGACTGAGTTTTGCATTGGGTGTAGTCTACTTCAGCATCTGTTTTCCATATTAAATATTGTCCTACGCTGTGAGGATAAAATCAGAATACTGAGGAGTTCTGTTGAAGCATGTAATAAAATCATGAACAAATATTCCTGTGGTAACATGATTTAGGATTGAACCTTAAAAATCTTTCACAGTTTGGCAAAACAGCCTTTGATTATATACAAGTAAGAAACTTATTCCTGACCTTAGTAATAAATACCAAAAACTTTTTTTAATTATATCCTGCAGTTACAGAGTATTGTTTATTTTGAAGCAGGTAAAGATACCCTACATGTTAACCCAAGAGCTCAGATGTATGGGCTTCAGAACAGTTGCATGTTGATTTTCTAGAATATATGCCTTACAGCTTACGTGTGTACAAAACACTGTTTGCTATTGTTTTTTTTTTAAATAAAAGAAGTGGTAAATTAATTACATCAGTTATGATGTGATTTAAGTCACTACAAGTATTTCTTCACGATCTTCCTCATCTCTATTACTTTAATGTTGATAGGAGAGAGAAAGTAAAAACAAGTGCTGGGAAGTTCTGAGGATTGAATTTCGACAAATAGCTAGCGTCAGATATTTTTCAAGTTGCCTGGGTCTGCAGAAGTGGGTTAGAAACTTAGAAGAATGCCTTTTCTTTCCAAAGTTGGGGATTCAAGTTGGAAAGAATACAAAAATAATAAAAATAACCAGTCTTAGGGTATTCTGTCACTTCTGCTTCAGTCCTGGCCAGGATCCAGAAATGCAGAAGGGAACGAGGATGAAAAATAAGAGAGGAAAAAAACTAAACTCTTCAGATTCCAGGAACGTCATTTGGGCTCAGTGTTCTGGGTGAAAGTCCAGAAGCCAGAAGAGTTTTCCCCGTAGAGGAATTGGTTAGCTTACACCAAGTGGCAACGTAGCTAATTAATCACTGCATCGTGTGGGGTGTAAGATGGGCCACACGTTGGGAGGGTCAGGCCTTTGTACGCACGTTGCTGTGCAGCAGGATTGAGCTCCAGTGCTGGTTTGTGGTAGCACAGGTCTCCCCACAGCTTCGAGAAACCAGCAGAAAGCACTTGATGTACTGGCTGATGATCCTGGCAACTCCCGCCCGTGGCTGACTGGCTCCCGGCAGGAGGATTTTCCGGGCCTTCTTTCCCTGGCTGCTCCTGCTACATATTAGGAGGAATACTGTGCTTTGTGAGAGCTACCGTGGAGCAACGTGCACTCAGGAGAGCACAGGGTCTTAATTTGTGACTGCCCTACTGCAACAAAGGCCTGGCTGTCGTTATTATCTCTGCTTGACCAAATACAGATGGTTTTCTACTATATTGTTCTCCTATGCAATCTTGCCCCAGGCAGAATTCATAAAAAGACAACATTTACTTAAAAAGAAAGGAAATGGAAATAACTGTTGGTGCTACGTTCACTCCTAATTTCAGAAGCAGCAAACGTTGTTAGGGAGAATTGGGTTTGGCACCTCTTCCACCACAATTTAATAGTGCTGCTATAAATACTTGCTAAGTTCATATTTTGGTTGTTTTCTATAGATCATGAAGATTTTACCACTAATTAAAATATACCAGCTTAGGATGCGTTTGTTGGAAAATGTTTCCTTGTGTTCTCTTTGCTGTCTTTTAATGAAAAATAGTGAATATCTTAGTGGTGTTTCTGTGTTAATTTTGTCCTTGATCTGCGAGCAGAGGTTTTTTGTCTTGTAACGAAGTATTTTTTGTTGTAACTTGTTGATACTGGAAAACTGCGTAAGTATAGAGCTTGTACACTATAAGTCAAAGTATAAAATAAATGTGTGGAGCTTCAGCTTAGAGCTTGGACGTGGCATCTCTTGTGCAGCCACAAAACAAAACGTGGTTGTGTCCCAAGAAGGGTTACGGAAATAGGTGAAACAAAATGAATAGACACCGATGAACATGGGAGAACATGAGAGAAAATAGTTACTGGCAATCAACAGGCTAGCTTTTGACTTTTTTTGAGGAGTAGGGAGTATGATCAAGGAATTTTAAGTGAGGATCTGAAAGAAAAAGTTGAGAAGACTTGGCAGGTTTTTGAGAAACTCCAAGTGCGAGGGGCAAGGAGGAGACATGAGAATGATCATTGCAGAATGTGATGTGGCAGTAACGGATACGAGCGCCGTAGGTCAGTTAGATGTTTTAATGAACAGCCGATCATGTGCAGAGGCAGGGTTGGGTAAAGGCTTTAGCAAATGAATAGTAGCTTGTTTTGGTACAGAGGTCCAAAAGTCTCAAAGAGATTGGCCAGGAAAATAATTTCTGTGTTGCTGTGTTCTGGTTTGACAAACACTTGCGTGTGCAACATTTCTTCCGTCAAGGTCAGATGCGTGGATGTTGCTGCTGTACTAAGGACGTGGACAAGACTACTGGTCATATGAACGGGTGTTCTGTGAAGAGGGAACCAGTTAGGAAGTTGCTTCCCCAGCTGTTGTATTTTAAGTAGGCCACCAAGGTTCTGAATCCCATTTGTGTTGTGGTTTTCCTGGTCCGTCCGAAGTGCACTGTACTCAGCTGTGTAACATCTCAGCATCTGTAGATTTGGTACGCTGTTGGTAGGAAAATTGTGCTGTTGCACTTGGTTTAGAGTCTGAAAAATTTACTTGGTATCAGAGAATATTGATAGCAATGCAGCAATCCTTGTAATATACGCGTGTCATGTAAGAGAAAGAGAGTTTGGTGTATAGAGAAAAACTTGGTTTTAAGAAGTGCTTTGTCAATTGAAATTATCAGCTTCAAGATAGAGAAAGAACTGGGTGGTTTTCCCTGTTTCAGAGAGTTGAATGGGACTGGGCAGCAACCAGCAAGAATGTGACTTCATGGGTGATCATACCAGCATAGCTATAATGGTTTTGGCAACTCAGTTTCTCACAGAGTTTGTAGATGAGGTCCATCTGTTGCACTTGGAAAGTTTCAGGATTCTCAGTGGGTAAAAGTCAAAACAGTTGAGGTGCAGGAAGAAGAGAGGAAAATCAAATGCTCTTTCTATAAATAATCTGATTTGATCTGCTGTGTTTAGGCTGCAGTTGTGCATGCACATTTAATGTCATTTCATATCTCCTTGTTTGTAAATGAAGTAGTGAAATTTGTACAAGATTTTTTTTTTAGATGTTTTAGAAAAGTCTTCAGTGTTACATTAAAAGCATCAGGACTCAGTTTTTAAAGACCTCAAATGACAGCATGTGTGTATACAGGATGCCATTAAATATCATGTTTCTTACGCTTTCTCAGCTAGAGACAGTCTCTCCCTGAGAAGCAGGTAGAGTACACCTTACGATTTTTAAAAATAACCTATTTGAGGTGAATTCATTAAATAACACTGGAGGGGAATAGCAGGAGTATTTCTACCGTACTGCATTCTTGAGCCATTACCATACAGGAGCGCATAGAGGAGTATGTACAGATGATCATGAAGAAATATTACCAGCATTCAACTCCCATCTCCTTGTTTTGCAGCTGTCCATTGCAGACTAACAGCTTGTTGTGGTGTGGGTTCTACCGTGTTTGTGCAAGTTAATACCTTGTTTTATAATTGATCTCAACTGTGCAAATGAGAGCGTGAGCTATCAAGAATGAAAAATGCTGGCAGAAGTCTGATGCTTAATGACCGTCACAGCTCACTCTGTTTTAATCCTGGGATTAAAAGAAGAGTTAATAGTTTTGCTGGTTTAGTCCAATATTCTACATCATTCTTGAAAACAGAGCTTTTGAGAATTTGCATATCTAGAATTGAGGTTGCTGGTGTAGAAACTGAGAAACTACAATGAAGATAAGATATTTTTTGGTAGGTATGAATACAGATCTTAATAGCAATCTTTCATTAGAGAGTTGCCATTACTTCATAATGCTTTGTATTTGTGATGGCCTAAAGTCTCCAGGGATTTGCTGGTTTACTCGTATCTGAGGGTTTGGGGTAATCCTCTGTCAGAATGTGCTCGGTATAGTGCAGAATGAGGCCGGTAACGTGTCTTCACGTTGTCATGAAACCAAACCCCAGAATGCCTCTATGGGGAGGTAAATTAGTCTTAATATTTCTTAATGCATTTAACATTCACTTGTATAGTAATAATTTAGAAAAACTAAAAAGGCTTTCAGGTAGGAGTGAATAGATTACTCCGTTACTCTGCATTACCTTTATAGAAATTAGGAAAAAAAGAAAAACAGAAATTTAATGATGAAATTATTGCTTAAATAAAAGCATTCAGAAAGTGAAATAATGACTGCCTAAACAGTGTCCTGGCTTGACTCGCTTTGATACACTTAGAGCGATTACTTTTTTGGTACATTAACCTGTCTAACCAATGGTTGTGCAAGTAAAATTACTCATGTACTTAATTATTTGAAGAATTGGATGCAGAATACTTCAGCATGGCTCGGTGGATTTAAAAGCTGTTGTTTTTTTCCAGAAAACTGGTAGGAGCTTGAAACATAGCATGAAACGTTTTTGCGCTGCTCTGAAGCGCAGTGTTGGCAGCAGCCGTCTTCCCAGACTGAAATTGTCACTGGACACCGAGCTATTAGTTGTGCTTGTTTCACACCTGAGTGGTGATCTGCCTGCAGTGATGTCCTGCGCTTTGATCTGTACGTTCAGAAAGGGGTGGGTTTTGTGACACAAGGTGCTATTACTCTAGTCTTTAATGAGCTGTGTATATGAAGTCTGATATTAATCCGAACTGCCTCACTTGAAAGCGGAGAACTCTGAGAAATAGCCTCATGAAAGTGCTTGAGTTCACGTGAACAAAACGGTTTGTAACCATCCTTCATGTTACTTACAGTAGGACCTCTTCTGGCCCTCACAGGCTGATAAATGAATGTGCTTGTTGAACCCTGCAGTTCGGCTAAGACTTCTGTTAAGCCCCAGATCAGGTTGGGAAAAAGAGCTGCACGTCTGCAGCGAGGACACCGGTCTTTGTCTCTCTCCTCATTGCTGCCTATTGGAAGTCTGGCGGTGGGTTTGCCATTGCCCCTGTGTGGGATGAGCACAGCAGGCTGACTGCACCTGAATCACAGAGCGAAGGTGTTCTGCCCCGTTCCCAGTATGGAGTCTGTTTCACTGGGCAGCGTTCACTTCACTTTGCTCTTGCTGTCACTTTGAGGAATATAGCAAATGGTTTGAAGATCTGATGAACCAAAAAATCAGTTTCACTGTTGTACAAGGATGTAGAACACTTATTCTAATAGTAGTCCCTGATAATTTCTGTTTACAAGTGCTTTGTATCACTCATAGGATGTGAGGTATGTAACTAAACAGAAGTAACAATGCAGTGGGGTCTAGTTCAGGGAAGTATGTGTCAACCCCATCAGATATTTTTTATACTTATTGAAATAAGTGAGCTCCTTCAAAATGCCTGCAGCTAAGTACCCAGAAGCTTGGTAGCTTGTTTTCAGAAAGTCCTTTCTTAACTTTGAAAAACTTGAAATCATTGATTTCCTGTAGTGCTTGAGCCTTATGACGAAGATTTGTTTGTCCTAAGAAAGTTTAAGGGACTGCTCTTTATGTAGATGTTGAGGGATGCCTGTCTCTGAGGGGACAAAACTGAGCTGGAGTGTCATAGCCAGCATGAGGATGGTTCGTGTTGTGTACTGCTCTGAATTGGTTAAAAACTAACTCCTCGAATGCTGGCCTGTTGTACTCTTGTGCTGCTGAGTCGTGCCCTAAGGGGGCAGTCTTCTGAGGTACCTTAGCAGAGTTCTACTTAAAGTACATCCTGCTAAAATGAAATTGGTAACATTGGTGGGGAGGAAGTGTTTGATCTGAGTGCTGGGAAGCATGCTTATAAAAGCTGTTCAACCTGCTGTCACATAAAACTAATACAGTTTCCGTGGAATTACTTGGACAACATATTGAGGAAAAATGCTCATAAATACTGGGAGTCACACAGGGTAGGCAGTGTAACTAAATTGAAGGCACTGCTACTTTTAGAAATTGCTTAGATTTCTTATCTCTGATATTAATTCAGCATTCATTTTGCATTCATATGATATAAGATGAGACATTTTTATTACTGTTTTGATTCAGTATGTATTGATAGGTTATCTCACGTTCTAATGCTTTACAAAGACGAAACGGTCTTTTTCCAAAGATTTATTTTGTTTTAAAGAGGCATAATACTTTCCTGAATCGGTGAAAGAACAAGTGAAAGAAAATACAGGTTTTCTACAAAATACTGTTTATAAATTTGTAACACTTCGCCTTTTACTTAGAATTTTAAGTATACCTGAAAAGGAAGGAATAACTTCTTCTTGTTGTGGCACTGACTGTTCTCAAGAGTAAATGACCCTAAGAGGCGATGGCAACTTATACTTCATAATGTGTTCAGGATTCTATTAGAAAACAAACATAAGATAAACCTCACTCTGTTAAAAATATAGTAAATATATTCTCCTGAGTGGCATTAAACTATGTGCTTGTTGGTGTTTGTATAAATGAACCTGATAAAATCGGCTTTTGTAGCCACACGTTTTTCAGCCAAAATGGACTAGCTGAGGGCATTGTGGTTTAAGGCGGTCACTTTAAAATTTGTTTTCTTCAAATCAATGGAGGTTTCTTGTGCTGACAAGGATCTGGAGTACACTGACAGTTTAGAAGAGGTTAAATTCAGTAACGCGCTTTTAAACTGGGAAGTATGTTTAGAAGGAGCGCTCGAGCAGAAATCGTCTTTCTTTGTCTTTCAAATCCGGCTTAATGCATAGAGTAGAGTACTTTGAGTAAACTTCTAGCTTGAGAGAATTGAGAAAAAGTCTGTGTTCGGCAGTTTACCAGCTCTTTCTGCAGCTGGTGGTGGTGGTGGTTGTTGCAACAGGCATCTGCATGTTTGTTCCTGGGTAGCATATGTCGATCCAAATGAAGGACAGCGTCAGGGGAACAGCTTTTTCAGTTGTTTGCCTCTAAATTATAAATACTTACTGTAAGTGTAGACTTTGAACCGCATTGGGCTATTCTAGTACCCAAAGAAACAAATTTTTTAATAACGTTTTTTTAAAAGGCTTGAAACAAAGCATGTTTAAAATCACATGCCGTAATGAGACGAACTTCTCTTGAACGCTGTTATGTAAAAACTGGAGTGTTCCGTAATTAAAACTTCTCTTCTGTGAACAACTGAGATTTTACTAGTACTTTATTTAAATGTAAATCTGTAGCGTGAGAGGAAGAGTAATGCTATTTCATTTAATACACTGAGTTACGTTGGTAGGGCAGGCAGTTGCTTTCACAGAGCTGTAAAAGGCAGCTTGGAGAAGAAGGCTGGCTTGGAGTTCGTGCTTGTTGGGTGACTGTTTCCTGAGTACAAGGGACAACATTTTCCTTTACTTTACAAAATTCTCCTTTACTTCTTCTAGTGATTTTTCTCGCGTTTCTCTTTGTAGTACCCATGATGTGCTGTCTCTGGTGTGAAATAATCTTTTTCCTGGTGGTTGCATGCATTGTATTTTCTGCCCCATGTGTTGTAGGAAAAGAGCAGAAGAAGCAAAACAGAAAAAAGAATGAGTTCTGGGACTAAGTTACTAAGTTCTTGGAGGGGGCGGGGGGGGGCAGGAAGGAAAGAAAAAAATGATACTCCCATTCTAATGTCCTTGGAAACCTTGTAGAATATGTAATAATCTGCTCCTGAGTTGTCTAATTTTGTGTCAAAATGCACAGTAGTTCTGTACTTAGCACATAGCATCTTGTCTCTTACTGTTTACAGGATAAATTGTGTTTTAGTTATGTATAAAGCAATAATGGCCTCTTAAGTATATGGGAGCTTTCTTAACAATAGAGATTTTTCTTTGAGTGATGGCTTAAAATTTTATTTTGCCTGAATTGCTCTAACTTTTCATGAAGTGAGTGGCATCTGCAGTTAACTGATAGCTATAACTACTGCCATGGTGTAAAATAATTATAATTTAAATTATAATAACTTTATAGAGTAGAAATGCTTTAAAAAGTAATTTCCTTTTTAGAAATGTCAAGTACTCAGTCAAGTACTTTTTTTCTAATCTTAGGGCAGGCTTTTCCTATCCTGTTTTTCAGCAGATGAAGAGTTTGATCTTGGAGAATGCATAACTAATACTGAGATAAATGTACATTTTCCAGTGTATTGAATTGCTCTTAACTCCCCACTTCCTCCTAGGTCTTTCAGGTGTTTCCACTCCAGCTTTTTGTGGTTAGCTAATAATTTTGAGAAGTACATTTACTCATGTTATTTTTCTATCATATAAATAGAGGGAAAGCTGCTAATATTGAAACCAGCTTTTTTTTGTTGTTCATTTTCTTAGCCGTTCTTTAGTATTTTCCACTATTGCTTTCTGGGAAGGTAATCTACAGTCTGTGTCATTATTTCAATGTTTTCTGCAGGAGCACCTGTCATTAAAAAAGTACATTGTGGATATTGTGATTGAGAGTTCTGTTCCTGTGGAACCGTTAAAAGATGGAGAGGAGAAACAAAAAACTAAAAAGAAAGCCAAAAAGTTAAAAGCACGGATGAACTCCAGGTAGTACAAGTTTTGTTTGTTTTGTTTGTTTGCTTGTTTTAGATTTTGTTCCGAATTTTACTTTTTGTCCTTTAGTATGAGTGCCATGGAAGGCTGAAAAAAATTTTAAGTTCCTTTCTTTGGGAGTGTCCTGAAAATAACACTGATGAGCCTAATTTATGGCCACTTTCTCTGATTGAGAAAGAAAACTGGATATCGATCTGGAGCCCTTGGTTTCACCTGTTAAGAGCTTTTCTCATAATTGGATGCCAGTGCCCTGCCAAAACTGTAGCCTCTTCTAGCATACAATAGCACGTTTAAATTTGTGTAAACCATGCCTATTTTTCTTTCTAGCTATTGATTTTTAAATGAGGTATCAAAGAAAATCAATAGTAATCAACAAATAGAAGTCAGCCTGCTGTAGTGTCAAATCTCATGATTAAATTAAATCATTTTTTGTTGCCTGTCACAACAAAAAGAAAGATAAAAATATCTTAAAATGGAAAGTGAGTTGTCAGACCTGCAATTTGTTATTAGCCTAAAAAGTGACGTGTCCAAATCAGTAAGGCGACATTATATCATGAACTGCAGTGTCAGTCTTGGTGGCTGAATGGACCCCAGCTGAAGCTAATACTTAAACACAGAAATATGTTATAATATTTAGTTATCTTGTAAATTTCTCAAATTGTGAAATACATTGTTTTCTCTGCCTTGTTTTTAAGCAAGAAGGGTTACAGATTAGAGAAAAATACCTGAATAGATTTTTACAACCACAGTGGAATTGAAATGGTGTATTAGCTTGTAATGGTGTTAATAATGTCACATTAGTCTTCAGGAAGACGCTGATTTTACATTTATTTATTTATTTGTTTATTATTGTTTTCCTGCTGTTTTCAGTGGATGAGCAAATCCACTGTCTGAATATCACATTAGAAGACATTGTTGAAATTGGATAATATATTCTTTTAGGTTTCTGGTTGGTCAGGATGGATTTGTATGCATATTACCTGTTGAATTAATGCTGTTATTGTGTCCAATTTTATAGATTTTATATTTTAATCCTTTCTCAAGAGCTCCTTCTGTTGCATTTAGTCAAAGGTTTGTCAGACCTATGGGTAATGTATGAAATAATAGTTCATTATTGGCACTGATAGTTGAAATGGTTTTTTAGAACATTTTGAATTTGGATGTTTCAGACTACTGGGTGAGTCAGCATAGCTGTCATCAAAATTTTAATTAAAGCAGGCTAATAAGGGGACATAATTTTATAAAGGTTATATACTGATGAAAAATAGTGTAAGTTCCAAAATCTAAGAGGAGTTAAATTGGAGAGACATCAAATGCGCATTTATTAAGCTTGTTTTTTCAGTTGAGGAAAAAAAAAAGGGTGTGACTGAACATTTCTGTGAGATTGCTGTCCTTGAAGATAACTAAGAGTTAAATTGATAATTTCACAATGAAACTTACAAGGTTAACACAAAAGGCTTACTAATAAATATGTCATGTAGTAAAATGAAACAAAGGTTGTCCCATGGAATTTCAAACAAAAAATTGATGAGTGAAAAAAATTCCATTTAGCAGACTAATTGTAACCATGCAAGACTTGGCAGTCTTCTACAGTTAGTATAATTGGCAGTTGAGAAATAGTGATAGGCGGGGTAGTGACAACTACTGCCTGGACGCTGCAGGGCAGGTCGTATGCTTATCAGTAGTGAGGTGGGGAGGTTTTCTGTAATCAGAAGATGATAGAGGGTTGTCTTATGTTACGTTGTGCTGGTGCGGCCTCACCTTGAGCACTGGGTGCAGGTTTGGGCGCCTCAGTATAAGAAGAGCATAAAACTGTCAGAGAGCATCCAAAGGAGGGCTGTGAAGATGGGGAAGGGTCTGGTGGGCAAGAGGTGTGAGGTGCGGCTGAGGCCCCTTGGTTTGTTCAGCCCGGAGCAGAGGAGGATGAGGGGAGGCCTCATGGCGGCCCACAGCTCCCTCCCAGGGGAGCGGAGGGCAGGCGCTGAGCTCTGCTCTCTGGGGACAGGGACAGGGCCCGAGGGCACGGCACGGAGCTGTGTCAGGGGAGGGTCAGGGGGTGTTAGGGAAAGGTTCTGCACCAGGGGGTGGTGGGCACGGAACAGGCTCCCCAGGGCAGTGGGCACGGCCCGGAGCTGCTGGAGCTTGAGGAGCGTTTGGACACCGCCCTCAGACACAGGGGCTGGGTTTGGGTGGTGCTGGGTGGAGGACTTTTTCCTTGTGGGTCCCTTCCAACTTGTAGGGATATTGTAGGGTACTGCGATTGTTGAAGCAATTAAAGTAATAACCTCAGAGTTATTAAATGCAAAATGCAATAATTTAGGCTCTGTCTTCTATGTTTCTTCCCAACAGTCTGGACAGTAATACCACCACATAGCTGGGAGTTACTGCACAAATTCCACTCAAAACTGAAATGGAATATATGAAGTCTGTAATAATTTATTGAGAGTGGTTATCTATAAGCTGTTTTAGCACATATTTGCAAGTCCTATACTATAAGACTTGAAATTACACATTCATTTCAGTTTCTAGGAAGCTGTGATATTTTAAAATGGAAAAAAAAAAAAAAAAACTGCATTAAAATAGGTTCCTGTTGCTGTCCTGAGTTTCTCACTCTTAAATCAATATAACAATATGAAAGCTATGAAGGGCAAAGGTGAATGAGGGGGCAAATTGTGATCAGTGGGTTATTAGATATGTTGAGAAGTTTTGTTAGTCTTATTAATAATATTTATAACCCTACGCTGTTAAACTGGTGCTGTAGTAACACCTGACATTTAGCTAAATAAATTATCTCCGGTTAACAAGCGTATGCCGCAGTGAGAAGAATGCTTCAGTGCCCACATGGCAAACAGGCCTGACGAAAGCTAACCTCCAGCAGCAGAGGTGTAGTTACCAAGCAGGAGGTGCATACAGTGAAGATATGCGTTGCAGTGGATTTAAAGCACTCCAGTCATGTTCATTTAGTAATAGATATTTTAGGTGATTATTCATGTTTGACTGACTCATCTGTGCAAAACTCAAAGCTAAAATATGTTGTTTCTGGCTAAGAGACAGGGAAGAAGGCAAAAGGTTAATAAGGGAATCTCACCTTCATGTTTAATACTAAATTCAGTTGTGATTAATAGCTTTATTAATGATCCACAAATCAAAACTAGTACTAATGTACCAGTGTTTGTATGTGGCACAAGTTGTTTAGGTTAAGCAAGCTGAGGGGAATATTGAGTAGCTTTGGAAAACTTGATCCACTTGGGTGAAGAAGAAATGTAGAGAAATGTGGAGTATGTCTATCTGAGAGAAATAACAAACTTTCTATGAAACTTTCAAGTTTAAAATGAGCTATCTCAACCCTAGAAAAAAATGACTGCTACTTACAGATTAGTAAAGACCTTTGAACAGTTGTATTTATAGTCAAAATCAAAATTTCATGTTACTGCATCACGTAGATGCTTTTTTCTAGAAATAGTGTAGAACATTGTCTCATCTAGCTCAAAGGACCTGGATGAAGTAGAAAAATACAGGAAAATATTACAATAATAATAATAATTAAAAAAAAAGCTGTGATGAAAAGAAGTTGAAAAGAAAGGAGTTGTTTATTTTAGGAAGACATGAAAAGAGACCTGTTAGAACAGTAAATGTAATCAAGGCTTAGGAATGGATGGGAATTAAATCTTTACTAAGTGGGTTTTTTGCAGTGCAGCAATAAAACACATTTCCCATTGGAAACCATTGTCAAAATCTTAGCTTTGAAGAACAAGCAGGTGGACCTTTGTAAAACTAGAAAGAATACCAAGTGACAGCAGTCAATATTCAGAATACCTTGGAAATTAATACAAAACACTGATTTTCTGGGTGAAGGTTGCCCTGAGGCAGATGTTTTATCCTTCCAGCTTGAGGGGCTTTTGGCACCTTCATTTGGGGCTTCTTATAGCTGCTGTTGGCAGAGACAGACCACGTATTTATCAAAGGTTTAGTCCAGCGTGCTCATGAAGTTTGCTTCAGGTATGCGTACAGCTTCCGAAAGCCCTCACATCTCCCTGAAGTCCCTAAGGGTCTGGGTTGCATCTGTGAGGTCTTCATTTAGGAATCAAAAGTGAAAGAGCGATTGTAAGAGATCATATATTTTAACAGCCAGATGCTTTTACTGTCTGCTGGATATTTCTTCAGATGGCTCTGGCTCTGAAAATTTAATTTTTCTCTATCACAGTAGTGTGTGGTTTAGTTTTACTTTGGGGACAGGGGAATGTTATAAAATCTTACGGGACTACCAGTGCAAATCTGGTACTGGTTGATGAAGTGTTGATGATTTTCGACTGCTGGCTTAGACTGACTGCAGTCAAAACAAGTGGTGAAAAAGTAGTCTTGTCTCTGTCTTCCTGCTTTTTGGCAAATGGCCAGTGTAAATAATACTTCTAAGTGTCTGAACAGGTATGTGTTTATAGGTCCCGTTTCCGACAGTAAAACAGCTGCTAGTGGAAGTATTTACTGCTATGCTATATGCTTAGCAGGGTTCATAATGTCACAAAATAGGCATTAATTTCATTAAAATTATTCCTATACCTGTAAAGAAACAAAATATTTATGTTAATTACAATGTCTGTGATGCAATTGTCTGATAGGCACCACCTGTCTAAACTACTAGTATTGTCATCAGGTGGGTGAGGTGACTTTATAATGAGAGGTTACTACAGTTCTTTCCTTGTTACTGTATGTATCGCTTGTAACATTTGTCACCATTCCGAAAGTCAGTTAAACCCACCATTTGTGTACTGATGTTGTGCTAAAAGAGTACTAGTAATCATAAATTGTTAGTGACCAGTAGCTGAAAATCTGTCTGGGTTATGACAAAGCAGGATTGTTAGAAATGGCATAACTTACTATGAAACAGAAAAAATGCAAGGGTTAGAATTATTTTACTGGTATTGCATTGTGTACGCTTCAAACAACAGTCAGTAAATGATTAATATTTTCTCTTGCAGGGCAAAGGAATATGAGAGTTTGATGGAAGCAAAAAATACGGTCTCTGATTCCCCATTTAAAGCCAAGTAAGCATTTAATTTGATTTTTTTTTAGACTTTTTTTTCTCTCTGTAGTAGAAATGCTTCTGAAGTTTCCAGTGCAGCAGATGTGGTAATATTTCTGCTCAATACAGGGTGTACTGTCATCCTGAATTAAAGATCAGTTCCTAGTACACAAGGTCAGACCTTATAAATGCCATTTTTTCTGAAAGCAGTGTGCATCTTAAACCATGTAAGCTGCAATAGAAAGAGAACATAGGCTTATCTGTTTCTTACCTGGAAGCAAGAAGGTTCCAGCTTTGTACTTCAAGGCTGTGAAAATTCTGGAAGTATGGGACTGAATCCCTTTGGTCAGAAGCAAAGGTTCATATGTGGAAACCGCTGATATTTTAGTGCACACGTCTTAATCTGGCATTGAGCTTTGTAAAGAACAGACTCTTGTCCTCTAGGTGAAGGCACAGATGAAAGCAGTGCATGGCAGCATTAAAACGAGCAGTTATCACTGACAAATTCTTCTGTCTTAGTTTGAAACTTCTTTTGGATTTAGAATCCTTTGTTAGGGTAGAGGGCAGATGGTGTGCCATTCTTCTAGTTGTTTCTCTAGAAGTCTGTTGAAGGTCAGTCAAGACGCTGTAGTGTCTCAACAGTTGGATTCAAATGCCTTCATCCTAAAATTGCAATGACTTTCCTGGTTGGGGATGTTTGTCTTCAGACTGAAGCAATAACCTGTTCCAGATCCTGTATGTTTTGTGGTTGCTTCCATCATCATAAATTGCTGATTCACTTGAAGACAGCATTTTTTAGAAGCTACTCTGGTCTGAGATGTTCAGATCCTTGCTAGTAGGCTACCTTGTTGTTTGTATAGCTAATCTCAAGGCAGTATCTTTCACGTAGTCTTTTCAATAGTTTGAAAACCTGCTGCTGAGTCTCAGTATGTATTTTAAAATAAAATCCCGTCACTGAGGTTTGGCATAGGAAAATGAAACATCTCCACCAGGTGGCACACCTGCATAAACACATGGGGGAAGAAAGTTCTGTTGGCTTCATCTCTGAATTATCAGCACTTAAGTTTTCAAGATTAATTTCATGGTAGATTAGGACTTGCAGCTTTGTAGCTTCTGTGGTTTGCATTTCTCTGCTACCAGAAAATAAAATAAAAAGGGTTTGTTTGTCAGCAGAAATGTGGAGTGTCTGAGCAACTGAAAACACTGACAAGCTTTTCCATGTTAGTTTCTTTATGACTTATGATCATCATCAGTGATGTACTTTGGTCAGTTGTCTCAACTGCAGTGCAACAGAAACTCAGGCAGATGCGTTGGAGTTTTTTTATGTTTCCGTTATCTCAACTGACCTTGAGCTTTTCACTTTTAATTTCTCTCGAGGGAGTGCTAGTGTACTTGCAGGCAGAATCTTCTACTTTATCAGCTTTCTGACTTCCCTCCTTTATTGCCTCTGCTCTTGAAAGTAAACCAGCACTGTCCTCTGCTTTCCCACGTGTTCTCAGTATCTGAATGGAGTAGGTGGTGTAATGTGGGGTTGTTTGGAAAACATTTATGGATCCTTGCTTTTGCTGCCTTTTAATTTGTCTTTTTGATTATGTTGGTCAGCAGACTGATCCCGCTATTTTGAAACCCATGTCACAATTATGTTTTGAAACCAATGTCACAATTATTCTGACACAAGAAGTAAGAACTATGGGTACTGTAGTTACAACTAAGGCCTTAATTTGCATGTTGCTCTCTGAGCACACATTCCCATGGAGTCATTTCTTGCAGTGTTCTGCAACAATAGCATATGATGTGGTCATTTTTGTTCTTCATTTCTTTTTAAACTGATGTTAGAAAATTGCATGGCTAGATATACCCTGCATCTGAATGAATCACTAAGGTAAGCAGGCACTGTCTTACAGATGCTTAGCATGTTTATAATTCCGGCCCTCTCCTGAGTGTGTGTGGGCCATCTGAGGCTGGAGGTACAAGCCTTTTCCTGGGAAAGGTACAGTAGAATCACCAGTAGATCCAGAAGGTGAGAGTCTTGGCTGCTTGCAGCACTGTGTGACTCGTGCTGCACCAGCATCTATTAGGGCAGCACCCTGCTAGAAGTAAACTAGCGGGAGGGCCATTGTGTAGCTCACTTTCATCACAGAGCTGGGAGATCTTTTGTAGTCTTTGTGCACAAATCCAGTGGTCCAGCAGATGCTTCCATCTAAACTTCTTGTTACTTTCAAAAATGCACACCTCTACTGACCATCATGGCTCAAATGTTTGCAATCTTCTCTGAAGTCAAGAGGGTAGCAGTGGGAACTCGTCTGAACCAGCTTTGTAAGAAGAAGTAGAAGACTGTCTACAAATCAGCCAGCAGCCCAGGTTATTTCTGTTGAAATCGGTTTACTTTTCATGATACAAAATATGAAGTGTAATTATGACAGGGAAAGTAGTTTCATCTCTTTGTGTAAAGGATAGGATGAGAGGACAAGACATGTTCTGAGGCATGAGCTTAAGGCCAGATCATATCTGTTTCCGTGGAGAAACAAATTCATACAAGAAAACATAATGGGAAAACATTTTTTTGACCCAACTAAGTACAAGATCCTTCTTTACCAGGAACAGCAGCAAGAAGAATTAGCTGAAACAAAGAAACAGTAGTAGATCTCCACTAAAACATTGCAGTGAGAACATATGAAATAGTAATCCTGTTGTCTTTTTAGCCGGAACACAGTGTACTACTATGAGCTAATATTAACTGCTGCTGTACCTGACTGGGAGAGCACAGATCCGTGCCAATACTAGGTCTCCGAACAGATATCCTGCACATACTCTTCGTACATCTGCAAAGTCAGTGAGAAAAGTATGGCATAGGATGGAGGGGGTAAAACCAGAAAATGTTAAATGTGTTCTTTGTGTCAAAACAAATGCCAGTGCTTCTTGTTTATTCAAGGGGCGGTTTGAGGTATTCAAATTTGGTGGAAGTATGCTAACGAACAAAGCAATGCTTTTTAACAGTGGGCTGTGGAACTTTAAAAATGAAAAAAAAATTTTTTTTAAACTCCATTTAAAGCATGACACGGTTGCTAGATTTGTTTATTCACTTAACAGAAGCAAATGAATTTTAGTTTGAGATCATTAAATGCAACTTGCTTGTATGTTTTCTTGCGTATGTTGCATTTGTTTAACTCTCCCTGCCCCCAGCTGTGTCTTCATAAACAACTAAAATCATTTTTGGAATGCAATTTCTTATCTGATTTCAGTTGTTAGTCATGTTGTCAGTTGTTAAAGAAGAAAGACAGAACCCAGAATTAGTCTTTGGCAGGTAAAAAGCCTTTTTAGATCACCTTTAAGATTAAGCCACAGTAATATTATGAGACCACTGATACCCTACTGCAGGCCATAGATTGTTTCAGTAGTTCTTGTTAGCTTATGGTTTGCAGGTTTAGAAAAATTCACTGAGGAAGCACTGATGGAAGTGCTTTGTACACCTTACATTGCTGAGACAAATATCAAAAGGCAGAGGTTGTTTATTCTCCTTTGGTAGGCATGGCACTTGTATCTTTTCCAGTTGGAGTACTGAATCAAAGTGATTCACAAGTGGGATTGTCAAAGGCTCTAGGTGGTTCATTTCTAGAAACAGTTTTAGAAGATGGCTGAAACAGGTGTGTGTATATAGATATGATTTATTTTATTTTTAGAATCTATCCAAAACAATGCCTCTCTTAATGTGGGCAAAAAAATAGATCCAAATACTGCATTACTTGCTGGCTGTTCTGCTCTCTGAAGTTTTCTGGAGAAAGTCCTTTCAAGGAAAAAGGACTACGGTCATCCCCAGCTGGGAGTAACCAATCTGCTGCTTCCTGGTCTTTCTCATCTGTTCATCAGCTGGTTGGTCATCAGTGGGACTTAAGTCATTTTATAAAATCCGGTGGACTCTTGATGCATTTGTAGTATCAATTTGGAATTTCTGGGCCATGATCTGAATGTAATTATTTAGTGTCCGGTCTGTTAAGTCAGCCTGTCAGAACACGTGTTGGCAACGGCTCTTTCTGTTTGGTGTCCATCAGAGCAGGTTTTTGAAAGGGAAGGGAAAACACTTCACCGAGTAAGAATGTTATTTGCATTTATTTAGTGTCTTCTGATCCAAAGGCTGTATGTTTCAGTGTTAAAGCGGTCTGCAGGTAGGAAAGGGTAGCTGTCATCCTGTAATACATGCAGGTAAAGTGAGACAAGGAAGGATTGTCACATGACTAAAGGGGGCTAGCAGGATTGCAGGAAAATTTTAAAATAATAAGTAAATACATAAAAATGTAGCAGTGTTAGTTTATTACTTTAGCCACTCTCTCATGCATGATGGAATTGATTTTTTTTCATGAGTTTTTCACTTC
>VXAV01004557.1:166548-221655 GCA_013399715.1 Alectura lathami
CTTGAATGTGGCAAAATTGAAAGTCTTATTCATCATGTTTCTTACTATGTGATGCTGAAAACACTTTAAAAGTTTGTCGTTTGCAAAAAGTTTTTTAGCAAAGGGAGATATCAACAACATATTCAATTTCACTTCATTGATTAGATAGACTATTAACAGTGTACATACAAAATCAGTTAAGAAATCTACATATTTTGCTCTTATATTGTATACAAATCTTTGAGTGAGTGTAAGTGAGAAAAATTCAGTGTAGCATCTGGAAATAAGGGGATGTTCTACTAATTATGTATTTTGTTATTAGTGCTCAGGAGTGCCAACTCTGTAAGTGAAATTCATTCCAGAAGAAGAAATTGATTGAAGAGAGTATCTTAATTTGGAGGAAGGGGAGGTGCCAAAGCATTCTTTGGCAAAAGATACATTCTCACTTTTCTAAAGTGAACTTTGATGTGGTGCAGCGTGAGGTATTTACTAGTTCTCACAACAATCGGTGACCAGTGGTCCGTGACAAAAGACAGGAATTTCAGTATGTATGAAAGGTTTTTCCAGACTGAAGGGAAAGGGAACTTGTCAACAAAAGTGGCAATGTAATATGATTACTTTTTAATTTGAGTCCTTTTCAGTGGTACCCTGATCAACCTTACACATTTTGTGTGCTAATACCTGATGTAGGCGAAGTATTTTTTGTCTCATGGGAAGAGATTTCAGACTTGTCATGAAGGAGAGGATTTTTTTTATTTTCTCTATGATACAAAGATTAGGAAGAGCTTCTTTCTTTAGCCTCTGTGCTTAGTCCCAGCTGAATTCATTCCTCTGATGTTCCATGAAGCAGATGGAAACCCATCTTGCCATCTTCTATTACGGAGTTACAGTATAGTGTGGTGGGGGGGTTTCGCTGCTTTATGTCAGCTTTATTCATGAAATTTGGGTGTTTTGGGTAGATGTGAGAAGTAGTCTTCATTTTTATTTAATGCACAAGGATATTGACAAAAAAAAAAAAAAAAAAAGTAGCCATTCTAAATCTGGTAAGAATACCTGAAATATGTATCTTCTCCATCGCCTTTCTGGGCTACAACAATTCCGCTTTTCATCATTGCTGCCCTCCACTACTTAAACTCAGCTGTGCTAGTTTTCATCTGATTTACTGTCCAAATCCTGCGGTTATTTCTGTTTTGGCCTTTAATTTTCTTTCCCATTTTCGTTCCTGGTTTACTGGGTTAGACATTTCCTCCAACCTCGCTTTCCACAGATGAAACTGCAGCACGGAAAATTTCATCGGGACTTAATACACCTTTATTTTTCTTGTCATGGAAAAACCCACAGGCTGAATATTAGTGGATTTAGCTGACCAGATGATAAGAAGTCTAAGACACAAAATCCTACAAATCCTTTGTATTTGTACTTTCAAAACATGTCTGTATTTTCAGTGTCTTTTGAAAGCTTCTTACAAAGCTGTTAATTTCTTCTAAGAAACCATGGAGTGTCTATTTCCCACTGATTAAGTAGAAACACTCTATTTCAGGTCCTGCCCCACGCGAATATTCTTTGTTTTGACACATGCAACTGTTGTGGTACATTCCCCACAGAGAATATGTAAGGCAGTCTTCTCTTCCGTGTACCTCTGTGGCACTTTGCTGTCTGGCCCTGTCACGCTGATTCTATGACAAACTTGAAATCCTTCCTACAGCTTGATATTTGCTTCTAGTCGCAGTGTTTCTCCCACTCATGCTGCTCAGTTACCAACTTCTTCCCGCCTTAAGTGATCAAAGCAGAGGTCCACCAAACACCAAGCCTGTCGTCAGGAGCAGCCAGAAGCAGATGTTAAGGCAGTGGCTCACAAGTACGTGGCAGGTACTAAATGGTATTTGCTCAGTGCTTCTCACAGTCTCGTGGTGAGGGACCCTGTGTAGCGCTTTTATCACCTGCCTGTAGTGCACCTGCGGACGCGGGAGTCTACGTGTCAGCTAGTTACTGATTTCACATTCAGGGCAAAGAAGGATGCGCTGTGAGTGTGCTTTGACTGCTTTATTTCACGCTTGAGGGTGAGATGAAGGGTGCCTTGAAACTGCGTCGTTCTCCTTTCCTTACCTAGCAAGAGAGCGTAGGTGCGTCGCCCTGAGGTGGATGTGTAAAACTGAAACGAGTCCTAACGCCCGTGTGTCTGCATCTCTCCCACCTCTGCGTTTTGGCTTCATTACTGACCCTCATTAATAGAATGCCCTTTCTGAGGTGGCCTGCAAAGTCACTACTTTTCACTTATTCAAATAACCCTGAAGAGCAATTTCTTTTATGACGCCTATAAGAAATAAGCCAAGTAGTCTGCTGTTCTGTTTCCCTTACTCATCTCAAGAGTGAACTGCTCAGCTAAGTGAGTGCAACGACTTGAGTGATGGAAGAAAACGAGCACAAAAGTGTACTGAAAATGAAGATGACGGAAACTAGCAGGATAAACTCTGGAGAGATAATAGAGCACTTAACTCTATTGAACAATATCAGGGACGAACATACAGCTGAGAAAGAATTGCCTGAATGGCTGTACTGTTCACACTGCTTCCGTGGCATTTTTCTAAAAACATAGGCACTGAAAGGTCCTAGACACTCCATGCTGACTGTACCTCCATGCTGTATTGTGCATTTTGGTCGCTGTTCAGTATTGATGATAATATTTTTACAGCAATTTTCATTGTTGTTTTGTTGAAATTCAGTTAGAGTTTAATTACGAAGACGAAAATTCACACAATTTGGTGACATTTTGCCCTAACTTCCCTTTGTTTTCTGCTTAATCTTGAAGGTTACAGCGATTAGCGAAAGACCTTTTAAAGCACCTCCAAATGCAGGATAGCTGTTTGGTGGCAAACAACAAGGTTTCTGCTCTGGACAGGACTTTAGGAGAGATCTCTCGTATTCTGGAAAAAGAGGTATTGTGATTATTACTATTTATCTTACAGTTAATCTATAAACTGTGTTACCCTCAGATATCAGTTTAGACTTGGGAATGCTTTAGACATGTATTGATGAATACTATAGTAGAAGCTTTCAGGCTATAACGTAAGAGGGAACTCTGTTTCTCGCATTGTACATTAATGCATCCTGTGTTAATAGCAACTGATGTTTCAGGATTCAATTTTGTGTTTAAATGTTTAAAAGAATGATAAGGAGGCTTTGGAGAGAAAAACGGTGCATTTTCACTTTCTCTCTCCCCCCCCCCCAAACCCTCCCTACACACAAAGTAATGCTGTTTTCATCAGTTAGGTTCTGGACTCTTGCTGTGAACTTGATGCATGTGCAGAATTAAGTGTTCTAGTCAGATCTAGAAGATGAATATTGATTTTTACTTCAAGTAGCAGCGGGGTTGTATGAGATTTCCAGTCTGGTGATACGAAAGTTGTAGTCTGGTCATTTCTGATCTGTTGGTAACTTTAGATAGGTCTATGCTTTTGCCACAAATAAACATCTTTTAAAGAAATGGATTTGACATGGATTGTTTTCCAGTTGTATTCTCTAGTATTTTAGAAGACTGCCACATTTAAGTATAATTTCGGCTACTAAATTTATGAGACCAGATATGTGATTTTTTTAAATCTTTTTTCATAAAAGTTGATTGAAGCTTGAATACTTCTGTGATGGATTTCATGAAGTGTAACTTTGTTATACTAGATTGTGAGAAATAATTCTTCATTTTACACTTCCTGAAGACCATAATGAAAACATGCATGAGATGCAAAAGTCAAATTTCTTCAAAATGAAGTGTGTGGTGTTTATTTCTCAGTTTGGCTAGCGCATACCAACCGATGTTAATAATTGGAGTTGCGCTTACGAACAGAGGAAGGCTGATAAACTGAGGATAAACACTTGTTTATCCTGTGCTATTTGTACCCTTGGCACAACTGAAGGAGGCAGCAAAACATCTTCAGCTTTCTAATTCTGAGGCCAGCCCTGTTCTGCCAGGAGCCCCAGCACTGGTCAGAACGGCTTCTGCTGTGGTATTTTAAAGGTATTTTCAATCTTGCTGCAACCCAGACCGGTTAGTTGTCTTTTTTGCTGTGCTCCTCTCACTTCCTACAGCTGAAATGGCTTGCACTCCTTCTGTGGGAGGAAGGTGGGCAGTTAAGAGTACACAGGAGGTCCCTTTGCTTATTCACAGGGTAACAGTGACACAAAAGTTGTCATTAGTTGGCAGTTTAGGATTTAATTGAAAGAACCGGTCTGGCCTAACACCATTTTTAAATAAGGCTATCATTAAATTCATTAAATTTTGCAGGGTTCATGTTACTCATTGAAAATTTTTATTATTTATTTCAAAGTATAGAAACGGTGATGTTGCGTGAGGATTATAAAAAGATTCAGCTATCCATGATGTTACCAAAATAATTGTAGGAAACTTGTTGGAAAGCAGTGTTGTATCTCGCCTTTCATCAGTAGTTTCCTGAGATTCTCTTAAACGAGTCATAAATAGCAGCTAAATGCTCATCATCGATTGTTCATAACATATTGCTGCTTGGTGAGCCTGCGGTCGGGAAGTAAAAGATAAATTTGATGATAGGCATGCATTATTTTGTTGTTGATTTGGATTTTTACTCCCAAATCATTACTCTACCACTGGAGAATTCTTATTATATCTGAGTGTCCTAATCAATAAGGTCAAGAAAGATTGATTGCAATAGCTGTCGCTGTGTTTATGGCACAGATCGTACGTAGTCATTTATAGAAGTGGATTGTAATTCTCTTGTTAACTTGTGAGTCGAGAAATCAGCAGACACATCTTACATGTCAGTGGGCAGCAAACAGAACCTTGATGGTGTCAGTCACTGACTGAGAGGAGGAGACTGACACTGTTAATTGAATTTCCCTGGAGAGCACAAAAATATACCATAATGTGGGGGGAGGAGTGAGGGAGTAGGAACCACACAAGCTGTCAGCGTATGTGAGCTGATAACATTGATTTACCCTTGCTAATGGCCTGGGTTGAATAAAGAATTGCCCTAAGGGAGGACAGAGTTCACTACAATAGATCCTTGCCACTTACTAAAAATTCTTCAGACTCAGAAGAAGATAGGTAAAAGTACTGCAAAATAAAATAGATTAAAAAAAAAAAAAAACCTTTTCAGTCATGCCCTGAAACACTGAAGTTTTTTGTTACCAGTGTAACAAAGAGTGTACCAGTAGTAGTTACCAGTAGTTACCAGTGTAGTTACCAGTGTAACAACAAGAGTGAGGAAAATGTATTTATACGGTCTCACCAGGGAAATAATGATGCGTTTTACAATTAGTGAAATAAAATGCTGAGATGCTGTTGATGACAGTGAACAAGAAAAATAAATACCATGCCATTTGTCAGACAAAGGAAGGGTTATTCAGTTCATTAGAAATTGCTTGACTGTGCTAGAGCATGCGTTAAAAGGTAAGGATTTGTTCATTTTCTCTGTATGCCAACTTGAATCTCAAAGCCGCATGTGGAAGACTGGTGGCCCTGTCCCATTCAGTATTGCCTTTAGGTGCAGGTGAGTCGGACTAACAATTCCTTTCCGGACTCAGTCTTCACCCGCTGTATTTCATAGTAGTGAGTAATGCTTTTTCTCACTGCTGAACTTCTCTCATAACATGAGAACGTTCTAGGACGAGGCATGCCTGCATGGTGGTTGCGGTGAGTCTTGCTTTTGTTCTGCGTGCCTTCATGGGCATGAGCAGTTTATGCACTTGGGGCCAAATGATCTCAGCAGGAGTTTGTGCTTAGTGCAGACGGAAGGATTTTTACATCAACATATCCTCTGGGTACTGAGATGTGAGAAAGCTGTCTCCCTCAGGCAAAAATGCGTCTTACACACTTTCTTGAAGTCCTGTTGGCATTTATTGTGGCACCTTACTTGCTTCTCATTAACCCAGAGTTCATACGTAGGCTGCTGCTGGTTCCACATGCAACAAAGCAAAAATCTGCAGCTTTCAGTTCAAATGCAATGCATTATTTCAGCGCTAGTAAATGAAGGAGGAGATGCGTTGCTCTGCTTTGCTTCAAGTGGTTGTGAGAGGCGCAGACACTGCTTGATATGTCCTTGTTGCCTTGCTTGGATGAAGAAAGTGCGTGCATCTTACTTACACCAGCTAAAAGTATTGCACCCTAAGCCAGAGAAGTACTTGCAGGTAAGCAAGTTGAAGTGTAGGTTTTGAGGTTTTGGCAAGAAGTGTGGCCATTAGTTGCACACAGCCTGTGGCTCACACATGCATTTTAAATAAATCAACATAGAAAGTGCTGTAAAGTCGTAAACCACAATGCTGTTCCAGATTTAAACAGATCTGCACCAAACAGCCCTTTGGTGTGTGTCCTGGCTTCTGCTGGTGACGGCGCTTGGCAGGTATAGATCCAGGTGGCGGTGTACTTGCCTGATCTGCTGACCCGGGGGTTTACCTACGACATGCACTGCCAGGGCTTTGGTTAGTGCATGTTCTGGTATTATACATGCTCATTCTTTGAGGGAACTAAATTTTCACATCCATTGCCAAGGGCAGCCGTGTGTTTCGGCTGTGCAGGGAACCCAGCGTTAACTGCTCGAGTTTGACTGGCACACACATACAGAAATGTCCCGTAATGGAGAATTCAGAAAACAGTAGACTGAAATCTGTGTATCCTATATTGTCACCACAGATACAGTATTAAGATACTAACGCTTCTATCATTTAATTTCTTCAGTGCTGAGCTTTACTGATGCCCCCCCCCCCCCCCTTTTTTTTTTTTTAATATATTTTTAAGGCTGCGAACCTGACCTAGGTCAAAGGTGCCTGCTGCTCAGATGGTCTTCCTTAGATCTGCCAATGCAGCATCACTTCCCTCAAATCCTCCGGACATTTTTTTTTTTTGTGGATTTTTTAGTGTTTTTTTTTTTTTGATGGGATTTGTTGTGGTTTGTTTGTTTTGATACCGCTTTTTAAAAGCCCTGCTTGTAAATGTTTAAGGCATTGCTGCTGACTTCAGTAGGTCTCCCTTGTGTGAGTGGCCAGATGCTGCTCTCAATAAGGAGCTCAGTGACAGGCAGCTGAGGGCAGTAGCCTTTTCACCTGGCTCAGCTGCAGCTAACACACTGCAGTTAAATCACTGTTGCTAAATTTGTTCAGTATGTACATGTGACATCTAGACAAGCTCTTAACACATCTCACGTCCTCCTGACTGGGAATAGGACGCACAGTTTCAATATGATCATGATGGGAACCTCGTTTTTTGAAATCCAAGTGCAACAGTTACTGTCCTTGACTGTGGGTAGTTTGTTTCTCATCAGACCACAAGTTTGAAAAAGATCTTCATCACAACATGATTTACACTGTTCCTTTAACTAAGTGATTTGACAGAGAAGATCCTAGAGATTTGCTTCTGAGGAGAGCTGCAGGGGAAGTTCAGAGGTTTTATCCATGTCCCAGGCTAAGCAAATGTTAAAGCTGAAGCTCACACATCCATCACTAGGCACTGAGCTCTAGCAAAGAAAATTTCACTGGTTCTGATGTTCATAAAATTACTGTGATTTTGTGCTGTTTCGAGGGTAGGTAACCCTGATTTCACTGAGGCTCCCTAGGTGCTTTATAAATCTCACCAAGTAGTAGAGAAAACTAGGTTGTTGCAGTATGGACTTAAAATTGGACTGGAATGAATAGAAGAGGTGACTTACAACAAATGGGGCCACATTCGCGGTGCTTATATTTATTTATCAGGTGTCTTTACACAAATCTAGAAGTAGCAGCTTTTCAGTAGGCTAAGTTTCAAGATACTTAGTTTTACTAATTTGGAATAGTACTCATACTGAGAACAGATTTCAGGGAAAAAAATACATTCTCATAGGGAAGCTGTTATTTTGTAACTGAAAGATGTATGAATCCAAGCTAGTAATCGATTGCAATGTTTTAATATTTAAAAATAAAATCTCAATGCTTACCAGTTCTGAAGAGGTGCTCTCTTGCTCTCTTAGTGCCAGGGAACAAATTTTTTTTTTTTTTTTTTCCAATTTTTAGATAGTTTGTTTTTTTTTCAGCCTCCTCTTTCAGCAGTCATGATGTCAGTTATTTACATTTCAGGGAAATGTTTGCTGTAACTTTCAAATACAGGGGGACTGTAGGCAGACAGCGTTTATGCCCTTGTAAAGGCTGTCAGAAATGGCTGGCTTTAGCAACACAGTCTGGCTGTTTATGTTTTGTTCTCTAAACTGTCAGGCCCGCTGGGTATGGTGACCATAGCATGTGGGAAGATTCACAGGCCAGTTTCTGGCAGGCACGTAGAATTGTCTGTCTAGCTAGTCCTGAATTTCTTTTTTTCCCGATAATATAAACTCTGAATGACCAGAAACTGAAACAATAAATGAAAGGCTGCTAAAGAATAAATGTATGGAGCAAAACCAATGTTGAGTGGAACACATGCAAGCTTTTGTACTATTTCTGATAAATTACTAAAATAGTCTTTAGAAAAATGAAAAATTACCCGTGTATGTGTGTAAAATACGTTTATGTACAGACAGGGTAATATAAAGTACTCCAAAATGTTTCATACGTAAGGTAGAATGTAAGAATACAGTGAGAATTGTGATTCCTAATCTCTTGCACATTTGATTCTGGCACTGCAACAGTGTGCGAAGCTGGTCCTGCACCCAGCTGGCTGCCAATTTCTAGTGTAGCAGAGCAGAGTAGCCAGCAATGAGAGGGTTGGACAATGCTGAATTTAGTGACTGAGTTTGTTTTTCAGAAGTATACGATTATGGAAGGCTGAAAAGGCAATGATGTGTTTTTAAGCTTTTCTTAACTTATTATTGATTGTGTTCAAGCTAGATATGGTCTTATTGCTTCACGTGATCACTGAATGAATATTAGGCAAGGCGCTGTAATTTGATACTGAAGTCTTGAAGAAAAATGGAATTCCTTGGCTAAGCAAGAGCGACAATACCAAGTGGTGTATTTTATGCAAGGTGATGTGATCGGAAGATCAGCCTAGCTTTAGAGCACACAGGCCATGGCTTTGTCACTTCTGTGTCATAATTGAAGAAAACTATCAAGTGTGAATTAGAAGTGGCAAATCTAAAACCTAAATTTTTACCTGAAACCAAATGATGCAGGTTTAGCTTAGTTCTGTTAGTTAGACTCTTCAGAGATGAGGATGGTTAGTATATCTGAAGAAAGCAGAGTGTTAGAAGAGGAAGCAATGGTTCATTAATCTCTGCAGAATTATTAATTACTGCCTTTGGAGCCTTAAAGGGTAAACCGGGAATAAGACCACCAAAAATCAGTGGTCCAAAAAAAGATTGTCTTTTTTTTTTTTTTCTTACATGAAACTACTTTGGTTGGTAGAAGAGAAAGGGATGGAGAGAGGAGGACAGTAATAGATGGGTTTTGGAGTTTGATGAGTAGCATAGGTTGCTCATTTCAGTAGCAGAGCGTTTCTGTAGGCAAGCTACGGCCACTAATTTTGTTAAGGGTAGGAGGATCTACACGTGTAGAAGGACCCTAGTGTGAAGTTATGGTTCCAGAGAGGGTTAGAGGACTCACAGGAGGTGTCAGCTGGTCAGTCACCTGCTCAGTAAGTCAGAAAAAGCGTCGTAAGACATCATATATGAAAAAGGGTGAGGATCACTGTCGTAGTGACTCTGCCTAAGTCGTGGCTTTCCCCAGCTCACAGCCCTGCCGTCAGTATTCGGTGGTCTCGCACACGCGAGTGCCACAGGCGGAGGCACGGTGTCTGTATTTCACGCACGCTGGCGCTTGCTCAACCAGCTGCTGTCATCTGCCTCGCCAGTACTTCATTTCTCAGCCTGATTGAAGCCTCAAAAAGTTACTTGAACTTCGACCTTTGAACAACATTATTATGGTAGTGAAAAGCTTGGTCAAAATGCAAACTTTTATAGGCGGTTTTGTGATTGAGAGGTGTTTGTCCCTCAACGAAAGTACAATTTCTGTGATGCAGAGCACTTTGTTTTCCTGTTAACTTTGTATCTCCCGTCTCTCCACTAGAGGACACTACTGCCAGAAGGAACAGCTTGTCCTTTTAAATGTGCAAGTGGTACAGCTCTCTTTAGAAGTCACATTCCGGTTTGGAAGAAAAAATGCATACGTGAGATTGTAATTTGGCTAATACTAGTATGACTTGTGGGGCCAAAGGTGCAACCTGCTGAATTGATTCGCCTGTTAATTTTGAAAGTGCTGTGTCCTTCGCTATGGCTTTGTTCAGAACCAGAATTCAAACGCTGTGCCTTCTGTGTTGGACAGGCGAGTGGCAGCGCTGTGCAGGTGGAGCTCCTCGGCTGGAGCACGCCCCAGCCTCTCTGGCAGCAGCCCCAGCCCGTTCTGTTGCGCTTCATACGCAAGCGGGCTTAGAAATGACACCACTTTCTCTCCGACTGTTTGTAGCAGCAGGCCTCCTGGTTTTGATGCGCAGGATATTTACGTAGATAAACAGTATATAGCCTGTCAAGACTTGCTGTCAAGAACATGCTGTCAACTTTATAGTGTTCGTACAAAAAAAAATTGCTGACATGCATGGTATGTGTATTAAAAATGAAGCACACAAACAAAACAGACGTGCCCCCAGTTAAAGAGGCATGTTTATGGGCTGCTCTTGTCTGCCGTAGCCAGACCTTAGGCTGATCTCTCGTGCAGCTGAGGGGCGGGCAGGCCCCAGTGCCCAAGCAGTGGTCCCCATGCGCAGGGCCACAGCCAGGCTGACCTCCAGATGCAGCTGCCAGGCATGCGCCCGGGCTGGGAGCCAGCACATCCTGGCACCGGTCCTGCGCCCTGGCACCGGTCCTGCCCTTTCTCCTCCGCCCACACAGCGCCGCGGTGAGGCCGCGTGGGGCCGTCGGTGCTGTCGTGTCGTAACCTGCTGCCCTTCTCTCACAGACATGATGGGTGTCTTCTGGCTGTGAGCCCTATGAAGACTTTAATATGCGGCTCTTTGGTGCACAGCTAGAAGCCTTCTTTTATATTGGGCAGCAGGCATTTTGTTGTGTAATAAATAAACACTATCTCAATTTTTTCTTTGCTTTCATCCAAGTTTTTGGGTTTTGTTCTTAATGGATGTAATAGCTATTCTTATTTTTATAGATAATCAGAAGTTAAAACTTTAAGCTTCATTTTAGGTAAGCATATGATGTGGTCTATATTGAGGATAGATTAATTTTTTTTTTTTTAAATGAAAAGTGACAATGCAGGTCAAATATCTGTCATAGCTTTCCTTTATTTATTTTGTACAGTTCATGACAGTATTATAGTAGTAACATCCGTATTTTCTTCAGGTAGTGTTCTCAGAAGCTGAAATTATTGGCCAACCATGTTTGTAAAAAGTAGCAAACTACAGTCACCGAAGTGAGGATGAGCTTAGAGGCCCATAGTATCAGATCATTTATTTTATGGTGTCATAGGGTAGAAAAGCAATTGTCCTTTCTCCCTCTGCCTCTTTCTGCCTTTGTATGATGGACACCGAATTCAGACAGAAGTTCTTGGTGTTGTGATCTGGGAGATCACACGATCACACTAGTTAATGTTAGTCTTAATGGCTCGGAGAGACACGTGTTTCTCGATTCTGAGTTGTTTTAACAAGTGGTCTTTCTGTAATTCTTAATCAGTAGAATGCCTTTGGGACAGAAAGAACTCATCAAAATCACAGTGACAGCAATCGCTAAATGTAAGGGACAAGTTTGTTGCTTTTTGGATTTATACTGGTGAGGAGGAAGAAAGTACTAGGAATCAAACTTTGGTTTGAGTGTTACATCAAGTGGACTCCGCTCTCCTTTGTGAGCCCGGAAGGTCATTTCTTGAGATTTGTGGGTGTCTCTGTCACTGCAGGTGTTTAACAGATGGGATACTTACCCTTTGTTTGTCTCTTCTTGAAGACACAAAACCCCTTACTCCCATCCGCCACCTGAGAGGCTGGTCAGGATCGGGAGCGGTGCCGGCGCTGAGTTGCGGTGGGCCCCGTGTTTTGCAGGATGCGTGTGTCTGCAGCCTGTGGATTATGAGGTTTTTGTATTCAACTTTGGACACTGCTGCAGTAGCCAGTTCCAGCCTGCTGAGATGTCATGGGAAGGGAAGTCATTAATCACATTTAAAGCTGAACTGCAACAGTTTAAAAATGATTTAAAGTCAAAATCCAGAGTTTATGAAGTGTATAAAACTTAAACACAAGTCTTTTTTACCAGCTAAAATTAGAATTCAAGCCCTTGAGTCTCTGTATTTTACCACAAAAAAAAAAAAAAATAATCTTGTGAACCCAGAGCATAACATAAGGAATTCTGTATCTGTGCTTCCTTTACTGCGTTAATCAAGTCTGTAACTGTCCTTAGGAAAGTGTAGAACCTGAGCTTAGAGTGTGAACTCAGGAACACATCGAACGTATATAACTGATGGAAAATCTGAGATGTAGGTAACCCTACTCCAAACTAACCAGGTGCTTTAAACCCTGTAAATTGGGAGAGGAGGGTTTTTGATGTACGCATGTTCAGCCCTGAGCGCCAGTGAAACGTGGCATGAGAAGGTTCGGCGGTGGTCGGTGCCGCGTCGGCCACCTTCCTTCCATCTGGTACCAACTGCTCCAGGCAGTAGGAACATCCCCTGCTCTGACTGCCCAGGAACACGGTAGTTATACCATGCTGGCTGGCAGCTGAAGAGCAGGCTGTGTGCAAACACAGAGGTGCTCCTTGGGCAGCGATTTCTGCCCAGACAGACATTCCCTGTCACTGCCAGGAAAACGTCAATAGGTCAGATGTGTGCTGCCTTGTGCAAGCTGGACTAGGCAGCTTTATATCATCAATAATTTGTTTGCCCGGAGTTTCTGTAATCTGTGGATTAACCTTTTTCTCAAGATGAACGTATAAATAGGAACTTGTTACTAGAGGTCAGCCACAGACTATTTTTTAACTTGATGGCTGGAAATGGTATTACAAGGCAAGTTCAGTTCACAGATAAGCTCTGCAGTGTTCTTACTCCAAGATTATTGGGAGAGTTATTTGCTGTGCACGGCATGTGTTTTAAGACTGCTGTGTGGATTTCTGATTCTGTGGGATGCAGTTAAAAGTTGTTAGCTTCCAACACACGCTTGTGCCGCATTAGTTGTGGCCTTTTGCTGTCCAAGCTGGCTTTCTTTTTTCTGTTTTGTGTCAGTTTGAATCAAAGTGAGCATAATGGACATATCTACGTTCCAAGGTATGCAAAGTCATTCCTTCATTAAGCGTTTACAGGACCAGAGAGAGACTTTAGTATCTTAAGAGCAGAGTAAACAACCACAGTTAATTTTCTTCTTTTTCTGTATGTTAGACCTCTCTGCTTCAGGTAGTGGCATCCATCCAGTTGCTAACGCGAAGTGCAGGCTTTGCAGTGAGCGCATGCTGGTAAGAAAATACCACATGCACGCACATTTCTGCTAATGAGCAGGTGTCAATTTAGACAGAGATCATGCAAAGTAATGATTTTTTTTCTTTGTATAGGTTTGGAAGAACTGAAGGTTTTATCTCGTTTAGTCAGTTCACATTCACTTAATATTTTTAAAATTCCGCTTCTGATTTGCAACCGTATCACTTAGAGGTGTCCTTTGTTGTATGTTCTCATTTGAAATACTTTGCAAACCCTTGTCTACATGGCAGTCTTTTTTTACCGTCCTGTGCATGGGGTAATGAGCAAATAGTCTGAGGTTACCAGGGAGTACCCAAGGCAGACACTCTGAAGGCTGTGTTCGGAATTCAGGTGTGCTTGACTGCCCTGCAGGTCTTCCAATGAACGGCTGTAGCTCCCTCTCTGTACATGTTCTCACATGTAATTAGAATCTTTAGTTTTGCTGGGTTGCACTGCTTTTCATGGTTTGAGTTCAACTGAAATCAGTGCTGCTTTCTTGTGGCTAGAAGCTTTCAGTAGTGAAATATCAGCCATAGGGGTTTAAGGGTGAATCAGTGATTCAAAAGACCTGCAACTTCTCTATTCACTGGACAACTTCTTGTCCAAAAAGTTGCTGAGACAGAATAGGACAAGATCACATAGCGGTGTTTTTGATGTATTTGTTTGGGAACTTCTGTTTGTGAAGTTATTCAAAACAATTGAAAGTAGTCTCAGCGTGGAGATCTAGGAGTTGTTGCTGGCTTTAGAGAATTAAACCCTTATCCTTGCCTTTCTTTGAAGATGCGCATATTAGGTGTCCAGTTATTTATAAATGGAGTAAATATTTTTATTTTTGATAAGCACAAGTGCTGTAATGCTCAGTACTGTCTTAATATTTAGTAGGACGTGGTTTATTTTCACAAACAATATTGCCTGTTTCCTGTTAGCCTACTTGGAAGGACCAACAGCAGCTAAACAGATGATGTGGAGTTCACTGGGTTGCCTTCACCTGTCTTTGCTTTAAGGCTTTCACTGACTTTTGAAAGTTCACGGACAGGATTGTGAGTGTCCTGTTTTCAACATCAACAGAACCATTAATAGCGTGCCTCTCTGAGGTCTTACTGTTGAGCTGGAAAGACACTGCAGATCTCACGTGATTGTTTGAATCAGATCCATCTTACTCCACAGGATAATGCAGCAATTGGATGAGGAGCCCTACTCAGAACGGTTTACCTTACAATATGGGCAAACATTTTAAAACAGAAGTATGAATTAAAGGATAGCCATAGGCTGAAGTTCAGTTTAAGAGCACATATGACATGCATGTTTGCAGCACAGACTTCAGGACAGACCTAGACTCAGAAACCAGAGGAGCTGCCGTGTCTTTTAGGCCTCGGGATCAGCTAACTTTGCACCTGGGTGTGAGGGGTAAGGTGTGAAGGAGCATTACTCAGCCCTCCTTTCTGTGGCATTGCGTGGCATTACCTAGAGAGCGTGGCTGCCTGAACACAAAAGCATTTAATGAGGGAGGAGCTGGAACAAACACATTATAGATGCGTCCTTAACGAGAAGGAATGCCTCCCCCTGATGGTACGCAAACGGCACTAAGCCAGTTGTGGCTCAGGCTTGAATTCTGCGCCCAGCTTGTTTTGCAGCATTTCCCATTGGTGTACAGCGCTCGAAATTCTGTTCTAGGTCAACTCACTGGTGTTTGAAAAACAGATTTTCAGATGGAGTGGGGTATTATTGTTATAGTACTGATTTCACTAGAGGGAAGTATTACAGGGAACAAAATTTTTTATTTTAATAGGAAATAGTATTTTGCTGTACTCTCTCAAGTGATTCTTACTGAGTAATTTTTTTGTGTCCAGAGGACAAATAAGACAGTGTGTTCTTTACACTCCCTAACATAGCAATGATTTCGTATATGTGTGTAGATGTAGTTATGTATTTATTTAAAGGGAAAGGAGGAACCAGCCAAGGCTGCAGTTGTCTCATTTGTTTTTCGAAGGCAGCTCCGAACTGCGTTTCTTAGCCTCTGGCATTTTAGATAGAATCTTCAAACACTAGATAAAAGGGAAGAAGAACATTCTGAAGATGGATTTCAATGATACCTTACTAAATAGTTATTACTTCTTCCCTGAGTAAACGGTAAGTTCAGCGTGTTCTTTCAGAAACAGAAGTCAGAAAGTATCAAGGTGTTTGTGTCTGATTCAGAAGTATTTTCTAACTACCAATTTTAGCTCATCAGGTCTGTTTAAAAAGGCTTTTCAGTTTTTTCGGTTAAGCTTTTTATTCAGACCTAGTTGGTGGGACTAGGAGAATGCATTTGCTTGGCTTAGGAAGGAAAATATTTGTCTTAATCCAGGTCAGAGTATTGATTTTGGAGGTTTGTTTAAGAGGAGTGGTTTACACAGTGGTACTTTTAAAGTTCACAATGATTTCAGATACAAGTGCTAATATTCAAACTGTGAAGTGCAGCAGTTACATGGAACAGAGATGCTAAGGCTGACATGAAATCATTTCAAATGTTAAAGCTCTTCATTATTTCTGATTTTGCTCTATGTATTAAATAATGAGAATAACAGGAGAAATGTATGGAAGTGAGTACTTTGGTGCAGGGCATTGGATTTCACCCAATAACTCTTGCACCAAATTAATAAATTATGATCTAACTAGGATCATATTTTTCTAGGAGATAATCAGGTTTGATTTAAAAACTTCAAATGATTGAGTGTCGACTATATCCTAAGTATATTATGGTGGTCATTAATTACTCATGGCATTAAAAAAATCATCATCTTACCTGAATTCATGCCTTCTCCGCTTCTAAACACTAGCGGTTAGTGTGCACCATCAGAATCTTCTTCTCCTTCAGGTGCTTCCATCCTGTGATCCAGCTGCGTTTCCACCTTCCCTGCCATACGCTGAATTGTACTTGTGCCGTGTCTCACGCTGAGGCAGGTTTCTCTGACCTCCAGGATGTTTGACAAACCTTCCAGTTTGTAAAAGGGGAGCAGCAGAGCAGGGGAGCAGTTCTGTCTGTGCTTCTGCTCTGGAATGTTGTATGCAGGCATCAAGAAGTGTTACTAATCGATGCTCACGTTACTTCACTCTGTGTTACTGAGTAACCCACTGTCTTTTGTTAGTAACTCCAAGATTTTTCCCGTTTTCGATTTTATTTCAAAAGCATACAGTTCATATTTTCCAGCTACTTTAACAAATGAAGCAGAGCCCAGCAGAGTAACAGCACGAGTCTCTTGGCCCCATCACATATTTCTGTCGCCCGCGTATCTGAGCAGAGTAGTTGGGTACAGTGAGGCATATGTGTCAATGACTTGGTTTAGCTGTGTTTATTTGTCTTTACCGAATGTCAGATAATGAGATGAAATCATTATTTGGAACTTTGTCTTTAGTCTGCTAATTTTCAAATTTGCCAAACCCACTGGTATCATTGAGTAAGTGCTGCTTCTGAGGGTGCCACAGATGCCAAACCCTGATAAAATCACCCTGTCTTGTTAATGAACACACAGATAGTTGTTCCCCATCTGCTGCCTCTGTCTGAAAGGTTAGGAAGCCCTTCCTTCTTGATCACAACGGACATAATTATTGTCTGCGGAGGAGTCAAGTACAAAGACAGTTCATCCAGTCTGACCGCTGCTACACTGCAGGCCACCAAAGATTAACAGCTGCTTCTCCTTTGATTAGGTTAGGTAATAACAGTTACTTTAGTTAATAATTGGATGGATTCCCAGGCCATGTAATTCAGGTTTAGACTGTCATTTTTTGCTGGCATGTTGCTGAGCTGTACTATTGGAACGGAGCCTGTAATCCTATTAGTCAGTTGTCACTCAAGCCAGAGGAGAGAAGGGGAATTCAAATCCGTTAAGGTGTTGTAACAGGTAGGTAAGTAAGTCAGCCACACTTGCTCGGTATGCAGGGAGCTTTCCTGATTGCTTGTCACGATTTTTAAAAAAAGGTGAATTTTAAGTTCGTTAAAATGCTTGGTTCCTAATTAATCCGTAAGGTGGTTACATGATGTGTGTATGCATATATGTGTGTATGATGTGTGTATGTATAAATCTGTTTAGGTTTTCACACGTGCGTTAGTGTGCATACATTCTGCTGAAGAGGTACATGATTCATACGCTGTTGTGGTGAAGATAGTTGCTGTGTGCTCTAACTTGACAAGTTAATGATGATCCAAAAATTACAAATGCATACTTAATATCACTTTGGCTGTGTTGTCTTTCTGTTCAAACCAGACCTCTGTATTTCACAATGATACAGACTTCTGAAAAGTCAGTTCTGAAGACTACATCTCCGTTGTTTGTTTTTCTAATGCTAAAGACAAATTTAGGTGGCATCCGTATGGCTTTTGTGCCTCTTCCTCTCTCTGTTCAACAAACATGAACTCCACTGTTTTGATTGCCTTTGCTAAATAAACTTCACTAGCTAAATACGCAGGCACTTTCAAAGAACAATTTCTACGGTGAAATTATGAAAGAATTTTAATGAGCATCTAGCTAAGTAATTCAAGAGACCAAAACAGAAGCCTGGAGGATTCTTTCATGCAGCAGAAGTGTGCCACACTTGTTTGTGCTCTTTCCAAATAGGGATTTAATATTATCTCCCAACAGGATCTGTCATTTTTCATACTCAGATGGTGCCTGATTTGCTCTGTGCCTTTGGTGCTGTGAAAGTAAAAGCTGTAATTACCCGAGTGGGTCTTCTATTCAGGCACAGGCTGAAGTCTGTGTTTGTTTTGTGCAGGTCAGTGGGTGAAACAAGGTAACAGAGCTTTTAGCACTACAGAGCATTATAAGTGAATTTGATCATATTTAGAAGGATAGAAGTTAACTTTAGAAACAGACAAATTGGATGAGATACTCTCCTCCTGCATATTTATGCTTTAAGCAAGATCTCTTCAGATAAATACTTCAAAATTTGAAAACTACCTCAAATATACTTGTGTTTTAGCAAAATACTAGATGGAACAAACAGACACTGAAAAAAAATTGTCGCTTACAGAAGAGATGCTGAAAAAGCCTCAGTCTGAGGCCAATCTGAAACTGGAGTGGAAACAGCACTAACAATTATCCTGTAGCTAGTAAGTCCGCAATGTCACACCTAGAAATCGTTTTTCTATACCATTTACATGTGTAAGCTGATTACCGAGGAAAACTCCAGCTTGAAAAAATGAGCAAAGCTCAAATTAACTCTCCACTTTGGGCGCAGTTACCAGGGTAGTAAGTTTGACTTGCTATCACTTACTAAGCACATGACTGGAAAAAAGAGGAAACCTACACCAGTCTTGTAAGTGACACTTGCAATCTTATGCAGTTCCCATAACTGAAGCACTCGCAAAATTATGTCCCATTCTTCAGACTTGATTCCCAGACTCCAAGCAATTAATTTGAGAAACGAGAAAAGCTAACCAAATTGTATCAACAGCATCTGTCAGAGAGCATTTCTAATAACTGGCACTCTGCATGGTGATGTTGTCGGGCTTTCATCCAGAGGAGGGACTGAATTTGCAGGGTCTGCATGCTGTGTAATACGAAGCCAGGCATCAACAGCCTAATGATGGCATTCGTGCTTCATAGTGATCTGCCTGAGCGATGTTATGCACGCGTAGAACAAACCAGGGAACAAGCCTGGAGGTTGTCTCCATTTGGAAAAGTTTGTAAGAAGGAGGAAATACCCATCATCTAGAGGTTGTCCCTATTCGTTAAATCGTGTAAAAAGCTTTAGAGTATAGCTACAAAGGTAACAGCAACAGGTAAAGACTAACTACATTAAAATCCCTACAACAATATTTTGTTATGGAAAATATTTCTGATATTCATCTGTAAGTGTTGCCTAAGTGTAGTGTGTGGTATGTATGTATTGCCTTGGAAACAGTAACATGAGATTTCTGCTCCTGTGCCTTCTAACGAATACTCTTCCCTGTGCGCTGGCATCTCACTGCTCTTTTTTCAGAGGTGTTCAACGTGACAAATACACGTATTAAGGATTTCCTATGTTGACATGAAAACTCAGGACGATTATGTTCCAGGCGTCTCACTTATGCAAGATTTTTTAAAAAATTTCTGTTGTTTCTCTTCTGTGTTTGTGTTTATCTAGAACACAGCAGACCAAATAGCATTTCGGGCTGCAGGAGGACTGACTGCCCTTGAACATGTTCTTCAAGCACTGACTTCTCCCACCAATCTGAATGCAGTTTCACGGATTCCTTTTAAGTAAGTATGATTGGTCCTTCATTTGCCACTTAGAATCACTGGAATATTTATTTAACATCTGCTGCTTCACTGCTTCTTCTTGTCATAGTCTGTTGTTCCATGGAAAAAGCTATGCTGTACTCTGTGCTGCCGTGGAAGGTGAAAGACATTTCCACTAGACCCCTAGTTTTCAAACTTCGTGATTTTGTTTCTAGCTATGATATGTTTAAGCAGTGGCATCCCTAATTGCACGAAGTGAGAAAAGGGAAAACATTGTTGAACAGAAGAGGTTACCTGTTATAAAAGAAGATAGTCCCTAAAGATCTCTTGAGGAAAGGGGTGGCATTTTTGTTTTAATGGCTTCTAATTCACTGTAGTCTGAGACTTTTAAAATGAAACAGTTGTTCTAAGATACTGCTAGCTGAAAGGGCTTCTGCAAACAGGTAAATCCAAATTCTTACGGATTAGAGGAATTCCTCTTTATAGCACATAAGAGTAGAAGGGTTGAAATGTCTAATCCCTAAAAATCCCGTTTGTGCTGTCAGGGCAGAGTTAGGGACACTTTTAGTATAAGAACAACCAAGCCCAGAACGTTCTGTTGTGTACTATTGTCGTAATGTCTTTGTAGCTGTATTCATCTTCTAGTAGTCTGAATTTAAGCACTGCGTGGTGCGGTTTGGGATCTATACTGTGCATTAATGGGTTATGGGCCAGACGTGAAGTGCTAGGGATGAACACTTTTGAAAAAATGTGCTTTTAATACCCTAACTTTGCTCTTCAAAGAGGGTAAAATTCCTGCATTCCCTGTAAGTCAAGCAAAATGCACTTCCTGCAAGTCCAGCCAGTTCCACTGATGAGTGATCCTGAATTGGCGTTACAGTGCTCAGCAGCAGATGGGAGAAGGAAAGATACTACTCAATCTGTAAGGAAGCATTTAAAAACCAGTGTCGTTATACTGACCTCTTGACCAAAGTATTTGTGACTTGGAGGACTACCAAATGATCCTTTTGTGCCAGGGCTTAGACCTCGAATTAAGATCAACTGTTTACTTACAGGGAGACGTACTGTATTTTCAATTAGTGACATCTTCTGTTAAGCACTGTGTGAAATTTAGTATAAACAGGAATCAGATTGCTTTAAACAGAAGAGCTTCCCTTTGGGGAATGCAGTTGATATGGTTTCATTCGTACCTGCTGCAAGAGGTATGCAAGCTAAAAAAATAGCTGGAAGTTACTTACAGATATTATTTAAAAAGAGGTACAACATGAGGTAAAATTTAATTCTGTTTCCTAAAGAAGGAAAGCAGTAGAGCTAATGCTATTATATTCTATTTCCTGTGGCTCTTACGACTGCGAAGCACCTTTGCTTTGCTCCATTCGTGACTCAGGTACAAAGCCTGCCTTTTTATGAACTTTTGGAAAGCACTTTCAAAGTTCCGGTCGCTGCTGGGTGTAAGGTAAATTTTCAGACTGCGTCCTGCCAGTGTAATGCCTTGTTCGTTAGCATGAATGACTAAAGCGCTTGGAAAAGTTGAGAAAAATGTTACCTTTTCCTGAAACACAGCAAATCTGCTGGTTTTCAGGATTCCGAAAATCTGTGAACATGTGCTGTCTCTTCTGTTGCAAGGAACCAGGTTCCCCTTCTGCCTCTTCTTCACATGTTGTGTTGGTGCTCAGAGAGAGCTTCCAGCTCTCAGTGTTGCAGCCGCAGAACCTGCTTGCAGCCTTGTGCCCTTCTCCATCCATGTTCTGCTAGGTCAGCGCCGTTTCTGCTAAGGCCAGAAGCGTATAGCCCACTCACCAGCTGGGTCATTCAGCCCATACCAATAGCTTGGTTGTAGGGAACGTTACTAGTTATTGCTGGTTTTTGTTTGTATAGTTTGAAAGTTGGTGTTTCTCTATGGACTGAACTGCAGATGGGAAAGGTAGACACGTGACAGGTTTTGCTCAGACCATTAAGTAAAGGAAAGAAAGAGCTTGCCTGTTGGGTCTTTGACCCAAGCAAATAAAAGCAGCAGATTTTTCATTTTTCAGAATAGAGTTTTCATAACAGAACCCTAAGCCTCAATATCAAACTTCAGCTGTTTCCCCAACTGTTAACAGACCTGTGGGAGAGGTATATGTGTCCAAGTAGCTTTCAAGCAGCAAGCCGAGCATTAGGGCTTACATGTCCGGTGCAGTACACTTTCAGCTTTAATTTTTCCTTGTGACACTTTTCTCTCTTTTGTGTTAAAATGATTTACTTCCTGACTTCTTAAACTTTGGATCTAATGGAGGAGCAGTTTTTGCTGCTTAGAGGCGAAAGAAAGCCCTGTGGAGACAAGTTAAATTAAGAGCTTCATTAGTTGCCTTGCCATCATCCCTTAGCCAACCATGCTCTGCTAATGGACGCTACTGTACTGAAGATTGCTTGTATGCTTATGCAATATTTTACCGTTTGTACTCGTCTTAAATTGGGAATGTGTCTGTTGTTTTGTGATGAGGTTAAGCTATTTACAAGTAGGTGAGGAGATTATGTGGGCTATTATCTACATCTCTCTTTCTCCAAAATCCTGGCAGTATGGTGCAGCTCAGAACTTTAATCCCGTGTCTACAAGATAAAGCTTTATTATCAAAGATTTACCAATATGCCTGTTGTTTTGTACTACTGTCCAGATTGGTAGTTAGGCTAGCAGGCCAGCAAATGCTGTGGAAAGACGTGGCATTTACGAGACAGATGATAAATTTGGTGGCGTAACAGTTTTCCTCCCATTCAAATAAAGCACTGGAAGGAAAAAAAAAAAAAAAAAAAAAAAAAAAGAAGAGAAAGCAATGGATTATAGCAGATTTTATTACTGATGCTAACATAGAAATTAGTGTTCAGCTGCCTTGTTTCTTGAAGTAGCATTCTGTAATTTTCCTGAATTTGTTTGGTTCTGCACAGAAAAAGACATGTTCAGCAGAATTTCAAGGGGTTTCAGAGTTTTGTGGTCTTTTTCATATGATTGTATGGAAAAGCTGATATTGAGCTGATAACTGTTTCTAGTTTGTTCTTTGTAATTTTTACTTTTATTAACATATGCCAAAGAAGGTAACCTGTGCTATTACTGTTCATGCATTTCTGTAGGATTGTTCACAAATTTTGCAACCCGAACGGCAAAGCATGCTTATTTATCTTCTTCTACAATTATTCCCATTCACTGAGGACTAAAAGTAGAGGTGTTAGGACAGAAAGGTAGTCGGAAGAGAATGACCTCTTTGCAAGATCAGTAGCTGAAACCTGAAGCAGGGTATATTGTTGTTGTCTGTCTTAGAGCTGGATTTCAAGCTCACAGAGGTCAAGAACAAAACAATATTGCCCTACTATGCAATACAGAAACAAGGTTTATTGCTGAAGGTAGCTCTGTGAACTGTTAGGTACCTTTTGGCTCGACAGCCAAATCTGGCAGTGAAGCAGCTGATGAGCCAGGGACAGGGGAATTTCTGTGGAAGGCTTTCAGGTTCTATCACACTTGTGAACACTGGGGGAAATTAATAGCTTGGTTATTGTTTGTCGTGCAGTAGGTTATTTTCTTGTTTGTTTGTTTGTTTTTTCCATAAGTAGAGTACCATTTTAGGATGAATTTCTGATCTGCTGTTGGAAGTGTCTTGAAGAAGAATTGGTGCTGAGCTTTTTTCTCTCTGTTAATTGAGAGCAGACTTTGCAGGTGGAGCACATTTTTAGTTAGGCATTCTGAAGTAATGTAGAATACAGGCAAAATAGTATTTGATTATGAGCCTCTAATTCCTTTGATGGTTCCTGATGGTACCATAGGCCCCAAGAGTGAAGTACAAACCTAAAATTGGGATTTTTGCCTTCAAATGACTTTTTACTTATTTTTGTTTCAACCCATGTTCTCGCCCTGGTGCTGCTTTTGCTGTTGCACTGCACGGCCATTCAGCCCACTGCCTGCCAGTGGTAGCTCGCCTCCCCTTGTTCTCAGCTGATGGTGTTCTTTCCCCGACAGAGTGCTGGTTAAGAACAGAATGAGAGTGCTGATACTTATAAAGCAAAAGTTGTGACTGCTCACTTATGTGTCCTGGTGCATGAGGGTGGGTCAGTTTTGTGCCGCTGGGTACTGTAGCTGCCTCAGTAGTTTGAGTAAAAGTTACTGTTCGCTTGTTTATATCAGGTAAATTTGGGAAAGCGAGGGTGTACTAGCATGAAGGAAAATCACATACGCATGTATAAACTGTTGGGATCTAGCATGAAGATTCTGATCAAGATGAATCCTCTTCCTGGGGTAAAATGAACGCAACATTCAGATGCATGTTTTTGTCTGATTTTAAGACAGATTTCTCTGTTGGATCAAAGTTTGTGTACCAGAAGGAGGAGTGTTTTTATAATTGGATTTACTCTTCAGGAAAGCCCTGCATCAGGGGGTAGACTTATTATGTGGTTTGAGCACGCATGCTGTCTAACATAGCTGTAAAGCGGATTTGCGGTGTGATACAAAGTTTAGAGCAACATCAGTAATCGATAGACAGCTGCTTTGTGCGTCAGCCTCGCACCTCGCTATTCCCACTACTTTACCTGTGACTTGAGATGCCAGATTTGTACTGCTGAGCAATTAGGGCTTCAGGCAGGAGAAGGGAAAACAAAACCAAGCAAAACTGAGCTCCGTTTAGTTTGCCATCCCAGAGAGTTGAGCTGGGAGTTAAATAAAGTTCTTGCTTGCCGTTCGGAGCATTCAGCGCTCGTCTCAGTGGCCTTGTGCAGAAATGGTGACAGTTGACAGCTGTTGTGCCCTTAATAAGATTAAAGTAAAGAAATTAGTTGTGCTGTCTGTAATCTGCCATTTAACACTGCAAACCACCTGGGGACTGCTTCTCTGCTGACACTTCCAATTTTGAATTTAGAAAAAACTGTGGAACCGAGTCATAGTTCACAACGTGCCATGAGCAGAATGTGCTTAAATGAAACACAGTTAGCTAGCTTGTGCTACCACTTAAAAGAACCTTCTTTATTGTTGTGAAAAATTAATTTGACATCCATTTGCTTAAAGCACCTTTTCAAAACCATTATTTAAGCCTCTGAAAATACAAATACTTTTTCTGACATAAGATTCATTTGGGAAATGCAAAAGCAGGATGCATTATCGCAGTTGATTTTGTTCTGTGTGCAAGTGGGAAGTTGCTGTGTTTTCAAATGCGAAATAAACGGTCGTCTTTGCAATTATGAAAATCCCATATAACAAAAAACATTGCAGTGAATTAACGAAATCATGTCACAAACTCTGCAGTGCTGTCAAAATGATAAATTAACCTACCAAGTTCGTGTTTGACTCTCTAATGTTTATATTTAAATGGAATTAATGGTGATTTTTTTTTTTTAATAGCTGATAAAATGAAAGATGCTGATTTTCTTTTCAACTGAAAAAACCTACTGGTACAGTTTCATCCCTCACCCCATGCAAACACCCACCCAGGGGAATAATCTTCTATAAAAAGTAAAAGGAGGTGCTTAATGAATGTTTTTCATTATTGTTGAAAAAAGTGAAATAAATATCTTTGTGTTGTTAAGATAAGAGAATCTCATTGCAAGACATGTTTTAAAAAAATGCCTATGGAGCATGCTAATTGAACTTTAATGAGTGTTATCATTAAGGGTAAAAATCAGGTGAAACAGGCAAAAATTAACCAGCCTGTTATCAATAAATAATGATTTAATGTTGTGCTCGTATCATATGAACTTCAGATTGAAACTGATTTAATTAGGCAGAACAGTAAAATTAATTACCAGTACAGTAAAGTGTCCCCACTGGTAATGTGGGGACACTTGGGGCAGTAAGAGAGGAAAAGTATAAATGTTCCTTCCACTTTTACAGCTCAGACCAAGCAAGGTAATGCTTCTGTTGCAAATGCAAAATTATTTCTGAAGCTGAAGATGATTCAGAAATACCCATGAAAGATATTTGCTCTGGGTATTCTGTCTCTGAGCATCTCCAGCTTCTCCTGGTGTGCGAAACACAGCGCGTGTGCAGGGTGCTCCCATGTCGGCTCGGGGACCCATGCTCTGGAATCAGATGCCACAGCTGTGAGCACAGCCATCAGTAAAGCAGCCACCCTGAGTTGTTATGTAACGCTGCTTGAAAAAAAAATGTGTGTGTGTATTTGAAGGCAAAAATAAAGCATCAAACTCAACTCTGTCTTCAGAAATAAGTTCCAACAGCCTGCAGCTTGGATCGATTCTGTCTGGTAGCTTGTCGGCCCTTGCAGTCCCACTTCTGTATGACCACGTGGCAGGGCGCACAGCCTTACTTCTGTGGAGCTTATTTGAACTTACTTTTTCTCACATGTTCAGAAAAAAAAAAAAAAAAATGAGTAAAAGTTCTTTTCAGCTTACTTTAGACAAACAACTTGAATTGCTAACCATCTTTATTTATTATTGTATATATTTATGATGCATTTGTGTTGTGTATCTGTGTGCGTATTTGTATAATCGTGATAGCTCTTGTGGTAAGCAGAGTTCAAGAAATGGATTTTGTGTTTATTCTGGAATAGTGCTATCCTTGGTCAGGTTTATCTTCTCTGCGAGTGTGTTTTATAGGACTGGTCCCAGCTTCCCTACACATCCTGGTCTGAGAACACTTCAGTCTGTGCTGATGCAAATACCGCCTGCGGCATGGAGGATGTGTTTTGTGCACCTGGCGCTTTCAGTGGCTCGCCACAGGCGTAGGTCAAATGATGCTGTTGTATTTGCACACTAATGCTTAAAGACTGTACCATTCCCAGTATGTCAGTAAAAGCTTTGGGACGGGAATTTCGCCTGCTCAGTTTTGCTTGCTTGATACAAGCTGCTCAGTCCTCCCTGCTCCCTGCGTTTGTTCACGGGCGCTACAGAAGAGTTTCTCTCTAAAGCTGGTCCCCATATGCTGTAAATTCCTTCAGACGGGCCTTTTCTCCTAAAGGTTGTGCTAGGAGAGGGACCTTGTACCCAAATTACTGGTGTGGTACAATGATAAGCCACAAGAAAAGAATATTACTTATCCAAATCGTACAGAATATCAGCTCATTTCAGAAGTTTTGCTGTGCCTTCCTAGTGTGCCCGTGATTTATGTTAGGTTTCTACTATGAATGCATGTATGCTTTTAACGAGAGTGAATGTGCATATCTATACTTGAGGTAAGAAAATAGTAATTCTCTGATATCACAAGAAAAAGTGAAGCTTTTCTAGTCCAAGGCATGTTATTTAGATGTAAACAGTGAATCCCCAGCAGCCATACACTGCAGGATTTCTGCTAAGTACAGCTTCATGATATTAAAACTACTGTGTTTTTTTTTTTCCCCTTATTTCATTTTAATTTTCACTTCTTTTTGGAATCCAAGTTTAGGAAAAAGAATATGAATTACTAAAAGATTGTTTTTGTGGTGTTCTTCCATTTATTTCCTTTAACTTACTGAAGAAAGAAGTAACATTGTTAATTCTTTTTCTTTCTCTCCTCCTGATCTTTTAGGTCACTCTGCAATACAGTAAATGCTTATGGACTCACCTGCAATAACTGCACAGAAAACTGTACCTACATTCTTTTTAGTAACAAGATCACTTTCTTAATGGACTTGTTGATGCACCAATTTACGGTATGTAAAATACTTTAATTTGGAAATTTCTCCTATGCGTGACAAACAGAGCGTTTGGAGTTTAAGAACTCCAGGAGATGCATGAGAATAAAAGCTCAAAATAGAAGAATAAGATTCGTTTGGTGCATGTATTTGGCAAACTCTGTGTACTGCATTTCTGTACAAATGGATATACTCGCTACAGCTGATGAATTCTGCAGAAGCATAGGTACTGGGAACTCCAGTGAGTGGACAGTGTGCTAACTGTAACCGCTTCCTGGGGTTTTCTTTATTTCACCCTGCAGCAGTATTTGAAGCACAGAATGTTGCGAGTTGTCCGTGTGCGCTTGGTTCTTACGTATTTCAGTATTGAAAACATAAGTCAGTTCAATATGTTGCTGTAGCTAGATTTGCTGAGTTATTTAAATAGCAGGACTCCCTGACTGTGAAAGTTTTAATTTTCCAATGTTTCATTTAATTTGAAATGTCATTAAATATTTTATTTGAAAACTCATTTTTAATTCATACTGACCTGCTCATCATAAGATATTTAGTCTTGGTTTTCTACTTATAAATTGTGTGTATGTATTTTCATGAGCCAAGCAGTTTGTTAATTGAAAAGTTATGTACGTACTTTAAATAATTTAAATGACGCTGTTAGACTCAACAAGCCATAGGACTGTTGATGAAGACTTAAAATAGATACGCCAAAGTTCCTTGGCACAAACAAAGAAAACAGGAATGCAACCTGTGCGTTCTCCTCTAAGTAGCAGCCGGCTCATTGTTCTTCACCAAATCTTTCCAAGAGGATTCCAGGTATTAGATTTCAAATATACTTAGTGAAAGGTGCGTGCATCGTGCTGGGCCAGTCACAACACTGCTCGCGGTCTGCAGAGCGAGCCAGAGCACAGGCTCGCTTAATTACACAAGAGATGAAATCCTTCTGCACTTTGCAAGTGACAAGATCCATTCCAGTGCCAGACACCTTCCCTTTTCTCTGTGCAGCTCTGTGCAAATGACCTGAACCTCTCCTTAATAAATACGTGGGTGTTTCTTAGAAAATGTCGGCCTCCCAGAGGCAGAAATACTGCGTAAGAGAAGTCTACAAGGCGTAGAGCTGTTCTCAGTCTGTTGCCAAGTACTGTCCTTGAATTGCAGCAGAACTGTAGTTGAAGCCGCAAGTTTCCCTTGATCCACAGTGGGCTTTTATTTCCTGCACATCAAGTCTCTTATCTTCTCTTCAGGCAAAATTGGCACTTGAATATCTTCATAATTCCATGAAATACGTATTTAAGTAAAAATAAATAAATACAGTGCTGCCTTTCTAACCCTGATTTTTCTCCCTTGAAAATGTAACAAGTCAGATCAAGTTTGAGTTTTCCTTTTTTAAGAAAAAGGACAAATGGAAAGCACTTATTTTAATTGGATCAGACTCTGAATGCCAGGATATTAAAGGACACCCCTCTAAAGAATTTAACTGCCTGCAGTATTCCTAGTTTGGTGAGCTGGTTGTTGCTGCCTGTCTCGTGTTTATTCCCACAATAAACCACAAGTGATACTGGGAGTAAAAAAGAGAGCATCTACTTGCAAGGTTTTCACAAATTATCACAAGCGTGCTAATATTTGCTGACTACAGAAAGATTCAAGTTTTGAGAAAGCTTTGAATATATTCTTACATGCAGCAAATATCAACCGTACTTTGGTGTAATAAGGTTTTAGTTTTGCTGTTAAACCTCAAGATCTGATGCAATGTCAGCTTCACTTCTCCTAAACCTCAGGGCTATCAATTTTAAATAATCGCATTTAAAGCGGTCACAAAATATGCATTTGTTTTACAAAGGTGTAGCATATTTATCCTCAGATAAGATATTGGTTGGATAACTTTTTTTTTTAATTTTCTCCAGTGACAGCTTGGCTACCAAAGGGAAATTGATAGTAAATCAGCTGTAGAGATTGTTGCTTTTGGGGTGGTTTTTTGTTTGTTTGTTTGTTTTGTGACATCCAGCCTGCCTCAGCTAGTTAATAAAAGTTTTCTGTTTAGACCTTTCTTCCTGCAATTTACCTCATTTCTAAACAAACTAGTAGGAAACGTTCTGTAGAGATGACTTCTTGTTTTACCTTTCTGAGCCTTCTTATCAACTCAGGTAATATGTAAGTCGAGTCCGTTGAGACCAGTAGCAGTCCGTCTCCTAATTTCAAGGGTTACTGGATCAAACCTCTTGCCTACATTCAATAAAGTCTTGTGGTCACACACTTGCTTCAGGTGTCTACAGACTTGCTGTCTCTGCTCTTCTTTCTACTACTTTCTTGTACTAGTTCTTTCTTCTACTCCTGAACCTAGGAGATAGATGCAAAATAATGAAAACTTTTTCTAATTGTGTATTTTGGAAGGCTGCACGCTGAGAGAAAGAAACAGTTGCATGGAACTGTAAGCATGTACATGTAGCTTCTTATCTCGCTCGATTGTTTTTTACAAGTCAAGTGACATATGTCAAGTCCTTTTCCATGCAGACGTTGGAAAAAGCCATCTGTATAAACCATATGTTTCTGTACATACATTTGTAAATAATTGTTTAGTAAATAGTTTGGGAGTGTGACTGCTTCAGATATGTCCTTTCATGATTTCCTGATACTCCATGAAAGGCAAGACAGTTTTTTGCTAACTGTGCTCTCAGATCAAAGGGAAATTTCCAGAAGCTTTTGAAAGCACTTGGGTCAGTAAAAATTCTTAGATTTTGTTTGCTCATTCAGATCTTTTCCTTCCTAGCATATCTGCTGTTACCAGTTAAGGCATTATACAAATCTGTACTCAGCAAGAGTTAGAAATTGAGACATTTTACATATATATACGTAACAAAAAAATATTTTATCATTATATTTTTTCATTCACATGTTTCGCTCTTCTATGCTGTGACGAACGAGGTGGCTTCGTGTTTGTTTGCGCTGACCGTGGCTGGAATGGTGGACTCACAGACACTGATGTGCTGCCCTGCCATTTTGGTCCCAGTTGACATTCCATTCTGTCTCTGTAGCACTCGGCCACAGTGGCACCAACAGACCTCTGTATCTGTCGTAACGCGGCTGTGCAGAGAGTTCCTAGCTGCCAGGTCGCTAAGGGATCCAGAAAACCTCTTCTCCTCTTCTCCCTCTGGTTTTCGTCCCAGTTGGAGACCTGAGGACCAGCACCTACCTAGCAGTATCAAGGTTGTCAGAAATTTGCCTCAGGTGGATGTCAGCTCCGCAGGCTGGGCAAGTTGCTAGTGCAATCGGGTCAATGCTGGTAATGTAAAAAAAAAAAAAAAAAAAAAAAAAAAAAAAAAAANAAAAAAACTGTCTTTGTTTTTAATACTGTAACTTTAAAAAGACAAAAAAACTTGGGTTTCGTTCATTTATTTTGGTTGGGAAGCCAACAAGTAAATCTTGTAGTGCATGTTGAAAATAGGGCTAGGGTAGAAGAAATAATTACATACATAAAGTATTTGGGGGTAAGGACTTTTTTTTTTTTAAATAGTTTTATCTGCACTGTCTGAAGCCCATAGACTTCCTGGGGAGTTTCCACTTCTTTAGTTCACCAGTTACTTCCCTGAAAGTCCAACATCCTGTAGATGCTGTTTTGAAAGAAGGCATTTTCCAGAGTGTTTGTGAGGCAAGCCCGGTGATAACCAGCATGCTTTGAAAGGTGTGAGGAACTTTCCGTTTAGGTTTAGCAGCTCAGAATTTGAAAGGATTCATGGCTGTGAAGGATTATACTTTTTACGAGAAAAATAAAAACATAAATGAGTTTTCAGTGATAGCTCTACATTGCTAACTGGAAACTGTATATTTTTATTAGCACAGAAAAATGCACATTGATATACAGGGGTACTTGTGGTGGCATGAGTCAGAAAGGAGTAGCATTTTCAGCTATATTAAATGTGTGCCTAAGTGCTTTACTGGACTGGGGCCATGTTGTTTGGCATCTTGCAGGATTACGTCCTAGATGCTGGGCACAGATGAAGAGCTTACAGCAGCTCCACACAAGCAAGGGGTTCCCTTACCCAAGGGGGATTCTCTGCTGGATTGCTTTTTTGGAGGCTGTACTGGAGCTGAAAATCTGGTCATCAGAACTGTTTTTTTTTTGTTTTTTTTTTTTTTTTTTTCCTAAGAACTGATTTAAGGCAAGGAAGAGCCTTGATTGTGTTCAGCATCAGCAATCATCATAAATGTTAAAGTAGTGTTGAGATGGGGGATGTGTCAGGTAACTGAACACTAATACACTGGTTACATTTTGCCCATTTTCCCTTTGTAACTAAAACATGCTTTATGCCAGTTACTTGACGGGTCACTTTAGGTATGTAATGTTGCATGTAGTTTTGTGTTGGTTAAACTATTACCTCTCTTAGACCTCACGAATGAAAACAGGGAGTGTTTTAATACTTACTTATCCAAAGCCAATGCTCAACAAACAGTGGTTTCTATGAATGTCATTAGCTTTTGTTGTAATCAACACACAAATCGGGGCTTCAAAGCTTTCACAATTATACTATTAAATCTTAAGATGTCCTTCCCCCTTGCTCAATATAATGATCAACATGCAGTAATACATCACTTTTGCAAGAACCCTGGTTAATGTTGTGCATAAATCTTACCACATTTTCACACTGTTCCTTTAATTACTTCTTCAGTAAAAGAGTTTATCTTTTGCTGATCATTGAGTTCATATAACAGGAAAATAATCAAGGTAGGAATGAAGTTCAAATTTATCCATTTTCTTTAAAGTGGCATTTCCCTTTATCTCTTCACCAATACACACTGGATAAAAACCACATTTGTTCTCACTTAGTGTTAATACACCCGCAAGTTTTTTGCAAAAAATCAAATGTGAAAAGATCAGCTCGACAAAAAATGTTGGATTGTATTAAGATTGTCAGATGTATTTACTCTCCAAACTAGTAAGAGCAGAGTTATATTGAAGCGTGGGCTTGTATAACAACTAAGGACTCTGTACTTGGAACATACAGTTCTTGTATATACATATTTTTTCTTCTAGTTAAATATATATACATCTGTTTATAATACTGTTCATCACAGCAGCTGGAAGGCTTTACTGCAACATATTGTTACGTTTTTTAAGAAACAGATTATATGTCTTTTTTTTTTTTTTTTTTAATCTTTGGTGAAAGAGCAGTGAGTAGCATTTATTAGCCATGTTTTAAAACCTTGTGTTCCTAGTACAAAGTTGCCACATTTAAATTAATTTATACGTTACAAAGCTTAATCCATTTATTCATCAGGCAATTAGAATCGTCAGGCATGAGTTGTTTTAGTCAACACAAGTCACTAGTGCAACATAATATTATTTTTCCCATTGAACTTGAATAAGCAGCTGAAGACTTCTCACTTGCTCTCTTGGCTCATCACCAGAAACAGACTATGGCAGTGAGTTTTAAGTACCGACAGAAGGCTCAAAGCTAATGAATAATAAAGAAATGTGCATGTTGTTGTTTGTCACCAAGTGTTACCAAATCCCTCCTGATACCTGCACAGGGAGAAGCAATGTTCTGTGACCTCACTTGCCTATACCGGCTGTAAACGCTTTTTATCTGGAATGAAAATAAAATTTCATCCAAAATTTGTTAGAAATTACGGAGTTGATAGTCTCAAGTTGCCTTATACAATTGCCTCCACAGAAGCTAGGGGCTAGGAGGCCTGTATCTTGACTGATGCATCTGTGCAGCCAATATTCTGCCTGGGAATCTGCTCTCCTTCCTTTGATAATCCTTTGATAATTAGTGATTTAGAAAAATAGGATTCTGTTCCCCCGAGGTCTGTTCAGAGAGAGCTGCGTGTTGCACGTGGTGCGTGGCACCAGCTGATGACGAGGGCCGTGGCCACCAGGTGGTGCTTGATGCGGAGGTGGTCGGGCCTTATTCATGGGACATGTTCTTCCTGCTGTCCTTGGTGAATGGTCAGACTATGAAGGTATCCGTAAGAGTGCTCGGACATGCTCTGTGCCTCACCTGAGATCTTTGGGTGGAAAGTGTTTCCCACAGTCCTCCGTGTCTTTTGGAACCGTATTAGTCTGTGTTGTCCTTTCTGATGTTCCAGTTTTGTCAGGTTGTGCCCTAGAATTTGTGCAACTCTTTCTCTGCAATTCTTAGTAAATTATAGATTTTTTTTTTTTTCCTTCTCTTTACTTAGGTGAATGTTCCAGATGACCATAATGCTACTTCAGGAAGAAGTGCAAATAAGCAGATGTTTGAAGGTCTAACAACAGAACTTCTGAGGATAACTGCAGTGATTTTCAGATGCCTAATCTCCAGCTTCCCAGATGGAAACAACCACTCTGCTGCACTGAAGATAATACAGGAAGTGAAAAGCAAATCCTCACAAGTGGAAGCCTTCAACAGCAGAGTCCAAGACTTGATCAGGTTTAAAAAAAAATCTTGAAACCTCTCTAATCCTTCTTTATTACAGAGAAAGAAAATTACCTTGACTTATGAAAAGAACAAACTTCTTTAACCCTTAATTTAGTAGAAGTAGTATGTATGTATAGGCAGAGGACTACTTAAACACGAATTTCTCAGTCAAAAAGATTCTTTAAAAATGCAGACAGAAATGCAGAAAATCACAGCTCTTTTATTTTTGGACTCTTTAGCATTCATTCAGAAAATGAAGTATGTTTTTCTGTATGTATCTGTCTCTGGATTACTCTATATCTGTGGAAGGTAAAATGCATGGGTTTTTTTGAGTGACCTTTTTTAGATTTATTTTTATTTACAATGGCTTTCAGAAGTTCTTTGTGCATCCATCTATGGCTTGTCCATATGATGTTTTGAATTAGTCCTCGTAGCAAATACTGCTTTAGTCGCATGCTTTCATCTGAGCAGTTAGACAAATATAGTGTTACTTGCACTTGGCGATCTCACACAGTGAATTGGATTTCACTTCTGAAATCTGTTACCTTAATATATTGGTAAGCATGACTGCAGACACCCTAAAACTGTACAATTAGCAGATGGTTTATTTTTAACCCTAGCTACAGTGTTTTTAACTGAATGACGTCTTGTGGCATCGAATTCCACAAATTGACGGTACTCCTTTCACAGATGCTTATCTAGAGATTTTTTTAAAAGGGTACTTTGATCAAGTACGTTTTTACAGACTTTGACATTTTTGTTGTGGCATTTAATGTGTCCTAAATTCCTGTAAATTCTCATTGCTATGGGTTATTCTGATAACCCTTACAGATATTCTGTACTTGCTAGCAGATACTCAGGATACATTTCTAAGACTGCCTCTATTCTCTCATGATAATCAATGTATTGCAACTTTAAAGTCTTGTGATCATATGTGGCCTCATGAAAGCTAGAAACCTCGCAGCAGCTTCAGGTGAGGTCCGGTTCCCTGCATGTGCAGTGTGTGTGTGTCATGGTTAACCCAACTGATCCATTCTTTTTCTGTTTTGATCAAGGTTGTCGTTGGGTGTTTTGGGTTTTGTTATTGTTTTATTAAGCAGGGCAGGCACTGTAAAGCTAAAGAAGAATCCCTCTGCTCTTCATTAATACCTTTTAAGTAAAGTAAGAAATACATTATCCAAAAACGTATTGTCTGCTACAAGTGTATAGTTTCACTAGTAAATTATATAAATAGTCATCAATATGTCTTCAGCCCTCTGAAGAAATGAAATACTGATGGTATGCTGCTGCAACTGTGGCACAGTGAGCATCTTCACATCTTGAAACTTTTCAGAGTCTGGTGTGATGCTGGTGGATGCAAAACCCGACAGCTGGCAGAGGAGAGCAAAACAAATGGTTGCCATGGATACCAGTGACCTCTAAAACTTGATTGTTCCCATGTAACCCACCTTCTCCCCAAACAGGTTTTGAGAGAGTGTGAAATTTCAGGATGTTGCATTCTCCCCATTTAGGAATGGGAGGGTGGGAGGTCTGCTTATTGATACCTGTGCTGAACAGACATCTGACACTGGCTGGGCCAAGCACAGATATACCCTTAAGCTAAGAAGATACATGAGAATCCAACTGGGTCCTTCACCTGAGGCACTTTAAGGGATCTGATTATACATAGAGAAAGAAAGGCACGATGACAAGGTAATAGTGCAATTAGGAAAAAAGAGAGTGGGCATTTCAAACTAGTCAAAACCAGACAAATTGTATTATTAATGAGAACCTTTCACCTGCACCTCACTCCATCATATGTCTTTGTGGAGCTGACTAAATAAGAGTTGTAGGAAGATTGGGGAATAAAGAGGGAAGTTGAAAAAATGTTGTTTTTTTTTTTTCCTATTTAGGAAAACTAGACCTGATGCATAAGCAACAGACGTTTACACACTGGGTGTCAAAAGGGTAGCCAAATTACTGGAACTATGCACCCTTGAGTGAAAAGAGTGAGAGATGGAGACGATAGATTTAGACATTCCACTTGTCTGTATGCTCAGCTTCAAGAAGGGGAGCGTCTCATGTGTCTTTTCATTGTCTCCAGATGCCCTTACAGAATAGTTCCAATGGACTGAAAACTCTCATCCATTTCTTCTCTGCCAAAATAGCAGCCACTGACACCACTTGGTATCCAGGTGTGGGTGTAAAGGAAGGTGGAATGTGGGTGTAAAGGAAGGCAATGGAGACATTTTGTAGATGTCAGTCAGAAATTCTTCCTAGGGGGGGAAGAAAAAGCACGAAAAGAGCATTGACCAGAATACCTGTGCCTTTTTGTGAGTAGTCATCTATCAGTGTTAGCTGCATTTTATTTTCTCCTTCTTCCTTCTTCCTATATCATGGCGAGACTTCCAGCACTCAGCATTTCACTGTGACTGTGGTCTGTCTCATGCCCTGCTCTGTTCCTGCTAGTACTGGAGAGCTTGTTTATCACTTGTGTGATCACATGGATTTGCTTAGATCAGAATCTGCAAGAAACCTAATGCTGGTAGCCTCTCATGTTGCTAAACAGAACAGACAAATCAAACTTACCTGAGCAGTTAGCGTGCAACTAATAACCTTTATGCATCTTTAGATGTTTTTCGTTGCTATACTTTGGTTGCTTTAACAACCTTTCCTACTGCCGTCTGACTTCCTGCGTTATACATGGTGTATTTTTATTCTTAATTACTTTCATTGTTTCCAGGAGCTTTGTGTCAACAGGTTAAGCTTTGGCAGAAAGTCTAGCTTCTTGTCCTGAAGGAAGGTTAGTGTTTGGGTGAGAAAGACTCTCTTCACCAATCTTAGTACTCCCTGGTTTTTCAAAATCAGACTGTAAGATATGGGAGGGAATAGTTATTTTTGATAAGTATTTGTATAGCTCCTGAGGCAATCATTATCTATTCACTATTATTTATTTACTAGAATCGTTATTATTTAATTATGTTCCTTACTTCAGTCAAGTCAGGATGCTCTTGATGTTGTAGAAACATACAGGCAGTGGTGTTCCCATCTGGAGCCTCACTCTAAAATGCAGTCTCTAACAAGTGGACTTCACAAGCGAGTAAGCAGAACAGCTGATGGGATGGAATAATGTTACTAATAGGGTAGTTTGGAACAGGCTGTCAGTGTGAAAACAGTGAATCCGTTGGCAGTGTCTGAAAGCTATCTTAGCTCCTCATGTCTGCAAAGTCAGGTCGTGTCACAGCATACAATAGCAGGTCGTCTGATCTTGACAAGAGGTTTCTCCCAGCTGGTAGGAGCAGAGTGGAGGACAGCAGAAAGAAAGTTGAGGAAGAAGAAGAAGAACAAGGAGATGATTGAACCTGGAGGAGACTTCTCTCCAGAGAGGATGCTGATCTGACATAGCAGAATGAACAGATAGAATCTGAGAAACGGAGTGTTTGTGGTAGAAATAGGAAAGTGTGTGAAGTTAGGTGATATCAGCAAAGTGGCAAGGAGAAGAGAAGACCTGTCTGTACAGTTGAAGTGGAATTGATAATGATTGAAGTGTGAGAGACCCTGCTGCAGACAAAGGGAGCTTGGTGTTGATGTGCAGGAACAAACAGTAAAAATTTTGGCAGGAGTTTCCAAGCTCTTTGAAATTCAAAGAATCTTCAGCGATAGGGAGGATGGTGATGTGATCTGCTCTGATAATAAACAAGTAGCTAAAAAGCTTAAAATAAATGAAGTCATTACCGTGGTTTTCTCTGTATTGAGTCTTGGTAGAGCTCCTGAGGAGGCTTCCTGATCCTTCCTGATAGTAGAAGGCTGTGACCTGCACGTTCTTTTAGTCTCTTAATTGTTGCACATGAGTTTTTTTTCAAAAAAAAAAAAAAAAAAGCTATGCAGTAGTTATGATATACATACTGCAATAAAACGTTATCTGGGTAACATCATTGTCTATTGAATTAGTGTGTTCTACGAAGTTTGTCTCTTCATGAAGAAGTTGTGCTGCTGCAGAGCTATCGAGACTGTTATAAATCATTTAACTATGGCAAAATTCCATTGTCCTCTAGCAGTATGGTAAAATAAACACCTACATTCATCTTTCTCTGTACAGTATAATACAAATTATCCATGCAACAGACAGTTATCTTAACAAAAGCTACTGATAGTTAGAGAGCACCAGATCTGAAGTTGTTGTAATTTGAACTGTTTTACTGAACCCTGTAAGAACCCACCACCTGCATTTTGTATGATTTGGTAGTAGAGAAGCAGAAATTCCGTTCTTTGTAAAGTCATCAAAACTGTCATAGGACTATTTTCTAATACAGTTTTTCATCTGTTTCTAGTTACGTCGTGAACATAGGACTGATAGACAAGTTGTGTTGCTGTTTCCTCTCCGTCCAAGGCCCTGTTGATGAGAATCCAAAAATAGCAACTTTTCTACAAAATGCCACAGCACTGTTGCACGGAATATGTCAACTCTGTTTTGCTGTCAATGGGAGGTAGGTGCACTTGGTCTGTCACCTCTGATATGTTCACCCGGCAGCAGCCGGGTGAATTAAAGATTGTCCCACGACAGTGCCTAGCCCCCACCCCTCCCCTCACGGAGGCCAGGTAGGGGAGTGAGAAAGGAGGAGGCACTGGGTTGAGATAAAAGTGTTTTACTTAAAATGGTAAAGGAACGTGAGATAATACAATGTGAAAGGCATTGACAGCAATAAATCTGACAAAATGGAAAATATAAGGAAATGGGGGAGTCTCCTGACCGTGTAGCCCACGATGGCAGTCGGAGGCAGAGCCCGAGAAGCCAGGTGGGAAGGGACAAGAGCATTGTGGGAGCTGTAGTTCTCCCTTAGCAGCCCTTCCAACCTTCCGTTTATTACATGATGTCATGATATGGAATACTTGAGGAAAACCATGATACGACTGAAGTCAACTCTCAATTGATTTCTCTCTTACGTAGCCAAATTCACCTCTTGTTCTTTAAAATACTGTTGTCAGTAGGGGAATGTTGTTTTGCATAAAGTATTACTAGATGTGTCAAGGAATTTTCTAGATCAAAACGCTCATTACTGTAACCTAACCAGGGCTGAGAGGGATGAGTATATGACATGTTTCTGTCAGCGAATCTGGACTTCCATAATCTACAGCCTTAGACAGCCGAACTCTGTCCAAAGTCAGAATTTCAGAGCTTCAGGGTCCACGCGCTAAAACCTACCACCATTAGACTGTTACATGTGTCAAGGAAAGACAATGCTGACAGAGCTTCACAATGAATGCCTGAGGGGAGAAGTGTTGAAGAGCAAGAGTTAAGAAAATATAAAATGAGAAACAAAGCTGCAGGTAAGAGTTGTCGCTGGTAACTCTGGGACACATGGAAAAAGAGCTGCAAGAAATACGAGCCCAAAGAGACCATCCCAACTTACTGCAATTTCCCTTTCTGAAAGCTGCCAACTTGGCATTTTACATTCCAGGACAGCGCTGCCAAAAGTCAAATGCATACTAAAATACTCACCTTTCTTGTAGTGGAATAATAATTCTAGCTACAAGACTGAGTAACATAATATTTGCAGTTTCTGAAGCAGGCATATGCCTCACCCAAAATACTAAAGATCTTTGCGTCCCAAAATAATACAGCACTATGCAAGTGCTTCTGTCAGGAACATCTGTTCTTGGTACCAAAATAAGATTTTGGAGGGCCGAGCATTTTTTTTTTTTCACAGTCCCACCAAGAAGTATCTGATCTTAAAACCAGTATATAACAGCAATGCTTTGGATTTTATCCAAAGGTGCTGATTGTTCCCAGTTTCCAGGTTAGATTGTTAATTTGAGCATGAAAAGAAATGAGGGGAATGAACTTGTGCATTTCAGAACTGTTGTCTTTCACTTCTAGATCAAAAGCTGTGGTGTAAATGATTAGAAAGGCAGGGTAAATGCCTTTAATCATCCAAGTGCACTCATTGAAGAAGCAAATGCGGAGTGTGATTCTGCCAGATTGCATATCTCCTTAGTATTCAAGGTGATTTAAATGGGAAAAGCTGTTGCCAAACGTGGTTTGAGAGGACAGAAACAGAGTTCAAATTTATTGAATTCTTAAATATGTCCCAATACAGTAATACATGTTGTGTGATACATGATCTGCAGCACAGAAGGCAGCCTCTCTTTGTGAGAAATACAGACGGCTCTTTCATTTGTGGTAAACAGTAGCAGGAAGCAGGGCATCCTGTTCAGTCAGAATCTGGTATTTCTGATTCTCCAGCTCGGTCAATACATGCTTGAGCACCAAACAAGCTCGCCATGTTATACTCCTCTGTACCTCGGAGTAACTAACCCCTCTGTTAGTAATGCATTTGCAGTTGTTATCAAGGGGAAAAAAAATCTGACACTTCTCTGACACTTGCACAAAAAGTTTTGCAAAAATAGGTAGTAGTGTACTAGGCTTTCCCCAGTTTTGCAGGAGCAATTTGAAGTTCATTTTTTGATGCATCTCCTACAAGTGGTGTTTCCAGGTAGGGAACTTGTTCATGCTCCTTGATGGTGATTGTGCAGGCACATAATTCAGTTTGTTTTTCTGATAGAACTACCTCAGGCTGTGATTTCTCATATAAAATGTAGTCATTCCACGTTAAATGCATCGAGGTATTTTTATACTGTTGTCTTTTGTACTGTGCACAGATTTTAGAGGGCAGGTTGTGAGCGGCGTAGTGGGAAGCTGATAGCACTTGCTTACAAGGAAGTTGCTCTCACCAGGAACACTGGGCTCTCAAACCATCCTCAGTGCGTGCAACAACAAAATCCTTTATGAACTGGAAGTGGCCCAATGCTGGGTGACCCTCCTCGCTAGAGGGCCGGAAGTTAAACACTGTAACTCAGGTTCTAAACAATAAAGAGAACCTGTCCTGTGGATACAGTGCATGTATTTCTGGACTCAGATGTAGGCAGAGCTGTCAATTCAGACTTTTCTTGTCTTCTCTACAAGACTGTCGTGGTTTACAAAGACTGTTTCAAAAAACTCCAAAATTTAGCAGACTGTTTCTAAACCAAGCTCTAAATTGATACCCAGTGATTCTGTAATTCTGTTCGCTTGGACACTTGCTTCATGGAAAGCTGTTTTATAGTCAGGAAGGAGTTCTCAGTTGTGTACCTACCTGCAGGTCTGCATCAGGAACTTCGTGACTGGTGGTCCTCCAAGCAGGAGGATGACCTTGACTGTTCTGATTCTGATTCCATTAATTTATGAAGATCTCCAGGTTGGATTAGTTGCAGGCAACATGTCACAACAATAATGATTATCAGAGAGTATCCTCAAATTGTATCGTATATGTATGTCAGCATGAAATGTTAAATGAGGTATATGATTGATATAAAGTAGAAGATAAAATTTTGAGACATAAACCAGGATAAATTTTTAATTTCCTTAGGAGACTTTAAAAAAAAAAAAATCCAAAACCATGGAGTAAGGTACAATAAAGGAGTCTTGCTAATGTGGAAACATAAAGTGGAGGATTCTCAACGTCATAAAAAGTTATTGAAATGAGGGAATCCATTCTGGACATGCGTTATAAACTTATTATAAGGGAAGGATTTTCTTTTCATTTGTGGTTGAGGTCTTTAAAAAGATTTAACTTCTGTATTGATCTTCTCAAATATTCATTTTTGGTACTGGCTAATAAATGGTAGATTGATTCTTTTAATTGAAGTTTTGCAGTGGATATGATAGCACATTCTCTAAACACTGTAGTTTGTATAAAAGATCATTCGTTGAAAACATTAGTAACTTGTAACCCCACATGAACCTTGTTTTGATAAGTGAGAACCATTAAAGGTGACTTGAGAACTCCAGTTGGAACTCTCATTTTCCTTATGCTGTGTTGCATCCATTACTGGCAGTGGAGGTGAGAACTCTTTTTCTCCCAAAAGAGCTTAAAGAAAAACCTGTATGAGAGGTGAAAATAGGGCATTGTCTCTTAAGCTGTGTAGTGAGTCTGATTATCCATATCTCTGTTTGCTGAGCAAAAGGTAAACGTGACATTTGATACTAAGACTTAAAAACCTGTGGCCTTGGTAACGCTTAACTGTTCTTTGCTTACCATTAAGAGCAGCAAAAGCAGTGATGTTTTTATTAACCTGAAGCAGAACAAAACATTGAGTAGACTGTATACATAATAACGGTGGCATATATAGACTTACAAATCTGTCTTACTGTTGGTGTTCAGTTGCAGACTTTGAGTATAAGTGGTCAGGATGATGGCCTTGTTTTCCAGAGGAGTTCATTATTGTAACTCTGCAGTATAAAGGCTTGTGTGGGGACCTTGAGTCCTGACTACACACTGTGTAGCAGCAGTATGCCTGGCTTGTCAGCACAAGGCAGAGAACAATGAGCAAGCAGGGAATGCAGGGAGCATGAATAGAAGTACTGCCATGCTGGCCTGGCTTACCATTCTCGAAAAGCTGGAGTGAGAGCTAAGTAAGAAAATGTGTTTCACGTCTTTCTGCAGCATAGCAAGGATCTTGCTTATGTTCCTCTCTCTTTCTGTGCTGCCCAATCTTCATCAAGTTTATACCCCTTTTTTCCCCTGCGAGTGACTGGAAGCAAGATTTGTGTCCCAGGCGTGTAGTGTTTAAGGAGGACTGTTGCCTATGTCTGCTTTCACCTGCGACCATTAGTGCTATCTGCTGACCCTTCCACCAAAGGGCGTTGTGTTGCCGCAGCACATGATGCACCATGCTGGTAAGTCAAAGATCAGGAGTTAAGAATTCATGGAACTCACAGAAAACAAATCTAGTTATTCTGTGAGAGCTCTGAATGAAAAATTAAACTACAGACTTAATGCAAACAGCAGGGGAAAAATAGCAGCAGTAGTGCAGGGAAGGGGTTAATCTGCAATAATAATCAGTTAATCACTGAGGGGGAATGTTCTCCCTAAGACAGTACAGCAGACTAGCAATAACAGACACAGTGAGGAAAGTGAGTTGTGCATGAAGAGCATCTCGCAAATAATAGTCCCTCAAATCATGAAGCTTCTTGGGACGTCAACTTTTGACAAGATTTTACCATTTTCTTGATGCAAGCAACATCTGCAAGCTCCCTTGTTAATCTAGGAAAATGGTACGTCACAGCAGTACGGTTGTTACTGTTGTGTGTTATCTCAGAACAGTGCTGAATTGCATATAAATCTGAGTCAGCAGCTAACCAAGTTGTGGATTACAAGCTGCAGTAGCAGAAAGCTGCAGATAGGTAGGGTTTGGTCCAGGGAAACAGCGACTGTCATGACAGAGAGATGCAAGAAAGTAGGCTGGTCTCTTTTCAGTTTTATTACAGTAATTAAGATAATGCTTGTTTTGGCTGCTGGCTGGCGAATCAGAACCAAGTCTGCTTGAATGCTGGGTGTGCTTCCTACATGCTGCAAGTGCTGCAAACTAACTAAAATTTGTTCTTGAAATTTCTGAAGGCTTTCAAATCACCCATTTTGCACAGTACTGCGATTCCTGGCTTGATAATGGGATTTATAATAAGATCTGGCAGGTGCTAAATACTTCTTCATACTTCTTCTGTTACTATTTTATCTTTTTTTTTTTTTTGACATCTCTTTCTCAAATATTGTAAGAGCAAAAAGTACAGATGATGATTTTCAAATCCTAATATTAGAGAAAACAAACATTTTCTAAGCCTTTGGAAAACTTGTGTTTCCATTTGGCTCCCTGTTTTTAATCAGGAGTATATATTTAAAATATACAAACATTATAATGTATACCCTTAGAGAGGCTTGTCTGCTGGTTAGCTCAGTCAGTTTTTAAAACAATATGTTTTCAGATGTAAACAGTGTGCTGCTATTGAAGTTTGGAGAAACTGGAGTTTTATGCTTGTTCTGCAGAATATGCTGTTTCTCATCAAGCTGTATTAAATTCCCATTTTTAATAAATACTGGTGTGTTTTAAGCAGTGAGGTACCACTGTTTAGTATCTTTCTTTGCTCGGATGTGTATGTCCACATTTTTTAATTTTTAAATCTTTTTTGTAAATCATAAACCCCTGCCGATTCCTGAGACTCATTTATGGCAGACTCTGATGACCATAATGACAGCCCATAATGAATCGTCCTCCATTTCACTAAATGTTGTATTTTATTTTACTTTATTTTAATCCCACAGGTCATCTGACCAGAATATAAATATTTGCCTGTTTTTCTGTGCTAAATATAGAGACTTGGTAAAGTTTGAAAGCCTTTCCTTTCCTTTTGCCCAGCTATATGAGCCAATGTAAAAAAATGCTGGAAGTCTTCCCTTCAGTGAGTGTCTGGAGGGGTTTTGTCCATTCTGACTGTTTTACTTTGGCAGCTCTTACGAAGACAGCTGAAGTGTAGGCTGCTTTAAATAGACAAAAGGAGGTAAATCTGTAGGAATCTTCTCTTAGCTTTAGTTACGTAAAAACTGGGTTTCTTGTGTGACATAGTCATCTTTTGTGGCTGTGGGGTTTGTTTGCTTCCTTGTACTTCAGTCTGTGACCTGCCAGTTGTCAGAGCTTTCTTCGGGCTTATGTTTGAGGTGGACTAACAGGAGGGTTTTTAAAATCTGCTGAACGTATGAAATGCGCTGTTGTACGGACTTGACCAAAGCCACTCAAAGCAGCATGTGCAAAGGTTCGCGTTTGATTTTCCCACATCTCATGTATGTTTTTTTCTACTTTAAAGCCCACAACCAATATGAATAACATATTTTACCTTTTTATTGTAAACATTTAGGCTTAAAGTCATTATAACTGACAGTTAAAACCAACAGGAGCCGGTAGCCTGTTCATGTACAAATTAACTGTAATACAGGCAAAATCAAAAATAAACATTTCAAACAGTTCCTTAAGTCCACCAAATGTAGCAGATGGAGTGACTTTTTTCAACAGCTTTGTCCTGTGGTGTAACTTTAAAATTCCTGGTCTCTTCTAAGGAGAAGAAGAAAAAAAAAAAAAAAAAGAGAAACTTGTATTTTGAGTTATTTTTACAGTTGACTTTTTTATGTATATTTTGATTCATTCACTGCTCCAGAGCAGCTCAAAATGGCGAAAGGATTTCATCCAGCTCTATAAGCTTTTTCATATGGAGTTGTTTAAAAATAATGATGGAGTGAGAGCTGAAAGCAAGTTAACTTTAACCTTTGGTAAGATCAGTCAATCTTCTCATCACATACAGTCACAAAAAATTGCATGCGGTGTCCTATACCGTCATTAATTTGGGGTTATTGTTTGAATGTGAGTGTTTATTTTTCAACTGATAGTTCTTCAGTTTCATACAGCTGTTAAAGCTAAGATGCAAGTGAAGAAAATACTGGTTGCAGAAGAAGCTGTGCTCTCATGTGATACTGTGGAAATAAACAATCCGAGCAGAGTCTGAGCAGAGTTCAGGGACGGTTAGCACACTCTCGCTGCTGCGCACTGCCAGATGAACCCTTGGGCGACCACCGCTGTCTTTCGGTGAGCAGTCCCGAGCAGCCCGCGGAGCCGAAGCTGCAGGAGCGCAGGGATGTGGTGCCAGAGCTGCTGGCTGCCCCCTTGTGCAGCCGGCCCGGCAGCAGCTTGCCCACGGCCCCGCTGAGGGGCCGGCAGGAGCAGCCGCCTGCGGGAAGGGACGGCGGCGTCGGCCGACCCTGGTCAGGCACGCTCGCCCGAAGCCCTGGTGCACGGCATCCAGGCATAGGGAAAGAAACTTCCTGTCGTAAACGGTAGTGCAGCATGGCCCCACCCAAAATGAACTTAGAGCTGTAGGTTTTTTTCCACATTTTTTATTCTTTGCAGTGTAGACGCTAGGATCGTTGAGTGTTGCAAACCACAAGCTGAGTATTTGTGTTTCTTCTTTTGCAGGAGGTAAGTGGCATTAGATCATAATTTCAGTCGTCATTTTACCGTACTTCAGGGTGGCTTTCAATTGTTATTACGCGTATTTCGAGTGAGTGCTGTGCCAGGGCCCTCTGAAACACTGTCATGGCTTCAGTTTGTGACAGAGCTTCTTGAGGGATTCCTGGGAGCCAAAGGCAGCCAGCCTTAAACAGACACCCTGGTTTTGGAACCTGTACGATAAACTCAGCCGTGTGGGGCTCCAGCTGAGTCCCTGCACGTGGCTGGCCCCGCACGCAGGCTGTGGCACGGGGCTGGTGCAGGCTGGTGCCAGCGGAGCGCCCGTGCCACGGGCCGGGTGCTGACGGGAGAGCAGGCGTGGTGCTGCCCCGTGTCCTTCCTGCAGCTCACCGGGAGGTCTGATGGCTGCTTTCAAACATTGTGAGGTGATTAGGTGGTCTGATGGGGGTTTTGTACAGCATAGGTGTCACTGGAATAGGACTGGGCCATGAACGGAACCTTGACGTGTCAGCAGAAGATGCTGCACATGAATGTACAGGATGATGCAAGCCGCTTCTGAGGCAGATACTGAAAGGATTGCTTTGAGCAGTTCTGGTCGAGGAAGAGCTCCTTGCTGGTTCTGGTCAATATGAATGCCCTCAGTCCTCTAAGAGTCCGGTCTTACAGATGATTTTAGAAAGTGGGTCTTGATTCCAGTTCTTATATTCACTATTTTCCCATTTTCTTTTGGTTGGTATAAAAGGGAAAGCTGTCCTCACCTAGTTTGTCCTTTTATATTTACTCTATCTCGTATGTCAGCTGTGGTATTTTTGCTTAGTAGCAGAAAAAAATAATCTTTGCAGTCACTTTTGAAACTGACATTTTTTCCTTTTTGTTCTTTCCTTTTCTTTTTTTTTTTTAAGATGCAAACATAGTGCATGGGGTAAAGATGAAATGTTGATGCACCGTTACTGTACATCAACGTTGTTGATTCAGCGTTACTGCTTATTGTATCTTAACATTTCAGTGTTTCCTGTGATTGCCAGTATAGGCTAACTGTGCTTTCATGATGAAGTTCGGGTGCCTTACGTGATGGGTTCAGATTAGGACTTGAAATATATAAACCTTGGTGGATTACTTTATGTGCTTTATTTTGTATTTGCTTCCTTCTACACATCGTTTAACCTTGAGAACAGTGACAGTCTTTCTCTTCACTGCTAGTGACCATCTTGCGTCGGTTTCTAGGTTATTAGTAATGCGGAAAAAAACCACCAGGAGCAGTACAAATCCTTGAGGGATTATATTAAGTGCTTTTGGAAGTTTGGACGGGAGGATGACAAGGGCATCTGGAGTTGTTTATTCATCTGTCCTGATATCCCAGGAAAGCAAAAACTTTATTTTACTTCCATGCCCAAAAATTCCAGAGAAGCCTAGTTTCGGTTTGCAAGTGCTGGGCTGGTTTGTCTCGAGCATTTCAAATCTATTCTTTGCTATCATTCAGTCTTCTGTAATAGCATCTGATTTAAATAAGTAGTCATGTTTTGCTAACTGCTCAACCACTTCATTCTTAAATTCCTGCAGAATGCTTTGATTAAGATCGTCTGGTCTGAGAAGCTTCGTTTGCTCCGTAGGTAGTCCGTCTGTTGCAGTGCCTTCTGCCCATCCCCGAGGCAGAGCAAGCTGGGAGCAAGAAGGATGGGTGTAGGCTGCTGGCTGTGGGCAGAGGCTTGTGTGGAGCCCCTTGGAAGAGCCCCCCCAGCCTTCTAACCTCAAAAACTGTCAGGTTTTTGCATTGTATCGCACTGGTATCATGAACCCGTTTTGGAAGCAAAGGCACCAGGATGTGGAGAAGGATATTTAAAAATTACAGCTGCACTGTAATCAAAGCGAGCTTGAGACAGTGCCCAGATTACTGAAATTATTTTGCGGAAATGTTGTGGATTCTTGACACATTAGACATCAGTTTTTGCCTTTTTAACAGCTTACTTGTTCTCTAACATTTGGCTTATCACTGCTTCACCCTGGGCGAGTGTGTGCTGGTACCCTTTTCAGACAGTTTAATATTTCTTTGGCAGATCTTGGAACATATTTGACAGCACACGTCAGGATCCCACAGGACTAACAGCAGTTCTTCAGTCTACAGATCTGGTCGGAGTCTTGCATATGCTGTACTGTGTTCTTTTCCACGGGACAATCTCAGATCCAAACACGGCAAGTCCTAAAGACAGCTATGCAGAGAACACAATCCAGGTTGCCATTCAGAGTTTACGTTTCTTCAATAGTTTCGCTGTCCTTGATCTGCCTGCTTTTCAGGTAACAGATGTTTTACAACTTCTGCTTAGCATGAAAATGTTAATTATTGCATGTTTTTGTGGACTAAGTTTTGTCTTCAAGGTCTTAGTTATTTGAGGAACTGTCATGAATTGAATGTTTGTTTCTTCATGCCCCAAATTACTAATTGTTATTTATACCTTATGGCTATGGCTAATGCATTTAACCAAAAAGTGAAAATTCAGAATACATGAATGCTGAATCCAATCCGTTACTTCATGTATTCAGAAAAAAAAAAAAAAAACAAAACAAAAAAAAAAAACCTCACTTGTAGGTGGTTAATACTTTAATTTTTATACTATATATACTATACGTATATATAAAATGAAATCCTGTTCAAAAGCAAGAAATAAAATATTTAAATTTAAAAATATCACATTTTAGTAAGTCATTTCTTACGTATTACAGGTTCTTGTAGTAAGTGAATAATATTGCCGTACTAAGAATCTATAAGTAATAATATATTTCTCAGATGATCTGGCAAAGCCTTTGTTTTGTTGATGTAAAGCACCTGACAGAAAGCATTGCTTTGCACAGCACATTGAGCAACGTCATTCTCATACTATTCATCAGACCAGGTTTCTGTTTCATTCAGTGTTTAATTTGTATATAAATTGCACCACAGACCCCATCTGAAATGCGTTAAAATCAGCAAGAGCTTTGCATGAGTAAAGAATTCCATATAAATCTCCTCCCGCTTGTATTTCTCGACTTTGAGTTTCAGTCCATTTAACGTCTCTCAGAACAGCAGTAAGCAGTTTACATGAGCAATATACCTGCCTCTGTGTAGATGCGGTTGTGGGGTCCGGTCCTGTCAGTTGTTTTTTCCATGGGGCACAGGGACTGTTTGTTACAGTTTCATGTAAAACAACTCTTACATGCACCATTAACTCCTGTTTCTGTCTGTAAATCACAGTAGCTCTCTTTTGCAGCCTGCCCAGTAGCTCTTGGTTTAGGACTGGAGACTTGTTTGTTGCTGTGGATATTACAGATGTGCATTGGAGAGTAGGAGTTGAACTGGGACAGCTGCAGCATGTAGGCTGCTCGGTGTGGCTGCACAAAATCGCACCAGCCGGAGGACGGTCCCGCTGGTATCTCAGGAAATCACTGTTAATTTTTAAACCATCAGCTTCCGCTGATGCTGTTTGTTTATTCCTCTACCAACTACCACGACAGCTGAACGTTTATAACTACCCAACAGCATTAAATCCCAAATCCTCTGGTCTGCATTGCTTTGTTCCATGCAGAAATTTGTGAGGTAGTAGTTACTGCGTAACGTGGGATAGGAAGCTAACTGGTGTGAATGATTTCATTCAGTCCATTGATACGGGGCTCCACCCAGGGAAGTATCATGCTTGGCTGTCTTACAGAACAGTGGGCATAATCGTGTTTGTGCGGGATGGACGCACGTGTAGTCTCAGCAGCCATCCGTTTCTCTGAGGTAACAGAGTTTGGTTCTGTAGCGTTAACAACCCAGCGTGCACCTGAGGCCAATTAATGTCCATCCTGACCTTGTGGGCTGTAGCAGACAGTGGAGGGAAAAAGCATAGTTTATGTAGGCAGATCGTTATCTTCAAGGAATAGTTTTATCACGTAACAGTGGGACTATAGAATAGGGGGGTTTGATTAACTGAAGAGCTCTGGTATTCTTGAGTTTGTGTTAGCACAGATGGCTCATGGGTATATATTTAATTTAATTTGACAGTCTAAACAATTGAAAGATGGTAGTGAGAAACAACACAGGATCCTGAGCTGATATTAATTCTGGCTAAAAAGGAAGCATAGTTTCCTTGAAAAATTAGTTCAACTTCTATACACAAACTGAGGTGCCCTTTGACCTGTTGTTATCAGGCAAGGTTAAACCCAGAGTGCTAGGTCACGGCATGCGTGGACAGCCCTAATTAAAGAAGGGCGGCATACAAATGTGGCCTTTACATGATGGTGGCAAATGGTTGCTGTATTGTGTGTTAGGTTTTGAAAATACACTAATTTAGCAAAACACTTGAGATTCAAGATGGAGAACAGCCACAGCCGAGTCTGTTTTAGTTCTCAGGGTTTCTACTTCTCCTGGGCAGGGATTTTCGGAATGCTAAAACTAAACTATACTACAGATTGGGGTTTATGTAGGTGTATTTAACACAGAGTACAAGGTATAAAATGAAGAAAACTCTCAGATGAAAGAAATTTTCTCACAGGCCTGCACTGCTGTTTCATTAGAGTTAGTGGACCGCCATGCTCATTCTTTGTGCTTTAGTTTTCCCCTTTGACCTTGTGTCGTTCTGTCTGTTTGACATGTTTATTAAATAGAGGCTGTAGGCTGTGCAGATAAAATCTAATTCTGAATCTCCACGTTACAGCAATTTGCCTACTTCTTAAAAGTCTCCCAAAAAGCCTTGCAGCTGAATGTTCTTTCTTTTTGGATGTTTCTAACAGTTTTTAATGTTTGCAAAGTCGTAACTTCTTATTAATCTTTGTAGTCCATTCAGAGCACAAGTTATTAATGCTAAATGCATTTTGCTCTTCTGCAAAAAGGAAGATGTGTTTTCTTTCACTGCTTACTAGGAAATATCATTAGCATTAAGGTTTCCTGGAACAATAATGTAAGCCAAATGAAATGGTCGACCTAATGCTACGCTGCATGTCAACTGAGCAGAACCCAATTTTTCTGTGTCCCTTTAAAATTTGAATTTTCTCTTATTTGCCTGACTTTTAATGTTACAGTCTAGCTGTAGCTGATAAGTTACCGAATGAAAGAAGAAAGCTGATTCCGTCCTCCTCCGAAAAAGCTCATCGCAACAAAAACATGTAGTCAGTGCTTCGCCCCCAAATTTGTGCCAGCAATGCATTTGTGATTCACATAATTTCTGTAACATACTGCTAGACTGTAATGTCTGTTTCTTCACCTTTTTTTCAGTCTATCGTTGGTGCCGAAGGACTCTCCCTTGCATTCCGCCATATTATCAGCTCTTTGCTGTGGTACTGTTCCCAGCATACCTGTGAACGATTGCTACATGAAGTCATTATTTGTGTGGGCTATTTTACTGTAAACAACACAGATAATCAGGTAAGGCAAATGGAAGATGGGATCAGAAGTTATCAAGTGTACATTTACTCATGGATCCCTTGAAAACCCAAACCCCCTCAACATGGTTTTGAAGAGCTTGGGATTCCTGTGAACAGTAATGTATGCATTCCCAAAACAGAAGCTGAAGTTGCATCTTAGGAAAAAAAAAAAAAAAAAAAGGTAATTTTATGTGGCCATAAGCAAACTCTGTTCTTACACAGACAGCAATGCTGACTTGGTGTTGATCATGGCTAGCCTCACTCTCTGCCAGGATATGCTCAGCAACTGCTTTTTTAAATTTCAAGTTGGCTTCTTATCAGACTGACTGGACAGCTGTGGTGCCCAAGTACAACCTTGTAAAGACAGCTAAGCTAGTCTGCCATCAAGGCATGTCCTCAGATGCCAGGGTAGCCGTATGCCTGGGTACCCAGAGAGCTCATTGAAGTTTAAGCCTTCTTTTCTATATATCTTTCTAGAAGTAAAGCAAATCGCCATGTAGCTTCCTTGATTGTTTTTCACTTTTGTTAATGGACTCTGTGACCTCTCCTATTAGTGAAAGTAGCTTATACATTAACGCAGATGCAAATCTTCACAACTATTTGAAATACTTTTTGAAGGTCTTAAAAGTCTCCCAGTTTCCTCAGCTTACATGCAGCATCTCAGGGAGTATTGGGCAGGGTGGGGGCTAGCACTCGCTCTTTATTCCTGAGTACGGCAACCTGACTCACCATACTTGGAACAGTTGGTTCCCATTTTTGTTCAGCTGTTGGGTGGGGGCTGAGGATGAGAAGCTTAGTTCCCTCAGTTAAGCTGAAAAGCAGAGGAAAGGAGTGGTTCGACTGGTCAGCAAAGGTTAGAGAAAAGCTGTCCACAGTTTTTGACTGTAATTGGAACTTTCTAATATCCTGAAGTCGACAATGCTGTCAAAAATATTCTATAATTATATAATATTCTTTCACAGTAATGTTTCTGTGGTTTTGGCCACAACCTGAGGGAGGATCCTGCAGCCTTCCTTCCCTGTGGAGCCAAATCCCATTCAGGGTCTAGAGGCTGACTGGCACTGTTCCCCAGCACACAGACTGTCTGGACCCCCAAAGTACAAACTGTGGTCTAGAGCCTCTCAGGAGCAGCAGCCGCCTGTGGGCAGTACCCTTTGGTATGATCGTTTAGAAAATCCATGTGATACCGCTCAGTTCTCTCATCCCCACTGCTGCACAAGTGGTGGTGTTGGCATCCAGAGGTGCCAGCATACAGCACTGGTTTCTCTCTGCAGTTTCAAAATTTCTTTTCTGGCACACAAGTACAAACAGATGTGATTTATTGCAAAGAGGACGTGCGATGATAAACGTGCCAGGAATAGCACAGAAGAGGGATTTCCTACCAGCAGGGTCTGCTGGAGCACGCTGTAATGCCTGTCACTGTTCTGCGCTTGTGACTTGGGACAGAGGTCCGGCATCAGGAGCCCGGCACAGTGCCATGGCAGCAGCTGCCTGCGGTGGCTGCAGGCGGGCAGTCAAGAGGCTACGTGTGTGCATCGTGTGTTTGTCTGCAGGCAGCCCTCCCGGCTGGCAGTATGACAGTCTTGGAGTCTTCAGCATATGCACTTGTGGTTGGGGTCGTGTGCCATCAGTGATCTGCCCCCAGAGTTAATTTTCAAGGTTAGAAGGCAGCACAGGCAGATCTGCAAGACAAGTTCAGGTCTCTGTTAAAATGTCTGCAGTATGTTAGTACTTCTTGCACACTAAAAGCGGTCTTTTATGGTGGTTCGCTTTGGTGGTGCTATCGCCACTGATGTTGTGACGTACTTTTTAGTTTCTCATATTCGTATTTAATATTCCTATTTCATAGCTTGTAACAGAGAAAGCATTTTTGTGAAAATTTTCTCCGTTACAGTACCTGATGAGAATTAGCAGAGTGAACGGTGCTGAAGAACTGTTCTGCCTGCCATAGGCCCTTTGTACATGCACCTGTGCGTACTAAGGTCTGTGGCTGTATCCGAGTGGAGTGATTGCCCTATTCCTGACAGCATTGCTAAAGTTGCAAAAAGTTGAAGTCTTGCTCACTCAGGTACTCGTAAAACGTCAGGAAGCTTATAAAACAGTATTTTTACTTTTACCATGGAGCATACTTGCGGTCATTATTTTCAGATGCCGTTAGTGTTGTAACTTCCAAAAAAGATACGACGCCTTGAATGAAAAGGGAAGTGCTTTCTATTCATTCCCTTATGGTCTATTTTTTTTTTACTACGTTTCGAGCTTCCAATTTTTTCTTTCATTGTGGATCATTTGCAGAGTGCTACTAAAAATAAAAAATTGGTCTCACAGTGAAAGCTTTCACGTAGCAGACTTGAACACTTGGAAAGAACTGCATCGTAAAAATAGATACGCTAGACTTGAGCTGTGAAGCCAAACCTTCACAGTGCCTGTTAGCTCTTTTTATTTACTACTTGAACAGACTTTTAACGAGTTGATAACTGGCGTATTTCACAGCAGACTTGCGTTATTCTTGAAGTCAGGTGCGTTTTTGTTTTGAATTGCTTGTAGTTTAAGTAGGTCCCTTCCTCTCTACATTCATATTCCTTATTACGAAGCTGTGTAAGTTTTCATTCATTCCAACTCACAAAAAAAAAAAACGAACAGAGTTATTTAGGGCTTTTGTTATGCTTTTGTCCAACCACATGAACAAAGAAAATATACAAAATGGCATACTGGAATAAAAAAAAACAAGCATTAATTAAGCAAAAACGTGCAGTTTACAGAGTAGATTTCTTAAAAAAAAAAAAATTTACAGACTGTCAGCCTCAGCACTGACCTTCTGAAGCAGTACTGTGATTTAAGTGGATTATTGCCATTGTGGAGACAGAATAATAAAAGGACAGTTTCCTAAATATTTCACATACATGAAGTAAAATCTTCCAGGAGCATCATCTGCCACTCGCTGGAAGTAATACAGGTTTGTCTGGTTTTATTACAGTACCTGTAAAACCCTTTACAGTTAGTCGAGTGGCAGATGCAGGAGACAAGTTCTTTTCTCACTCGTAGCCTCAGGAGCAGTATTTCACCGCAGCCTGCGGGAGGCTCGCAGTGGATCATGCGCACGCGCGCAGAGGCCGTGGCTGGGGTCCCAGCTCGTGCTGGCGCCACAGTGGGCTTTTGGTCCCGGCCCAGTGATTCTGTCAGGGGGCGACGGGGACAGCGAATCGCTAAGGAGCGCATTCCGAAGTGTTTCGGTGGTGCTTGCTCTGTTTATTTTAGGAAGACCATGATTTTGCTGACTCTGCCCACATATAATGTATTGGTAATATTCCTTTTCTCCTTTCGTATTTTGTTTTAACATTCATAAAGCCTTTTCAAGGCAGCTGCTGTCACTGGGGGAATAAATCAGTTATGAAACTGAAAATTTCAAAAAGCAAAATGTTTCTTTAATATTTTAAATGCTTCAGCAGCATTAGTCAAGCCTAAGCTGCGCTGTCTGTTTTGTGTCGGCACGTGAACTTCTGTTTACTATAGGGTTAGACAGCCCGCGTTTCACGAGACGGGGTTCTGTGGAAATGCCCGAGCAGAGCTCGGCTGTATTAGGCATCCGTTCTGCATGAAGTGTGGTCCAGGAAATGATTCTCTTTTTTGGCCACCCTTTAATCTATTAACATACGAAACGGGTCCCATGGTACCGAGGGTAGGGATGTAAAACAAAACTGTAATAAAAATAATGTCCCATCTTTGAATAAACCAATCACACTAAATCGCACTATAGGACTACAGTTGCTAATTAAAATGTTCTTGTTAATTAAAATATGCTATTTCATTACATTTTTATTCCCTTTCTTTGATCTAATTATTACAATGACTATAATTACCGTGTGCTGTCAAGTCACTTCATTTGCATATTATATTGGATAATTGAATGTGGTCCCGTAATTAAATTAACATGAATGACAGATGATTTGGCTGCTTTTACATTGCTGTACTGGGAATAAAAATTTTTCCATATTCAATGCACTTAGTGAATATTTTTCATTTGAAAAGTCATCACAAATCAGATTCTCCCACTCAGGACCTTGTCTGGCAGGCTCCAGAAGAAGTTGCATTGTTCGTTTGTGCAACTTATTTAAATAAAAAGAGCCTTTTCTTTTCTTTTTTTTTTTTTTTTTTAACTGTTTAACACATGGTGTATTTATAGAGTGCTCCAGCAGAATCTCACTAACTTCTGGGATTTGTAGGGAACAGAACTTTGTACTTCCACATTGTTGAACTAAAACATATATTTTTAGTGCTTTGCAAGATGTAACATTTCTGTGAAAGAGCTAGGGAGAGGTGTATGCAGCTTCAATTTTTAATTATCTTTTTTTTTTTTTAACAAAAGTAGAGTTTGTAGATACAGTTGAACTTTTACTAGAGTAACCAATG
>VXAV01004557.1:221703-237344 GCA_013399715.1 Alectura lathami
AAAAGATATGCAAACCATATGTCTTTGAGGAAGGGATTTCATCCCAGAAAGTTTGTCTTGCAATTGCATTAGTCTAACTGACTTATTTCCCTGTCACTCCAAACCTTTTGTCCCTAGACAGCTGTGCCCATAAGAACAGTGCATTATTCTTATTGTAAACACAGGAATAATTGAAATGTTTATATCAAATCATCCTTGTGTTGAAAACAGGAGTACATGGAGTTAAATTTAATAGTCATTTACTCACAGGAAATTCATCCCTATTATATAGATGTGGAAAATGTATTGCAAAGCATATTTCATGCATGCCATCTTGCTTCGCTTAAAGGAATAAGGAACAATAAGATTAGAGGATATGTGGGGAAAGGAATTTCTTCTGTCTTAAAAATCTAAAATGTCACAAAGTAGTGTCACAGGTGGAAATATAATGTTCAAAGAAATTAAGAAGTTGTATGGAAGGCACAGTTTGGAAAGGTTTATGAAATTTATTACTCATTTCCATCACAAAGAAAACAAGGTAGGAGGTCCCCAAGAAAGGCTTCACTCAGAGCCACTCTTTTTTGTTTAAATGACTGGTTTATAATTACATTTTGTTACTTTTTAGCATTATTTTTCCTGTCATAAAATAGCAGAACACTTTGTCCCTCATTAATTAGGGTATGTATGAACTTAAATTTGGTTAATATATCACAGATATATATATGACATGTGCCATAACTATGGTTACAAGTACCGCTAGGTTGTAAGGGGCACATACAGGATGGCTTATTAGATTAAAAGCTCCTTCTTTAAGGAAATTATTTTGTGCAGTTGGCAGTGTTTGCTTTTACTGAGTTTCAGTTTGTGGCCAATTTGATCTAGTGTCAGCATGAAGGAGGAAAAATCGTTTTGAAAAGTGAAAATCACGAACTTGGAAACTGGAAAGCTGGAAGAATGGTTTATAAAAATGTTATTTGGAGATTCAATGTGAGTTGTTTACTGGAGGCCATCATTAAACTTCTATTATTTATGTTGCTTTGGGGGCTATGCTGGCACTGGAATAATTATGATCTGGTAAATGGAGTTTTTAAAAATAGGACACGAGTAAAGGTGCAGGAATTGTCATATAATGTCCATATTTGAAAGTAAATAGTAAGGAGGTATTTTCAGGAGTATGGATTTCATGTTGAGGTTAAGTCTTTCCAGAAAAGTCTGTGAAAACTTTGAGGTTGAATTAAAAAGAAAAAAAAAAAAAAAAAAAAAAACTTTGTGAAATAGCTGATTTCAGTGAGTGCTTCATGTGAAGTTGTATTCTTGGCTGCCATTTAAGAGCACTTCAACTTGTGATCAAAAAACCCCCTGAGAATTAAACTCAGCATCTTAAAATGGAGTAAATTAAGCAGTGCTGTAATGTATGCTCTGTCTCTGTCAGTCTTGCATAGTCAAACCACATAGATCCACCTATGGGAACCAATGTCTTCAGAAAAGGTGGCATTCCTCACTAGGTGGTCACAGAAGAGTAGGAATGCCTCTTGGGTGTTTTTCAGACACCTTAGTTGTTACCTGAGCTTCCTGGTAAACAACAGTCTTTTAAGAGCAATCGATGACGAAGCAAATAGAACACAGCGTGAGCACGGGGGGGGCTGCGCATTTCACGCTTCACATTTTAATTGTATTTCTAATGCTTCAAGGTGCATCTCATGCCTTTTTTTGGTTTTGTCTTTTGAGAGCGTGTAGGGAAGGAAGCGTGATATGAGCAAAGACATAAAATCAGACACGTTTAGTTTCAGTTGATGGCTGGCTGATTCCTGCAGGAGAGGGAGAGAGGGCGGACAGGAGTTAGTAAGAGAAGTGAATGCGCCCGGATTTATCTTATTGTCTTGTTCTTAAACTGTAAACACCAAAGAATAAACTTAGCTCCCAATGTCATCAAAAGCAGTGCTTCCAACAGCCTTAAAACATAGTCTGTAAGTAAAGTTTCAGGAGGAACAGAGAGCCAGAGAGAGCGACCAGCCTGTGCCGCAGCCTCTGGAGAGCTACCTTCTAATCAGGAAGGAAGGGCCAGGAAGAGAGAGTTTGGTGGTCTCATCTTAATCCCCAGTGGACCTTTGTCCACGTCAAAAATACACCGCAGCGCTTGGCATAATCCTGCCTAATAAGCAGTTTCTCCTCAGCAGAGGCCTAGGCCTGGCATGTTTTGGCTTTGGCCAGGGCAGATGTGCAGCCGTCTCAGCCAGCCCAAGCTTGCACGGTGCCTGCGTGTGCTTTGCCTCCTTCAGTCCAAGCGTGCCAGTCTCTCGTTTCCATGAGAGTTAAGTTTCACACCAAAACTTCCCAGAGTCTGAAATCTGCAAATCTTTAATCAACCCTTGTGAGCCATTGTCTGTCTTGCCTCATGTGTGAAGGAACTGCCTGGTCTCCTCCCGTAGACTGTAAGCTCTCCCAGTCTCTGCAGACCCACAGTGACTGTGCCGAACATGGCCGGCCCCACACGGAGGGGACAGCAGCCTGCTCTCTGTTCACAGCTTTGGGCTCCAGCAGCTGACAACTGCTCAAAGTGCTTGGATGCTGCTCTAAGGGAGAGAGCCTGCAAGAGACCCAAAGAAGTCTCACAAACCTATTTCATCACATTTAGCTCAAACAAATGAGTATCACTTGACTGAAGTGATGCTAAAATATAAAGAAAAAAAAAAATGCATTAAGTCTTGCAGAAGTGAATCCTTTGGAAAATCTTGCTCGTCTTCCTCTCCCCTTAGTTATGGGTGAACTGTAGCACGTTTTTCGTGGCAGAAGAGCATATCGTCTTGCTCTCTGAAGCTTTTTCTCAGCCAGCTCTATAATATGTCAAACAGCATGATGTGTTTCACAGTCTTTTTAGGTGATGCTTGAATATTTTCACAAAGCCTTTGCATTTATTGGGGAAGCCAGAAAGCAAAATATACTACTAATAAAAATTCTAAGACTGTGTAGCTTATTTGCAAGTAGGTTTTTGGAGAGTGACAGAAGAGGCTTGCTTTTGAAGAGGAAGAATGCTCTGAGAGAGATAAAAAGATTTTCTGTGGTTTAGGCTGTAATATTTTAACTACACCTTCTTGGGATTTTGACTCAGCTAGTTATGTTTTCAAGGATGATGGCACAAACCACTCGGAGTAGTCAGTTTGAACTTCTGTCGACTAAGGTCCTGTTCTCTCTCTAGACTTTAAGTCAAGAATTCCTCATTCACATCAATGCAGCTTCACCTCTAAATGAGTAGTGAGTTGGCGCTAGAACAGCAGCTGAAAGTTCAAAATTGTATGTCATCAAAGTTGAAGATCTAAATGTGGAGATGATTCTTCAAAAGTAAAGCCAGGCTGTGAGGACAGTTCTGATCCTTTCAATGTTCAGATTCATACTTAAAGATCTGAGATATGGCATAATAGGTTTCAATTTATTTACTTACGTATTTTTTACTTTAAGCTTACAGAATCTATGTATTTCTGAATACATTTGATGCATAATAATAATCTGCTCCAATGAAAAGTGAATAGTCCAACACTTAAACGTATAAATCCACTGTTAGGTAATTTTGGTAACTGCGAAGCTTACCTTTTTCTGGAAAGTGATGAAACCCTTGAATTGAACAAGGTACTTAATATATGCTTAACATTAAGCATGAGAGCAGCCTCGCCTTTAAATGTTTATGTTGCTATGTTAAATGCTAACATGCTATCATTTTTAAAGTTAAGCTCTTCCTTACTGCTCCTTCTGACTCAGGTATTAGGTCACTAGTTTATCCTGTAGCCTGGGCATGTGCTAAATTCACAAGTAGCCTCAATGCATATTAGACTTCTTTCCATTCTCCTCTTGTCACATTGTAACAGAGCTGATCTTTTGCAAGACCTGTTTAATATTATTTGCCTACTGCTGAACTGAATTTCTATACACTTAGTTTGTTATCTTTTAACAAAGGTGCCTTGTCAGTTGTTATTTTGAGTGGCATTTTTTCAATAATTTTACACAAAGAGCATCTTTTTCTAGGTTTCCTGCTAGCAACACTATTGATAAACATTTTTACATCTTTAAATACATCACTGTGCTTGTATTTGCCATTACCCCATCTGAAATGCTCAGGTGGCTTTGGGTGATTACACAGAAACAACTCCGGGCATGGGGATTTTGTTGTTGTTTTTTTGTTTGTTTGTTTGTTTGTTTTGAGCTAGTTTGTTTGTTTCTGTTTGGAAGGACATGGCTCATAATGTGGCTTATGGGGAGATGAACATTGATGCTGACCTCTGTTATCTGCCTAACTTCTCTCTGAAAGCTTAAATGTGATGCTAAGAATATAAACACTGAAATTTTTCAAACAGACCAAATTCTTAGTTTTAAATTTGTGTAACATTTTTGAACTTTTTTTTTTGCATAAAAATGGTGCTCTGATTCCTGATAAATGTTAGGAGGAAATCAGAACATTCTTTGCTCAGAGCCTTGCCAATAGTGGAGTTCGCAAAATGGAAAGAAAGGAGCTTGACCTTACAACAGAAGAAGAGCCTAAGTGGTGACATATTCCACTGATTAAATACTAGCAGTATGGGATCTGTTTATATAGAAGCAAAGAAATAATGCAGATCTAACTTTGAAGAGAAACTCTGGACTACTAATATGAAGATTTATTTCTTTTACAAAGTTATAAATAACCTGACATAAAACAAAAGCATTTAACTGTTTGATGTATTCTCTGTAGTTACAAAGAATAGATGCACAGCATTGTGGTTCCTGGTCAATAAAGTTATTGTTTGTGCAGATTAGAATTGACTTTGATATAAATGATAAATAGAAAATAAACATGCATACTTCCCGTACCAACAGTACAACGTTAAGACCCAAGTGTTTACAGTGGCCGTGACCAAGTCTGGAGCAGTAGGTCATGCAAGTTGTGGATACGCCAAGGAGCGCCCCTTGGAGAACTGTTAGCTCTTTAGTCCGTGTTGTTCTGAGAAGATTGTCTCTGGACAGGAAAGAGGTTACAGCTGAAGACCACGGAGAAGCTGAAGCACACGTTTTAATGCTTTGCTTCATAATACCATAGAGTTTTATTGAGAAGAATGTATTTCTAGAAGGTTAATTCAGCTTTCAGTGATAATGGCTGTATTTGTTACTAAGTAGCTATAGAGTACACCTTTTCATTAGCAGTTTTTTATTTCCAAAAGCTGAAGAATGTTTCACTTCAGGAAGTTTTAAACTTCACAAAGTTAAGAGCCAAGAACATTTTCCAGTTTCCAGTTCACAAATCGGTGTGATAATTTTGTCTCACTTCACGTTGATGCAAGAGCTACAACTTCTAATGCTTGGTCAAATTACTGAAAATTGACAGCAACCTCAGAGGAAATAATTGTACAGATGGCAAATGCTGTTACAAATTTTAGACATTCTCACCAGGGCAATTGATGAAAGCTACAGCTTTCCAGAGGTATACACGGACCTCAGTAAATAAAAATAACAGTTTCACAACATTGTGATTCTCTGTCTGGGACAGCTTAGTTCATGGAGAACCTGGATTTCTGAATCAGGTGAATACTCACTTCTCAGCTCTTTGTTTTGGCTTTACATAGACAAAAAGCTTGCTGCAGGCTTTCTGTTCCTCCTGACCGGAAAATTAATCAGGCTTTTTGAAAGATAATGACAGTGTTTTTATGGTGTGTATGGACAGAAATAAGTTACATGAACTGTGCCGTTCTCGCGCTGCAGATGTCCAAGTGAAACAAGAAAACCTGATTCCATCAGTAGAACAAAACTAAACACTGCTTTCAAAATCCCGCTTTGACTCTCCAGGTAATCCTGGACTAACCTTCGGTAGCACAAAAGGAGTGACAAAGATCATGACGTAAGACTGAAACTTTTTTTTTTTTTACTTGTATTAAAATACCTGACAGTATTTAGCGTGTTTGCCTAGAAGCATTAAAAAACAATCTGGGATCTTAATCTTTAAATCTCTGGCAAAGTTTTAATTCAGTTAGTTTCTCTTTTTTCAAATGCTTGACATTGAAAAAGTATGCCGTTACAACTTGGATACGGAAATTTGGGTTGTCACCAGAAATACTTCTTCATGGGTTAAAAACATGTAAATCTTCACAAGGCAGTTTGATCGAACTTCTAGTTCTTAAAAAATGAGTCACATGCATCTAAACTTAAATGCCCAGTCGGGATATTAGAGGTCTTAAAGAAGCATATGAATCAGCAGTTTACCCTGATTTGGGTAGTACTTGTTCAGTAGTTTACATGCAGTCATTCTTCAGCTTTCTGACTGACTTGTTAGATTTTTCAATGAAAAGTCTGATTGTTACTGCAGGACGTTTATAAACGCAGTTACCTGAGCATAGCTCCAAACGCTAGAGGATTCTTATTTCAATTTTGTTGTAAAATTAGCCATTGACTCGGTAAGATTTGACTAGTTAGACATGTAACTGCTGATGCATATCAATCAAAAAAGCAGGGTCCTGTTAGCTGTGAAGGTTTACTACGCAGCTTTGACAAGAGTTCGTGTAAGTGACTGTATCTTTGTTCATGACAGAAGGAATATAGGGAAAGGTTGAATCAAAGACAAGATTTATGTATCGTATACGATATGTAAAAAGGATTGTGAGATGTTCACCAAAACGTCTTTCTCTTGGTAGTTCTTGTGCAAAGTGCATGCGAGCAGTTTTCTCCGTGCCCTTATGAGCAAGGAAAGGAGCTGCAGCTTCCAGATTCGCATTCTTCCAGTATCCACAGAAAGTTCTTTTTGGGTCTCTGGAGCTTCACATAAAAAGGAGAGAGCTGAGCATTCTTTTCGCTACCTGGAGGAAATCGAAACAAAGTTCTTTAGGCCCTTGTGGTTTATTAGTTCTGTAGCAGAGGTCTTCAGTCCTGTGAACATCTGCTTTGCAAGGTGTCAGGAAGAAGGGAGAGGAAAGAAAGGCTGCTGGAGCCGTCCTGGTGGGAGTACAGGGAAGACTGGCAGGATCCAGGATGGACTGCCTGCTAGCAGTCACCTGGAATGTGTAGCCAGAAACCTTACGTCAGTGCTGGGGGAAGCCTTTTCTCCCAGCAGAATGATGAGTTCCCTTCACAACTTTATTGCTGCTCCAATGCTACAAGGAGCTTTTAATTTTTTGATTGATAGCCCTTTTTTATTGCTCAAGTGCTGTGTGGCATATTGCTGGCTTTTGTCATTGTAGCCTGTTTTGAAAGACTATTATACTGCTTCAGACTTTCACAGCCAGAAGAATCGCAGCTAATGGGTAAGCAGTATAGTGAATATCGGTCCAAATAAACTTGAGAAAAAAATGGATTCCATCTGGAGATGGCAGGCATCATTCTTTCCTAAGAGGTTAGCTTCAGTGGATTCAGGATGGTTATTGCACTTGAGAGGCAAACAGGAGCAGGGATTGCCGCCAGGGGAGAGGCAGGCGCCTACTCCTCTGGCTGCCGGAGATGGAGCGCATTAGCGGGACCTGTGGGAGGCTGTAAGCTGGTGGGGTGACAGAAGGTAGTGGATTGACAGCCCCGAGAGCTGTTGCTCAGTAATAAGTTCCCCCAGGTCATCACATTCGTGGCTGGGCCAGACAGTCAGCTAGTGCGGATGCAGTAGACTCAGCATGCGTGCTGAGAGCCCGGAGCGTGGAGACCAAGCATGGACCCTGTTCCTTAGGGGGGCTTCTGGCCAAGGTTAAAAGTAAGCAGTCGGATACTCTGCAGCATACGCTGGGCAGCTTTCCTAGGGTCGGTTTACCTGGTGGCTAAGCTGATAGAGTTGTGCACAGTAGAGGACCTGAGGTTCTCTGAGATGCTCTAGCTTCTCATTTTCTGCAGGGTTCTACATGGAGAGAAGAGCATGCCACTGGCCAGTGCGTTTTGTGAGCTGACCTTCCCTCACATTGCCTCCTGTGCCAGGCTCTGCCTCTAAAACCCATCAGGGACCACAGTATTGAGGTCAGCAGGTAGCAGGAAGAAAAACTTGGCTCAGATTTGTTCTAATGTTTGCTGTGCTGGGCCAAAAATAACCTATGCTAAGCAAGTGCATCTTCTGTGTAGTTTGTTTAAGTAAAGCACAGGCAAAAACAATTAAGGTGGTATGAATATTTTAATTTTAACAGTAGGCAAATTTTTTAATAAAATAGAGCAACAGTGGGAGTTGTCTGCTCTGAATAACAACTAGGAAAAAGTAGCTTTTGGTAATTTGATAGACAGGTCTCAATTCAGAAAAATAAAACCACAAGCAATTATTAATGAGACCTAGGCACATATCAGAAGTTAAGCAGGTGCTTAAGTGTTTGGCTGTACAGAAATGCAGAGATTGAATTAGGATCTTGTTATGTCTCACAGGCATGTCTGACTTTCAGGCTGGAGGGGGAGCAACAGGAAAAGCTGATTCTAGGATTTCAGTATGTGACAGGAGTTTCTACGCTGCCTTTCAGTAACCAGTTTGTATCACATATTAGATGTGTTAAATACACATTTTATAAGATGAGTATTCCAGGCCTGCAAAACTCCCTGGGATCACTCAGCAAAGAGACAGAAGTACCTGTTTAAAGGGGAAAAAAAAAAAAATGTAGAGAGAAGACTTTTTCCACCAGAAAGAAGTCATAGACAGGCATTCATTTGTTTTCTTTATTGTTCATCTGCTAAATTGAGTGCTGGACTTCACTTTCTCCGCCACTTGACAGTGAAACAAGGAGTATGTGCTCTGGTAGAGATTCATTTGTCTGTGATTTTTTTTCAGAGAAGAGTGAGTTGTTTCCTGACTTCTTTCAGTGGACATAACGTAGTGTATCAGGTTTAGTAACTGCATTACTACAACAAGCTAAACTCGTTAAATTGATTCCACATGTGATAAATACCAGATTAAAACAATCAGCAGCTCTTGTATGGAACTCTCCTATCCTTAAAGTCGATAACATTGTAGTTAAAAAGTTGAAAGAAAAGGATAATGAAATAGTAATTGCGTGAACGCTGCTTGCATGTCTGTACTGCTCACTTGAGAAGAGTTTGCTAATTACCCGTGGCATTTTTAGAAGGAGTAAGGGAAGTGAAGTGTGGAAAGAAAAAGGAAAATTCCTCAAAACTGCTTTTGCTGTGCCTGTTCATCAAGTACCGTGGCCAGTAAAAAAGCAATGGAGTTCCCCTACCCTGTCCTCAATCACAAATAGCAACTGTAGTTATTTCAGTGCAACTACGACTGATTTGAAGTGCTGAGTGTAGGATTTACCATAGAAGAACCTGGAGATCTATAATAACAACCATGATAGACTTAAAATTCCAGCAGTAATCACAAAGCCTGGTAGCCAACAGTGAAGTTCAGCATCATCCACATGCTTTAGTGGTGGGCTCGATATTTTCCTCAAAACAGCAATGTCTGAATGCATGCTTATTTGTCACATATTTGGCTGTCTCTTAAAAATTCCTCCCGGCTTTAAGGTCATTAAGACATTTTTGCCAGTATTTTGAAAGGTTTTCAGTGTCTTTTAGGCTGGTGAGCTGAAAAAATGTGAACTATTACTTTGTTGATCTTGTTTTTAAACTGAACTGCATTATCGACTCAGTGTGTTCTTAAGGTATTGTTAAAAGTGCTTTGAAAACTTGTAAATCCCTGTAATTTATGTTCCTGTGGTCTCGACTGCTTCTTTCTGTCCTTCTGGTTTTAATTTGAATGCAGTCTTGTCTGGGTGTGTACCTGTAAAATTGTGTTTTTCCAAGTACAATTTACAGTCATGACCCTAAGTTTTACAGTGTTCAGCCCTATAGGAGCTTCCTCCTATGCAGAAAAGCCAACTTTGGGTCAAACAGCTCTTTCATATTATAATTGTCTAATCGAGGTTACTTGGACCAGATCCGATTTTGACATTTTTTTTAGTGTATCACAAAGACTTTATGAAAATATCAAGTAAATTGGAAAGGTTCCTTTGCAAGAGACCAGTACAACATTGCCTTATTTCTTCAGATGTACACAGTTGTAAACTCAGCCTGCTTCATGACAACAGTCCCATTTATCTAAACAATTCTCCTTTTAGAGTCAACGGCACTGATAGAAGCTGAGATAAGAAGTACAGATGGGAGGATCTTTCGGAGTCTCTACTGAAACTCATTGCTGTGCCGCTTACAATCACCTTTTCTTTGCAGTGCCTGAGAATGCATAGCAGACATCTTCCATGAGACAGAGTCGTCTGATTGCCAGAGTAAAGGATGAGCAAGCTTCGTGAGGGTTTTTACAGTCCTGCGATCTGNTTTTTTTTTTTTTTTTTTTTTTAACTAAAGACATGCCTACTGAGTTTATGTGCAGCTGGGGGAGTTGTTTTGTAGTTCTGACTTACAACAGCCACTTTAATTCTTTGTCTTAATTGAAAGTATTGTAATCTTCAGGTTAATCCATTTCTCGTTAGTTTATTGTCTTTTTTTGGTAATACAGGCAAAAGCAGTTTACAGCCTTATATTCTTTGTATTCCTCTGCAATAACAATAATACTTGTGCACTAAAGCAGAAGTTGTTTGGACTAAATGTTCTAAGACTTATTTTTAGTATTTACCAAAATGTTTTCTTCTCAACCATGCTCATATTTGTAGCATGACTTCAACACTCTCTGCGATTAACAGGAAGAGCAGATAGACCACGTGTTCTAATTTTGTTACGTTTGTATTTTCAGATCATCGTACAATCTGGCCGTCACCCCACAGTCCTGCAAAAGCTGTGCCAGTTGCCCTTCCAGTATTTCAGTGATCCTCGTTTAATCAAAGTGCTCTTCCCATCACTGATAGCTGCTTGTTACAATAACCCTCAGAACAAGATCATTCTGGAGCAGGAGATGAGTTGCGTGCTGCTCGCCACATTCATCCAGGTAGCTATGCCAGTAGCAGCAGTGCGTGCAGGATGACTGCGGCCGTTTTTATCGCCTTTGCTGTGTGTATGGAAATGATCTGCCTTAAGTAAAACAAGTAAACAGCATTGAAGTGCTTTAAGATTCTGTGCAGTTCTTTTCAAACCACAGACTGTGCCTGTACTTGAGATATTTTATAACACTGAAAGGTTACTCGAGTAGTTCAGGTCCTCGCTATCGTGTGCAGAATCCTGTTTTCATTAAAGTTACTGGTGTGCTAGGAAGATTTGGTGTAGATCACACTCTTCCGAGTCAGTTATTAAAATAATTTTTAAAAACTACTGTGCATATTTGAAATCTTTATACAGATCTGTTTACATATAAATGTGTGGCTGTATCCTGTGTACAACAGAGAGAACTGAACAGAAGTGCGTATATTTTACGCAGAAAATACACGGAACATATGCTGGCAGTCTGATCTTGCAGTCTTTTATTTTTGACAGTAAACAATGAGGTCAATACAAATTCTGTTCCCTTTGTGTAAATTTATATGCTGCACTTCTTAAATCAGTTTTCATGCATTTCAAGCTTTCCATACATTTTACTGCCTATTTGCAAATGAGTAAATGCGTTCTCATGAACACTCTGCTATTACAAAGTAACCTGCCTTTGGGATTCTAGTGTCTCTCAGCCGGTAGCCTGAAAGTTACCATTGTTGACTAGGAAACGCAACTCCAGCTCTTTCCTAGTGCTTTACAGCTAGTCCAAGGGCAGCGGGCTACATGGATTTAGGGGAGAGCACCTCAGAAATAAATATTTACTGAAAGTTTCAGCATAATTTCTGAGCTATCAAGCTTCCGAGTGCAACTGCTTTTTATTCTTTTAATACTAAAATAATTGCATAGCAGTTTAAAAAACTTCTGAACTTAGCATTAAAAGAATTTGCCGTAGAATTTGTGTTTAAATTCACATTTTACTTTTATTATATTGAGACATTGTAATATGGACACTACAGATTTCACTGTAGAAGCTGCAGAGGCAAAAAGCAACTTAAGCAGAATGAGTAAATGCGGCAAGCGAGATCTGAGTTTCAGTTACAAGATGAACAGTAGGGAAGAGTGTCCCCCATCAAATAATTAAGGTTCTTTACCTTAATGGCATTTAAATCTCCAGTAGCTGCAGTGAAACCTAAGTATATTTCCATTATTAATTTGATTTCTAATTAGAGGTGTGTTTCTATCTCAGAAGCCAAGTCCCCGCACTATTCTTTCAGGCTTTTAGAAGAGTTGCTGCGTACGCTCCAATACCCGTACACACAGAGGTGCCTTGCCCCTGTGCTTTTATTTCCACCCACTGCTTTTTGTCAAGCAAACCTCTCACTTGCTTCAGTGGAAGTTTTGGTAAAGTCTGTAAAATATTTCCTTGTGACTAGAAGATGAGATTCTCCCTGTGCCAGGGAATGCAAAAAGAAGTCCTGTTTATGAAAAAGTTTGGTGGTGTGTACAAATATAACACTTAAATGTACCGTGTTAAATGCGTGCAGACTAAATCAAAGGGACACGATTGCTGGATTTTACAATTATCAACGCTACGCCTCCCTGCCAACAGATCTATTTCCATCCTCTGAAGGTTGCATCATCCTTTTTGTTACTTCTGTTTCGAGTTGTGCTGAAGTCATCTTAAAAATATTTAGGAATACCCATCATGTGCTAAATTTTATCGCATGTCAAATAATCCCAGCCACATTTAGGGAACACATGAACAAAAGACAGGATGCTCAGAGCCCTCACAGTACTGGGCAGCTGACTTGCATAGTCCTGCTTGGTTCAGAGCAAAGCCGGTGCCCTGGCTGACACGTGAGGAAGCAGCATCCCCCACGGCGGCAGGGTTCTCTAGAGCTAATCGCGTCCTTGGAAGAACTTCACTTACTCTCAGGGAATCAGGACCTTGGGCTCCTGGGCCACTGGGAGGCACAGCCGATGAAATTGGGATCGTTCAACAGCTTAGTAGGAGTGTGTTTTTGGGCTCCGGAGTGTAAATCTTTGGAACAAATCCTTGTTTGTTCTAAGGAGATACAGCTATAGTAATCGTCTGAAATTGAAAGTAATGATCCATAATGACTTCCAAGGGAGATAATAAAACACTGGGTTTTTTTCTGTGTTGTGAAATAAGAAGTATATTAAAAAAAAAAAAAAAAAAAGTATAAAATCGTTTATAGATGATTTTATAGAATTTATATAATTTTGTAGAATTTAGGTGCTAACAGTATTCTGTCATAATGCATAGAAAACAAACTGGTTTGTTGCTTTACACGTCATGAAGTATTAGTATTTTTGGCTGACTGTGAAGACTTTAAAATGTTTTAATTCCTCAGATGCGACAACTGAAAACTTGATACCCCTTTTTTTTTTTTTTTATCCCTATAGGATTTTGCACAGAGTTCAGGCCCAGTGGATAATCTGTTATCTCAGCAGAGGGGTATGTCTCCATTAAATGTAACATAGTAGCGACTGGGTAACAAAATATGCAGATGTTACATTTTACTCTGATTTAGATTTTTTTTTTTAATCTGCAGCACCATAAGAGGAATACGGTAAATTGCAAAATTGTTCTGTCGTTTTGCGAGAGGCTCCCTAGCTTAAAATCTGACTTAAATGTATGTGACTTCCAGTCTGCCGCTCGCAGTATCAGGAATTCAGGCTGTTAATCTTTATTAAACGCTACGTGCTGTTCTGTCTTAAAATGCGATACTGTACGTGCACACATTTAATTAGCTGTCACAAAGACTGCTTTCAAAAGTCTTAGGTTACAGAAGCCACGCAGCCATACCGATACACCTGAGGAGCCAAAAATTAATAAAACACTGTCCTGTATTTATCCTGTAAAGTTTGTCTGTTTGCGGAAGAGTTGCGTTATTTTCTCAGTTGTAAGTACTGTGTAAAATGCAGTTAACCATTTTAGGCTAACCATTTGCAGGATTCTCTGCTAAGACAGCTATTGCTCGTTAAACAAATGTGAAATTCAAGTATGTTGGTGGGAAAATTGTCTCGAGTCACCCATGTTTTGCGTAAAGTGCATCTCTTGATTTTCCCTAATAGCAAGCAAAAATTCACCGCTGTATTGCTGAAGGCTTGGCAGAAGATGAGCAATTCTAGGTCTAAATCATAAGCTTTGTGCTTCAAAATAAATTACAAAATGTAAAATTAACGTAAGCATATGGTGATTTTTACTGTCAACATTATACCTCCTAGTCTGAAGCAGCCTCTCGCAGTGTCTGCAAAGCCAACTTTCCAGGACTGCGTGTGCATGAGAATCTGCTCGAGAAACATCTAAAATCCGAGTGGAAAACTGCTTTTTATTTTCATTATTCAAACTGAATGAACTTCTAAACAAAGATGACTATGTGGTGACATGAGAGTGTGATTTCTAAACATTCCCCAGATCCAAAAAGCTGAGTTAATAATAGCAGTATAAGCAGGATCGTTGTTATCGATTTTATCACTTCAATGCAAAGGACAGTGTCCCCCAAAAAAACAAATGGGAACAATGATGCTTCTCAGAAAGGAACTTGAAGGTTCTGCATTGTTCAGCGCTGTGCTGCAAGGCACTGCTGGCGGGGTCAGGTCCCACAAACCTTGGCACGCGTGTGCAGCCCGCTCCCCTCACCGGCAGCGCCGTGGGGAAGTTGTGTTCGCCATCTCGCTGCAAGTCTGAGGGCCATGGAGCGCAGCCGCTCGGAGCGGAGCTCCTCGGAGCACGGCTAGTGCCGAGCAGCAGGCAGGGCTGAGGGGGGTCCCTGCTGGGCCCGCGGCACGCATGGCAGCGCCCGACCCGACCCGGCGAGCTGGGCCGTTAGCGGCAGGCCCTGCGCCCGTGTCCCAGGGTGCTGCTGGCTCTGCGTTCGCCTCCCTCCCTGGCGCAAGGAGGTTCGGGGAGGGGAGGACGTGACGTGTCTGGAATTGGCTGCCTGTTCATTATTCTTGTTTTATTGCCATCTTTCTGAAGAGGGAATAACTCGGGAATTTTATGTTCTGTCTTCAACAGAAAAATTGTTCGGTTCTCAGGACTACCTCGAGCTGTCCAACAGATTCCCCCGGCAGTGCTGGGAGGAAGCCCGGCAGTTCTTCCTGAGGAGAGGAGCGCTGCTGGAGCCCTGACGTGGCCAGGCCGCCCCGCCACGCCAGCTGCGCTTGGTGCGGCTGCTCCCAGAGGCCTTCGATGCTCCAGATACTCTAACTGCGCTGTAGATATATGTAATTTGCACTATTTATATCATAAATACTGTAGATACTTTCTGTTTTGTAATTTTGATAATTTGAGTTTATTCGATCACGTGTCCTGTGTCATGGAATCGGGTACTTGCTACATGGTGATGTGGTGGTACTGGCGCTGCGGAGCTGCTGAGATAAGATTGCAAAAAGAAATTGTGTTCTATGCATCCTGTAATAAAGTAACTTATTCTGTCTGTGGTGTGATCCCTGCCTTACACATGTTGGGGTGTTCGAATTATTGTGAGCAACGCCAGGCTCGGAGGGGGAAGGCGAAAATGAGGCTTGTGCGCTGTCCTTGCAGTCCGTCAGACAGCCGAGGAACGGGTCCGAAGTGGAGTTCTGAGGAAAAGTTCGTTTGCATTTTTTTGGTGATAACTCACGCGTCATGCGGATTTTGTAAACCATGCGCGTTTCTAACCTTTCGATGAGACTTCAGTGATGCCTGTTCAAACCCTGTGCTGTTCCCTTCACGGTGAGGTTCCCACGAACCACAATTAAAAGCTGGAAGCCGCCGCCGTCTCTGTGCGCGTTCTTTCCCGCGCCGCCCGCGCGGCCCGGCGCGAGCC
>VXAV01004557.1:249516-310289 GCA_013399715.1 Alectura lathami
GGCGTGGGGGCGTCCGGGGGGGCGAGCAGCAGGCGCCGCCGGGGCCGGGCTCCTGCATTGCGCCCCGCGTCCCTCCTCGATCGCTCCTGTTGAAAATAAAGTTCCTGAGCTAGTGCCGAGTGTTGAAGAATCCCTTTCCCGTGCCCGCCCCAGCGGTGCGGGCTGTCAGGCCCGTTGCCCTGCGTGCAGAGCCGGAGGAGCCGCAGCGGGAGCGGAGCGGGGCGGATCTCGGGGCGCTCCCGGCTGTCCGCACGCGGGGACCCCGGGGACTTGTGGCAGGGGCCGACCGCGTCTGGAAGGCGTGTGCGGGTCAGGAGGAGGCTTGCGGGGGTTCACACGGCGTTGCTGTGGCGAAACGCAGTTGTTTTAACCCTCGTGATGAGTGGGCCGAAGCTGAGGTTAAAGGCCACGTTGCTCTTCCCTGCTGACCTTCGTGTCGCTCGACGGAGAGGAGTGCGGGGCCTTCGGAGGCCGTTTGCTGCTCGGTGTGTCATGGTCTCCATGTTACCAAATTTAACGACTAGGTGAACTCAAGGTTAGCTGGAACAAATGATTCATGAGGTCTCCCTGACCGTCTGTTCAGTTTCAAGGCGTGCACTAGAACTGTGTGTACATTGTCCTTCTAAAAGAGCTCCAAGTCTGACAACTTTCTTTTCAAGATCTCCAATGCTTTTTACATGTGTTACAGTTCTGTGGAGCTCTAAACTCGTAAAAATAGACATATTAATCACTTTGAGGCACTAAGAGAGGCTTTAATGAATGGCAAAGGAACACCGGGACGTACATGATTTGATGAATGTAAAATGAGAGCTATTTGTAATCGCGGATCACTTTGAGTTAGACTGTAGGCCTTCCAGAGCAAAGGTCTTTACGATCTTCACTGCTCCTGGAATGTGCACTACAGCTTTGTAAATAATTTACTGTCATGATCACCACACAGTTCAGTTTGGCATCCTGAAAACATGAGGTTAACTCCTTGTTTTCCAGCCACATGCATCTAAAGGTACATATGTACAAAATCACTAGAACATTGTGTGCCTCTTCCATGTGCAGGTGACAGTGTAGTCTGCAGGAGAAGTGAAGCAGTCTTCTGAACCATTTTCTGCTGAAGTACTGTGTCAGGTTTTGAGTCGTGCAGTTCAAGAGTGTCTACAGAGAAACAGGGTGTGAGAGGTGTGTAAAGTATAAGCAGCAAGGAGAGGTTGGAGCTGAATAATCTGAAGAAAGGAAGACAGAGAGAGATGAGTCTTGCAAGTACAAAAAGGATTGGTGCAGAGGTGGGAATAAACTATTTCACCAGCCCATGGAATAATAATAATAACAATAATGGTAGGCTTAAATGGCAAGAACAGAACAGTAAGAAATTGTTTCTAGTAGAAAGGATGGTGGATTTTGGGATGGGTTGCCTAGGAGTCATTGGAATGCTCTGCTGGTGTGCTTGAGGTGTGTTGGAACTGTCGTAGGTACGGCTGCGTATCGTCTGCTGGCGAGTGGCTTTGTAGTGAGATTCCAGCCTGTAGTGATATTAAGCTGTGGTCATCAGGATTGTCTTGAAGTCACACATTCCTGCCTCTAAAAATAAGACTACTTATTCCCTTAACATTTTTCTTTGTCATTTTTACCAGGTAAACAAGTGTCTGCCCTTTTGTCTCTTCAGGTTTTTTTCTCTTCCTTATATGACATTGTGCAGAAGTGTGAGGCCAAGGTAGATAGAATACCATCACCTTTAAGTTTGCGTCCAGTTGTCATTCCAGCTGTGTTAAGTTAGCCTGTATCCTAAGGGTGCTCCTGAGGGGCGGGCAGGCAGTGTTGGTCTGGGCTGTTCAAAGACGTAAATTAATCGCTTGGTCTCCCTCACATCCACGCTCCCTCAAAAAGGGAAGGATAGAGTGACAGCGGAGGACATTGCAGCTCTCTGTTTAAGAGCACTGTTTGGCTTTGTACGGTATTCCAGGGTTCTGTTTTTGTTTTAATGATCCACAGGGAATAACGGTAGCTCTTGTTTCTACGGCGTGTGTTGAGATGCTTTAGAGTTGCCTCTTATTCCATGAAGTAACACGCTGCTTCTTAAGGGGCTATTGAAGGTCTTCAGGTGGAAGTGCTCTTGGCTATAAGGTTTTCTTTCTCACTCGGTAGTGTAGTGTTTTAACTTTTGAATCAATAAAATGTTGCTTGCCTAATTGTTAGTTACCCTGAGCAGGTACTTGCAACTTCTCTGCACAGACAGTGATTCAGTTTTCACAGCTGCTGAGTCTTTCAGATTCTGTTGATTTGTTCAGAGCTCTCAATTTCCTGATATTTCTGAAAACAGTGCATTTTATTTCATATATAAATTTATGTATATATATATAAAAGTCCACATGTGCATCATTATATATATTGGTTTATTTATTTTGGGTTTTTGCCTGAGATAATTCAGTTAAATGTGTTCAGAAGCCAGTGAGTTATGGCCCTTGGGAAAGTGCAGGGTTGTGTTTGCAGACTCAGGGAGTACTTTGTCCTTCAGTTGTCATCCTTGGCCCAGACTATTAGCTTTTTTAATGTATTCATTTATCTTTCGCTAGTTTACAAACTAGTGTTTGTATTTTACGAACACTTTGTTGCGTTGATTTTGATTAACAGTTTGTGTGGGATACATTTGGGAAAGCTGCTTCTGTATTACAGCTTTCTTCTGCTGCTTCAAATCCTTTGTAATCATGTCTTGATTATAATTCCTAAATTCCTAAATAAATCTTTGAGTATTTTCTTAATGTCTTTTGCTCTTTGTTGCAGTTACAGCTCCTTCTTTTCAGCTTAGGTGTCTTTAGCGTTGTGTTTCCTGCAGTTAAATAGCTGTGTCCCAGACCTCTTCTGTATCCAGATCTTTACAGATGTTGGAGAAGTATAAACTTTATTGCTTGAGCCCCCTCCTCTTCTTGAGCTTGCCAGATAGTTTTTGTTGTTGTTGTTTTTAAGCTTTGCAGCTATAAGACTGTCTTTTAGTGGAAATAGGCATTGTTTTGTTGTGCAGGAATGTAGCCATTTATTAGGATTGGTACCCCAGAGCCTTGTCCTTGGAGTCTGTTTTTGGGAATTTTGTCCAGTGCTCATGGGTCTGTATCAGGTGCCTAATCCCTGTTAAGCAGTGGGGTGTGTCCAGGTTGCTGATCTTTGGCTGGGACAGTGGCAGTGAGTAGCTGCAGTTAATTTACATGAAGTCTTGAATTCCTGAGATTTATACTCAAGGTTTTCACATTCTGCTTGGAAATCATTGCTGGGTTTCTCAAGCAGGGAGCAAAAAGATGCTTTGGTGTGACTTCTGAAGATAGATCCAGTGAATCCTTTGGTACTTAGCGAGTGACTGGTTTGATGTACACTGTACATTTAGGTTAATCTCACCAACGCCCAGACATCTGGAAGCCAGAGGCCAAGTGTGCTTTACAGTAAATGGAGGAGGGAAGGAGCTGAAAACTCCAGACGATTTTCCTTCCTACGTGTTTATTTTACTGTAGACTCAATCACTGTCTGGAGTTTCCCGCAGAAGGGAAGCGCAGGTGTTTTTGCTGTGGGGGAGCGTGGGTGCCCAGCCTCAGCCTGTGCCTAAAGCTGGACACAATGCCTTTCCTGTCCTACTGGCTGCTGTCACGTGTGTTCGTAGTGTGCTGGTGTGCTTGTGAGAAGGCACTAGATAGCCCAGGTCTGTAGGATGTTTAATTGCAGCTGGTTTCTTCGGCTACTCTGATTCTCTGGTTTTCGCAAGAGCCTTCTGTGGCACAGGTGTGGAGTGCTCTTCCCTCTCAAGGCATTGTTGTCAATAGCTTCGTTGTTCTCTCTGTTATTTCTTGTGCTTTTTAGAGCCTTGCTGCCAGCTGGTTAGGTTTATGTTCAACCTTCCTGTTGTAGCTGGGCTTGAAAATAGACATCCTGCCCGGGTACAGGCGGAGGAATTGTCAGTGAGAGGTCCTTGCTCACATGCAGCTGGAGAAGTTACTGCATCGAAGTAGCTGCCAGTCCTCCTCACTGGCCATCGCACTGCAGATTCTCAGTTTTCTGGATCATATGTGACTGGGTGAATTAACCTCTGCTTTTATGGTGAACTCGGTTTGGTTTGGTTTGGTTTTTGTTTGTTTTCAAAAGTGATTTTATGTGTGTTAGTATATTAAAATCCAGACTCACATATGAGTCTTATTTGGCCATCCTGGATTTTTATGCAAGATCTAGAATGGAAATATTAACTTATTTTAAATCTGGCCTTACCTTTGTGTTCAGCGGTGTATGTAGGCATAAAGCGACCTTCTGATGCACAGTTCCCACAAAGACAAACTGTGGGACGATCAGTTTGGAAATAATACCTACTTCGGCAGTTTGTATATTTGATAGCTTTCTGTAGTGCTCTTAGGAACAATTTTTACTCAAATGCAAAGGATTGAGCTCCCCTCTCTCTCTCCCCCTTTCTTTAAAGGCATCGCTGCTGCAGCGGTTTCAGAGTACGTTAGTCATAGCGGAACACAACAATGAGACTCTTACGCCCATCACGCTAAATGCTATCACTGCGGCAAAACGTCTCGGAGGGGAAGTTTCTTGTTTGGTGGCTGGGACCAGCTGTGAGAAGGTAGGAAACCCTTTTTTCATTTGAATGAATTAATGAATGCAGCGAAGTGATGCCTGGTACCATCTTGGCTAGGCGGAGAAAAATAATCTCTAGTGAAGAGGAACGGTGCCATGAGTTGCTGACCTGCTGGGAACGTCCTGCGCTTGAGCTGCTTCTCTTCTGAAGTGGGAGTGTGGGTATAGTTTTCATGTCACGGGGGAGAATATCAATATAGGCTGTTACAAGTTAAGGAAGCAAGTTTTGATAGACTAAAGGACAATTAACTTTCAGAACCATATTTCCCTGTGAAGTTTGAAAGATAAATATTGCAGTGCTGAGATCTTGGGGAAAGCAATATTGCACTGTGCAAAGAGAAATCAGCAGAAATGAAGCCCCACTTGTTGTGTTGTTTCTGGGTGCCGTGCTCTGCTACCAGCAGCTGACCAAGAGTGCTTACAACCTAAAAATCTGGAAGCAGTGTTTCTTGGCGTTCTCATATAGCTCATGTCTAAAGTCAGAGTTGCTTGTGTTAGCGGTTGGATTGTTAGTCTGATGTTGGTTACGTGCAAGATCTGGAGACGGTGTACTGTCAGTTTGTGAGAGGCATCCTGATTCCACCGTGATGTAGTCTGATGTGAACAGTCAAAGGAAGAACAATTATGCCTAACGTGTTTTGTGAATTGTTATTCTGAAAGTGGCAGGTACTGTCTCATGCAGGAGACGTTGGTGGCAGCTAACTCACAAGTAGCTGGAGAAGCCTCATTGTTGAAGACTGACTCTAAATTGACACTTAGGTCCTCAAGGTTGAGACTGGAAACAAATGCTTATCCAGATCAAGAAAGTAAAAAACAAAACAACAAAAAATCCAGTAAAAACCACAAAAAGAAGCCTGATATGTCTGTCTTTGCATTTCCTTATCTGATTCTTTGGCTCTCAAGCAGTAGAACAATGACTGGGAATGTCTCATTTGTCTGGTTTTTAATGCTGAATTATCTCGTCTCTACTTGGCAATATGTCTTGCTGGGAAAGAGTTCTCCACAGGAGATGAAGATTTTTTTTTTTTTCCTTGAAGCTTTGGAAGNTTTTCTTGAAGCTTTGGAAGAACCTGTGTTAGTAGGACAACAGAGCCAGTTACTCCAACAGATACTCTGTAGCACCTATTATGGGATATTTGTTTGTTTCCTCTTGTTAATTTTTAAGGGTAAAGCTGATTTTCAGCACACTCAGTGTAACTGTATTAGTTCTGGAATGATGCATGTGGCCTCCAGACATTGCTGTCAGACTTATTTTCTCTGATCTGCAACAGCCCTTTTATCATTCAAACTTCTCTTCTGCAAATATAAAGGAACAAATAGCATAAATATGGCACTGAAAATATACATCACATCAATAGGCAGGGTCAGCTGAAAACAAAGGATTGCTGCTAACATTTGGGCAAAGATCATAGCAGTGCTGTACGTTTTTATTTGCATTGCGTGCAGTAGATACTGACTGGTGTAGAAGAACAGGATCGTTTGCTTTATATTAGAATACTTAGTAATTGTCTTTGAGTGAAATTGTTATCGTCAAACACGAGGTCATTGTGCAGTCCTGCATACAGGGGCAAGCTTTCCTCAATTTGCTCTGTTTTGTCATTTCCTTATTCACAAAATTTGTTTGCACTGCTCCGTAAGGCACTCTGCTGTTAGTCAGAAGATCTGCGTCTCGTTCTGTAAGATTTGACCTGATTTTGAAAGAGACATGCTTTTGCGTTCCAGTTTCAACTGATCCACAGACTGTGACCATCCCTGCTGTTTGTGTTTGGTGCTTGCCACTAAGGAGCTCCAGGTTCAGCTGAAGACTCCGTGTGCTGGTTCAATCCAAACTAACACTGATTCATTTGTGATCATAGGTAGCGCAGGAGCTCAGCAAAGTGCAGGGTGTTGCAAAAGTTCTCGTGGCTCAGCACGATGTATACAAGGGATTTCTAGCAGGTGAGACTTGTTCTTATCTATTGACAGAAGGAGCAGTATTTAGATTTGTGACTGAAGATGAAGCAGTTACACATCTTCAGCAATATATTTTTATTTTATTCTCAGAGGAGCTGACTCCCTTGGTTTTGGCAACTCAGAAGCAATTTAATTACACCCATATTTGTGCCGGAGCATCTGCCTTTGGGAAAGTAAGTAAATCAAAATGCATTAAAGAATTTCTTGCAGAAAATTGACAGAGGCACTTCAGTATGTATGAGCACGAATCAGGTGCCTCAGAGAGGGTCTTCAGGTCAGCCGTGGACAGTTTGGAGTTTTCAGAAAACATTACAGTGGTGCGCTCAGTAGAAACACCAAGGCACTTCTGGGTTTTGTTATGGGCTGAGCTGGACGAAGGGGCAGTGCAGAAGCTCTTCAGCAATAGCCAGCTAATCCTGTGTACATAAGGCAAAATGTATAGGATGTGTAATAACACAGAATGCTTACAGAGATCTGAAAGCATTATGAAAAGACAGCAAATGGAGATGAAAACCTGTGAAACTGTTTTTGGTGACTCTTGTTCCACTTTCAGTGCTATCAAGATTGTTGTATGGTTTGTGTGTTGAAGTGGAAGCGTGCAGACCTACTGGAGCAAATTCTCTGGGGGGAGGAATTGCATCTAGGATGAGATGTCTGTAAATATATAAAAATAATACAGATCCAAGTTTTAGCCAAGATGTTTTTCGAAGAAAATTTTTCAGTACTTACTTTTTAATGAGTACGTACTTAAGTGTGTGGAGAGCCCTGATACTAACTATATATCTGGTCAGTGTGGTGCAGTTGGATTAGGGGAAAAGAATACTTTCGAAATCTTGCCAATGTAGAATGAATTATGACATCAGCCTTCCGTCTGACTATTTTTGCTTCCAATCAATATCAATCCATATACTTGTAATTTTGCTAAGAGAAATCCTTACATGCCATGTCTTACCTTTTTTTTTTTTCATTTATTTTTTATCTGCAGAGTCTTAGTGAAGGTTAATATCTTGCTTTATAGTTTATGCTCCTGTCGTTGAGTAGTGCTTTTCTAGAGGAGTGAATCAGACTGTGACAGTGACTGTCATAGCTGTGTGCCGCTTAACGTGAGTGAAGGTGTCACAGCTGGGCTCTTTGCGTTGTACTAGATCAGGAGAGGGAGAAAAAGCAAGTGAAGCGCTTGCTGCCCTGCATTTCTTAATGCTTTATGTTGCTCTTTTTATCCTCCTTCCCATTCCTAAAGGTGCTAAATAATTTTCTAGAGTCAGTTTCAGAATAGGGGAATATATATTGTAATATTAATTTTTAAATAATAGATTTTTGGCTTTCTGGGGGGAGAGTGGGGTTATTTTTTCCTCCTGTTGTCTCTGATAGAAAGCTTCCAAAATGCTTTTTTTTTTTTTTTTTTCTCTCAAAGAGCTGTTGCAAGAACTTAGCAATCCATAATTGTCAATTTTCTGAGTAAATTGCATCTATATCCAGTTTTAAATTATTGAAGCAAATAAGCCTCCTAATTTAAGATACTGAATTAAGGGTTTACTTAATGTAAGGTTCATAATATGTCTAATATTATTACAATACTGGGTTGTTGTTTGGCTGCTAAAGCTATGTGAGTAGTCCTACAGGAATCTTACAGTTGCATGCATCGTCTTACTCACAAAGAGCATTCTGTGCAGTTAAAATAGGACAGCGGACGCTCCTTTACTGAAGATGTAAAGAAAGACAGTTAAATGCACGTTTCCTCATGTTCAGTGTGCAGGTACCACCGTTTACCTTGCTAACCTTTCATCTTTAACTTCTAGAATCTTATTCCCAGAGTGGCTGCTAAACTTGATGTTGCTCCTGTTTCTGACATCATCGAGATTCAGTCCCCAGACACTTTTGTGAGAACTATCTATGCAGGTGAGTAAGCACAAAAGGTACGTGGTGCTTGTGCAATGAAGGACCCACTACTGGTGACCTCTTTATAGTCCTGTTGTTAGAGCGTTGGAATGTTTTAGGAATTTTCACCTTACAGTCCGAACTGCTGTGGTTCCTAAAGATCAAATGTGATGCTCCCTTTATGAGAATCTGAGCAATACCAATAACTTTGGTACTGGGAGATCTTAATTGGAAGCCAGTACATCACCTTAATTAATAGGATTTGGTATCTTTTATACATACGCCATTTCTGTGTTTAACGTACAGATGTTCTGATTTGATTTTGTAAAATGTAAAACATGAAGTTAATTGCCCAACTTTATTTAATATGGCTTCCATTAGTTCTGATTTGAGGTACCACAGGGTTATTTTCCCTAATTATGAAGACGTTGAACTAATGATTTATAACATTTAATTGATGTAATTTGTAATTCTTCTTTCAGTCTTGTTTCTCTACTGCTTGTCTGACCCTGTGTTTTAATTCAGAGATTGACTCATTCGCTTGTGTTTCTTAACGTTTCTGTACATACCATACCGTGTATACCAGCGTGGTATTTTATTTCGAGTTACACTATCACTACGAGGTTTTGTGTTGCTTTTTTAAGCTACTTCCCAGTAACTCACAGTTGACTTGGTTTATGAATAGCTGGTGTCACTGTATTTTTTGAGTTTAGTCTTCTGTGTGGCCTTTGTTGTGAAATAAATACCTTGTGCAGTTAAGGTTATTGAGAAGAAACACAAACCTGCAGGTACTCAGAGCAGGCTTCGTTGTCGTCTGTTCTGGTGAAGTCATGCAACTGTATAAAAGATCGACTTTGAGTTAGAGATCCCTTTTATGTTTAAGAATTATTATTTCAAAGGCTTTTTTTTTCCTTCTGAAATGTACAAACATTTGTAAGGGATGATTTGAATGCACTGTATCCCTTAAAAATGGAGGCTTTCTTATCATACTGTGAAAATGTGGAGTTAAAAGTAAATTAAAATATTGGAAGTATACAGTTACAAAATGCCTAGGCTTCCAGTTTTGATCATCTAAAACTTTTATTTTGGGCAGTAACTTTATATATGTAGCGTGTATCATGTCTTCTGTAAAAACATGTGATCTGTTTCATTAGGAAATGTTGTTTGCACTGTCCAGTGTGATGAAGCGGTTAAAGTGTTTTCTGTACGGGGAACTTCTTTTGAGGCTGCAGCAACGAGTGGTGGCAGTGCCAGTGTAGAAAAAGGTGAGCATTTGTTCTGGTATTTTATCATTCAGTGTGATAGAGTTAGTTCTGCTCACTGCAGGCTGGTGTTTCGCAGAAGTGTTTGTCAAAGCAAACTGATGAATGTGCTGTAAGTCCAGCAGAAGCAATCATTAGTATTGTGCTGTGTGTCACCCTCCCGCTCCTCGTGTTTGGCTGGGAGGCTTCAGTACGTGCCCCGAACCATCGCGTGTTTCCTAGCTTCCATAAAAGTTAGGACGCACGCTGCCTGGTACTTACAGCTAGCGTATTGTCTGCCATTACGCTGCTCAGATGGCTTGATGGCCTGTCTTTAAAAAGAGCCATGCTGGGTTGATACCAGCATGTCACTTATACAACAGAACTTCATTCTAGTGCGGCTAGATGTACAAAAATAAACTTTATAAAATTGTCTTTGCTTGTGCTATAGGGTGAGTAATCACAGCTAATGTGACGGGCTTGTAACTCCGAGCCACAGAGCAGCTGTTGATACTAAATAAAATCTTGTGGTAGAGTTAGTTCTAGAATGCACTTGTACGTTAAGTTTAAACTGAAATGTGAAAGGTTGGAAGCGCATGCTTTATCCTTTTCCTTGTGCGTGTTTTTCTGAATCCCGTTACAACAGTAACCCCTCCCCCGCCGGTTGGTCAGTCGGAGTGGATCGAGCAGAAGCTGACGAAAAGCGATCGACCAGAGCTCACTAGTGCAAAAGTGGTGGTATCCGGTGGTAAGTAGATAACGTTAAAAGTATGCCGAGGTGCATTTATGGAATGGTACAGCGCAATTAAATAATGTCTGTAGCAAAACACAGAATCTGATGCATGTTTGAAACACATGGTGATGTAATTCTGAAACAGGGCACAGGAGGCGGTGGGAAGGCACTCAGCATCTGTGTATCATGAGGAAGCAAAACATGAAAATTTAACATATATGCTGATAGGCTTTTTAGGAGCACGGTCGTATTTGGTGAGTCTCTTTAAAATTCTAGAAATACAAAGTTTTTAGATGCAAATCTAGAAAAAAATAAAAAAGATTCGTAGTTATCCCGCTACAGAGTTTTGTGCCTAAAGCCAGCAGAGGGAGCACGAAAATCCTGTTTGCTTTATTTCCGAGGAGGAGCATGGGGATGCTAGTAAAGTAGTCAGGGTGGTGTTGGTTATACGTATAGAATACTAGTATTTATCACAGAGAGAAAAGCCAAATCTCAAAACGTTAAATACTATTTAATAATATATCCAAAAATAGCCTGTGCAAACGTGTGTTTGTGCCTTTGCAAATGCAGATAATAATACAGTAATGTTTATGTATCCAACAGAAGATTCTAAAGCGCATTATGTTCTTTCTTCATGGTTTTGTTTTTTTTTGTTCTGAACTTTTAAGGGAGAGGCTTAAAGAGTGGTGAAAATTTTAAGCTGCTGTATGATCTTGCAGATCAATTGCATGCTGCAGGTAAACTCGTTTTCCTCATTTATTTTTTTTAATCCTGGTTGTTATATTTTTAAAAAGGTCACATTAACAATGCTCAGGTCTTTTATTTTCACATCTCTATTAAATAAATTGTTAAAATCCTGTTAATTTAGTTCTTGACGAAGTTTTGGTTTGTCCTTGTAGTCAACTGTGCATTTAAATGCCAGAGGGTGAAGGAAAATGGTAAACTGTAGTATTCCCTGTCCTTCCCAAGACTCCAGAGCACAAGCTCCCAAACAAAAAGTGAAATTGTAAATATATTTAAAAATGGTCTTTGCTCATTTTGAAGGGCTGATATTTTCTTCCTACATCCTCCTTCATTGCAGAATCACAATTCTTAGGGTTTGAGGGGCTCTCTTTTGCTATGCTTTTTGCTTTAATGGGAGAAAACCGTGAACAGTGTTTCAGCAAAATATTCTCCGTAAAGGTTGGGGGAGGAGGAGGAGCTGTTTGTGCTAGCATTATAACTACCTTAGCTTTCGGTTTTACATGTAACAATAAATGGAATTTTTACATGAGCAGCTTTTTTTTTTTAGTTGGTGGCTTCACTGATTAAATATCCATGTGGCATTTTCAAGTTTAGTTTGATATTTTTCTTTACAATGCCTGACTTCTGAGTTCGACAGCAATATAAAATGGCACATGTGTTCTATTATAACTTGGTGGAACCAAGTTATATGGGAAAATCCTCTTCTGAAAAAGCAAGAAGAGAAAATAATGGAAATACGCCAGACTGAAATCCCCAGTTTTAAATATACGGCCCTTTGGTGCTGGGAGTAAGGATTTCCTGTTGCTTATGAAGTGCATTAGCACTTAGTATTTGGAAGTTTCAGCCGGTGGTATGGAGAGGGATTACTTTAAGAGCTCTTTAGAGGGAAGTTTCTAAATATGTGCCCAGAGTGTGTGGGACTCTTCAGTAAAATACATGTGCTTTTATGGTGGTATGAATTTGGCTTGCTAATATTTTAAACGAAAACACTGGAAATATTTTCTTTCAACTAGTCGGAGCTTCCCGTGCAGCTGTAGATGCTGGCTTTGTTCCTAATGACATGCAAGTTGGACAGACGGGCAAAATAGTAGCACCAGTAAGTACGGAGATATCTTTCATAAAAGAACTGTGGCTTTTTCTAGTACACATGTTCCTTCAAAGCAAATCCTTAGAGATGAGCCGAGTCACTGCTGAACCCAACAGGAGAATCTTTGTGTGTCCAGCGTGATACTGCCACTTGAGGAAGCATTTGCAAAAAACTACAGCAGCAAGCTGTGATGTAAGTCTCTACTTTAGGTCAGTTGGAAGTGTTCTGCCGACAGGTCTGATAGAGCCTTTGCATCCTAGATTTTTTTTTTTTAATAATTTCCTATGCTGAATCTTTTTTAGTTTTCTGTCAGCCATCAATATGCTGAAAGGTGTCATTGCCAACATAAACTTGAGATTATACTGGTACATGGCTTGGTGTATGGAAAATGTTCTTTTTACAGGTAGTCTGGGTGATGACTGCTGTTCAAGTTTTGATAACAGTAACTTGATTGTTGCATTACATTCTAAGCAAAATTTTTGTATGAGATGAAAGTGCAAGACCCTTAGGACAGAAGAGGTCTGTAAGTTGGCTGCTGTATAGTGGAATACCAAGAGAGGCATAAGTAGGTATGGTAATGCTGGGGAGTAACCCGCTGTACTTCTTTTCTGGAGCTCATGTCAGTGTGGGGTGGAATGCACACTGGCATGTCCTGAGATGAGAAGATGATTGATGAACAACATGGGCCGGTGTGGAAATCTGTCAGGTGCATACGTTGAGCTACACAGCCGAGGGAGCATGCAGTAAGCAGTTATCTCTAATGAGTGTTTATGACAGCAGAAAGCACCAAAGAGCAACATTTTACGTGCTGGTGGTTGAGTGGGACCATGTCAAACCAGTCAAACGGTGACTATTATTTTTCCAATGATAAATCCAGCAGGACTGATCAGTCCCTGGAGATCTCAAGGACAGGAATTTGGGTTTCCTGAAGTCTGTTGTCAGTTCTTGCAGCTGGGTTTCCTTGAACAAGATAATTTGTGCCTCTGAGCTCTTCCATCTGGAAATGTGAATGGGGATTCTTGCTGGCTTTTCGTTGTTTTTTGCTTGTTTGAGCTCCTCGTCAAGGAGGAAGCCTCCTGATGATAGCCCTGCAGAAGGGCTAAGCGGAGGTATTTTGTGGGCACGCTGACGTTAAAGCTGTAAATCTGTGTGATAGCCAACTGCCTCAGAAACCAGGATCTGAGGAACAGATGTAAAACTTACTGATAAGAGTTAAGGTCAGTTTGTTTGCATGCTGTGTCCTTCCAGTGATATTAACCTGTGCTGTGTAAGGAAATAGCGGAGCTGTACAGATTACAAATGCCACCCTAACTCTTCTTTCTGGTGATGTTTTTCTTTTGGGCGCAGTATGTAATTGTTGTAGTTTTGGAAATAGCACAGGCCAGGCATTACCCCTAGCGTAGTCCTTTCTCATGCTAAGGGACCTTTTGTATTTGAAAGTAATACGCTTCCTTCTGATCACACACCAGGCATTCGGTCGAGTATGCAGCTGCTCTTCGGTCTCAGCAAACTGTTCCATTTCATCAGCGCTAACTCAGAAAATGCATCTGCAGCATGTATGGGAATTGTAGGTTCCACAGAAGGCAGAGTTGGTTGTCACATACCAGAATTTCTGAAAGCCAGGGAAGTAAGCTGTGTGTCATGTAACTGCATGTCCTGGAAGGACATGAGACTTACTGTCCTTAGTTTTTCACCACCTAAATTTCCATTAGTAAAGTGGGAAATGCTGATTTGAAGTCAGCTCGACTGTGGTTTGTGTGTGTCAAGGCTCGTTGATGAGCATTCGTTCTGGACTTGAGGGCATATAAACAGTTATGCTGAAATAAAAAATGCTAGTTTTTGATGAAGAAATGGTGCTAAAGCTTACCGCAGGTGGTTCACAGCGACGTGTGAAAGTCGTATGCAGCATACAGCCGCACCATAGCGACCACATCAGTGCCATCAGAAACCTGCCTGACTGACAAATGGATTTTCAACTGTTGTGTCCATAAATGATCCTTGCTGGTACTGCTGCGCGGTGCTACCTCTTTCTGTCAGCAGTGTGAAGCAGTGTGAAGGTACTCTCGCATCTCTCCATACGCTTCTTAACAAATGCTAAGCAGTGAGTTATCCGGAGCACTGAAAACTGCGCACCCCTTGTTTCCAGTTGTTCAGACACTTCCTGTATCTGGAAATAGCTGCTGGGACAGGTATTCACATTCCTAATGTTACTTTGCAGTCGTTCTGGTTCTTTAGCTAGAATATAATTCTGTGCAGTGGAAGAGAGAGTTCACTTGAAGAAGTAGAACTGAACTTTCTTAGCTTAAAATTATCCTGGCTGTTTTAACAATCCTCTAGAAAATGACTGCTTCCTTTTCCTGTAAGTTATGTTTGATATCACCAGTTCAGACAGCTCACGATGTTTTATCTGGAAAACTGTAAAGCAGCTTTGTACATTGATTAGTTATATTAGCTGAGTCCTGAGTTTTTGTGTTTAGTTTTGGGTTCTGATTTGCATGCCCTCCTGGGCAGGTGGGTTTTAAGCAGGGGAAGAGTCTTGGATACAAGGAGCAGTTGGAGTCTGAGATGTATTTTCTCTCCCCTGCAGCTGTTAGTTTCTGTTGGGAAAGTGTCTTGGTGTATGCTCTTACTCCTCGATTAATAGCCTCTCACCCAGCCTCAGTGGAGGATTAGAGCGCGTTGTTTTTGTAGGACTCTGGATCTGGGTCATTTCTGAGACTGTGGAGGGAGAAGAGTTAGGAATGCAGGAGAAGAGGTGCTTCTACTGCTGCTTTTGTGGGGAACGTTCCTGGCGTGATCAGTGGGTAAGAAGGTAAGTGGGTAATCATCTACAAGATCTGCTTGGTTCTTGCCTTGTGCCTGGGGATTGGTGAAGGAGGAGTGATTTTGGGCATTGGTCCCTCAGTACTTCCAGACAGACTTGAGTTTTTAAGAGCACAGTTCTGACAGGATGTCACAGGACACGAGAACGTCACAGCAACTGTCCTGAAGTGCTGATGTTTTATTATATGAAGTAACTGCCAGTCAGGAAACACTTCGAGATCATTTTGCTTAAAGTAACGAAGGAATGCAGTTAATTAAGGAGGAGAGTTTCACCATCTTTCTGTTTGAGAATTAGTTCTATTGCAGTACGTGTCCACTTCCAAAATAGCCTTGGCTCTCCGAACCATGACCTTCTTGTTCATGTTGAGAGTTACGCACTTTGCTGTTGGTTTTGACTGGATTTTTGGTAATATTTCTTACTGTATAATTTTATTCCAGCTCCTACAGTGTTGAATGTATAGTTTTTGTTTCTGTTCATAGCTTTTTCTTTTTTTAACCCATTGATTTCAGATGATTGCAGCTCTCTGTTTGAGCATTTTGTCTTAGGAAAGGGAAGGCAGATCTGTATTATTTGGTGAGATGGAAAGAAGGAAATCTTTCTGCATAAGTGAATACACTAAAATATAAAATGTGACATGCCTCATTAAAAAAATAATTGAGTGTGTTCAGTGACTTTAATCAGTGACAGCCATTTCAGGAGTGTACTTCTTTGAGATTAGAAGCTGGTTGTTTTCCACTATGTCTTATATGCAGGAGATCTGCCTAGGAAAGAAAATTTAGTTCTCAGACTCAGCACTCTATGGAGTTTCCATTTAAGAAAAAAACCTTGTAAGGATGTACAGCCTAGTTAGCTGTGGATGAAAATATCCTTTCTGTGAGTGCCTTACTGTTAAGAGTTAGTAGATGGAGTTAGAAAAAAAACTAAATTCCCTGCACAAATCAAGCCTTCCACCACCACCTGAGAGTTGCTGCTGTCTTTAGATGAGAGGTTGCAAGTAGTGAGTGGCATCAGTTTTCACAGTAAAAATCTTCCCAGTTCTTTCTCTCTTATGTACAGAAGAAGAAACAAGAACAAAAGCTAAGGAGAGTGGGGGGAAGAGAAAAGTGTAAATGGTGTTCTTCAGTTATTTAAAAATGTCACAAATGGGACATGGGTGCTTCGTGTATTAGATTGCTGTTATATCCTCCCTTACCCAAGGTAATATTAGCAGCATCTCTGAAACACACGCACAAAAAAAGTGTGGAATCTTTCTTCTGAGCTTGTGTAATTTCAGTGTAACATCTAAATGAAAAATCTTCTGCTTGTTGTGAACCCACGTTCAGACTAGGAAAGGAAGGCAGCTGCTCTAAGCCTTAAGTAACTTCTGTTTGTTTCTGACCTGTGAGTGGGACCTTTGCAGTATGGATTTGTGAGAAAGAGGATAATAGGGGACGAATGAATGTCTACAAATAGATAAACTGGCATTAGACACCTATTTGGGGTATAAGAAATAGGATTTGCAGGGCTGGTAATTCCTGTGTGGGACCTGGAGGCTTTGTCCATCTGGAACAGCACCTGTGATTCAAGTGGGAAGTCCTGCACTGTCCGCAGTCCCACTGGGCACCTACATCTGGGCGCCAGAGTTGTGCCCATGGTCTCCCGAGGTTTCCGTGGTGTTCTGCTCTCGTTACATTCTCCCTTTGGCTTTTGGAGATGGAGTTGTAATCTCAGCTTCTTTTCTTTTTTTTTTTTTTTTTTCCAGAAAGCATGTCACTTCAGACTGTTGCCTTCTGGACTTATGAAGGATTTTCTGCCCCTTGACATGCATCCTTCTAGTTCAATCTCTTCAGAGTTTGAAGGCAGCGTTCTTCCATGATTCATTCTATAACTGCTTTTGCTTTCCTTGTAGGTTTTCCTAGCTGGCAAATAAGAAGACATGGCCAGACTGTTATTTCACAATTACAGGACTAAAGGTGTCCATCCAGGGTTAGCCATTGGTGGGCCACGGCTGGAAGGCCTGACCTTGGCCATCTCGGGCTTTTTGGCAAGGCTGTCTTCCTGAGGAGGGTACAGTACAGAGCATCCAGCCAGCCAGGCAGAGCTCCATCCATTCAGGGGTTCAGTTGCAGCTGTCTTGTTACTTTCAAAATTGGGCACAGCATACTGTTCCAGCAAGAGGTAACAAGAAACTGAGATGGAAAAGCTGGGAAGGCAGGAGTTAGGAAACGTATGATGGAGTAAGGATTGTCACGAGGCTGGGCAATTGTGCTAGAATTGTGATACAGCTGCACAGGATGCAGATGTGCTTGGGTGTAACACGTGCTGGGAGATCTGGGGTGAGGGAGGCCTGTGGGAATTCGTTTTGGTGCAGTTCTGGTACGATCACCAGGGGAAACGCGCTGAGCCGCTCAACTTCAGTGCTGAAGCTTTAGTGTCACACTGGAGGCTCTCCCTGGTTGTTGCGGATTGCGGGAGCTTCAGAAGGGAGGTGGGTTTACAACTGACTGGAATGGACTTAACGAGGGAAAAAGGCGTGTTAAAGGGGTCAGCTGGGACGCTGACATGGGAGATGCTGGTTCAGGTAGCTGAAAGGCACAAATGCTGTGGAAGAACAGGAACAACTTAGTGTGTTGTGTTAGGTAGAAAACGCTGGAGTGGGATGAAATGACAAGTGGGAGGAAGAAAGCTGAATAGCCAGAGAGTGTTCCCTGGCGGTGAGGTGCATGAAGGCACAGAATGGCCTTCCACAGAGCAGTGGAAATCCTGTTGTTCCGCTTCTCTGGCAAGGTGGTGGCACACTTCCTGAGCTTGTGTGTGCTCCAGAATTCTACAAGGCAGTGAGTGGCTTTTTAGCACCTGACAGTCATCGTCTTGATGGGAGTAGCTGGAAGGAGGAAAGGCAGTATCACATTCTTTGTCTTATTCCTGTGTTTCTTACACTTTGTATTTGGTGGCAAAGCAGTCAAATACTTCGCCTAGCCAGGTTTTGTTCTCTTTGAAAAGCCCGAGTGACTTAGGGCTCTATTGCTTGGTAAGCAGATACAAACTCCTTCCAGTGCTGCTTCCCATTGCTGTCTTAGGGATTGTTTGCTTGCTCAAGTTAGCCCGTGTGTTGGGTTTTGTGTCACCTTACCCTTGTGAGGAAGTGTGCAGAAACTGAAACAGGGTGTGTTTTATTCCACTATTTGTCTTCCTTTTTGGTCTCTGACTCTTACCTAACATGTAAAATGAGCTCTGGGTTCATGAATAGTGTAGCCTGTGCATCTTGCTTGGACTGACATTAAAAATATTGTGATAGATCTTCATTACTTCCTAATTTGTTGCGTATGGAAGAGAATATTGAGATCCTCAAGTTTCTGTGTTCCAAGGAGTGATGCATTACTTAATTTCTCACCCCTTCAGCCAGCTTCTTTGTGGGAACGTGTTAGGCGTGCGTTCCGTTTGTGCTTTTCATTAGTGGGCCAGCTGATGCGCTTTTCGGTGTATAAAAGGCTGAGGCTGTCAGGTAGCGAGCAGTTGGGAACACTGACTGGGCTTGGGAGATTGGTTTTGGAATATCACCTCTCATAATTCACTGGTGCTGGGAAGTAGCTTTATAGTGGCAAACTTTGTATGCAGCTGGGACTGAATTTACAGACTACCTTTCTCTGACTTGCTAAAAAGCCAAGGATTGACAACCTCCTTCATCCTGCATTATCCACTGTAGCTTTTAACTCCAAGGAAACTATGTTCACAAATTGATGCTCTGCTCCTTGGGGGTTGGTGCAGAAACATTAAATTGTACTAAAATATTCATATGTGAGTGCATTTAGCTGAAAGCAATTGATGTGCTGTTCCCTAGAGAGCAAAAAGAAATTGCTGTATGGCCCCGCACTCCAGCAGACACCCTAACCACGCTTAAGAGTAATTACATAGCTTGTCTCATCAAAGGTACTGCCCATGAACAAGAAACCAGAGTCGGGATGCGGGTTGGTGTCGTGTGCTTCTTGCATGGAGCGTATTCGACAGCATCTCTGCGTGCTGCAGGCGGGGTGGTTGCTTGATACGCAGTGTGATGTGCAGGAACTCGTGTTAAGGCGGGACGTATTTTATCAGGGTAATAGCTTGTAGTTGGAAGGAATTTCTTGTCTGAAGCAGTTCTCACTACAACCATTTCATCCTAATTTCATTGTCCTTTCACTTTCGCATAGAAAACAAACTGTCTGAGCTGCCTTTAAACAAGGAGGACACGTGCCAAAGGAGTTTATCAGACTAGCTTGTTTAAATGCGTGCCACCGGGAGGGTGATGAGCTGATGGACGCTGGAAGTTCTCAGTGTCATTCAAAAGTTGGTATAAAAATCTGTAGTGGCTGGCAGCACTCCTGCTAAGTAGCTGTGTCAAAAAGTGGTGCACCCGTGAAAGGTGCAGTCATATCCTACAGCGTTCAAAATCACTGTCAGCTGCAACTAGAACTGTTCTTGTGGTTCTCTCACACAAATGTAGCTGTAACTGCCCCAAGGCAGCCTAAGGCATTTTAAAATATTATCCTAAGTAAAAACAGAGCAATATTATATGCCACCAGTTACGAGGAAGAATCAGCGTGCCCAGGAAAATAACCGCGTTGGTATCTTGGTGTATGGTCACCTGCTCGTAGCACTCTGGTGGCAGCGTTTAGCTGGCTGTGTGCTCTCTGGAGGCAGTTGTGCAAACCCGTGCACGTGAAGTCTCATGGGCTTTAGGTACGTGCTGATATGTAAGTTGGGGTTAAACCAGAAACGGCACTTCAGAGGATTGCTAAGGGGGACTTGTTCATTTAAATATTAACACAGAATGACTCTCTCCCTACAAGACATAACTGGGGTTGCATTTTTGAGAGTTTGTGGAAGGAAAACAAACAAGCACACAATGCTAGGTTAATAATTTACAGGGCAAATGAGAAGCTGTATTCTTCATTTGGAATCTTGCCTTGAAATAGGATAAATTTGGGACTTGGAGCTTTATTTTGTTTTAGGGCTGTTCTGTTGCCCATCTGTGCTTACAAGCTTTGAGGTCTGTTTTGCCCTGGCTCTCACCGGTGTCCTGTGGGATGCCGTGTGGCAGGGGCAGGACAAATTAAAGCGCTGTTGCTGTGTGGGGGTGTACTGTCAGAATCAGCTCTGTCTGCCGTTGAAGCCCCTGTGAGAAGCGTAACGGGCGCGTTGTGTGCTGATGCTCCCACCTGCGCGCGGTCCCATTGCCGACACAGCAAGCCTTTTCTGCAGTAGCATGTATTTAAAGCAGGTATTTCCTGATTGTGCCTCCCCACCTTCTGCTTTGTACGCTCTTAGGCTGTTTGGTCTGTTGGGCTTCCTGTGCTGCTTGTTTCTGCGTTGTGCTCTTTCTTACCATTGGCTCTTTTCTGATGGTTTCTGCTATCCGCTTCACACGGCGTGGCACACAAAGTAAGATTTGTGGCATGGCAGTGACAGGTATATAATAAATATTTTCTGTGTGAAATGAAGAGACTGGGGGGGAAGACAAATCTTTCGTCTGATGCCACGCCCTTATACTACCAACACTTTGATTTTTCCCTTTTCTTCACTTAAATTACTTTTGAGGCGTCATCTAACCTCAACAGTGCAGCAAGCCCCTTGGTACAGAATCTGTGTGCTGCTTTGTTATTCTCGTGTGGCACGGTGTTCCAGCAGCAGTGAAAATCTGCCAGTGCGCACGCACCAGGGAGTTCAGAAGTGCCACTCCACGTATGGGACTTCGACATCAGTGCCTCTGATTGTCAGCTGCGGAGCAGCCGCCTGACGGCAGTAATTAGAACAGCTTCCAGGGATCCAAAAGGCACGAAGTGGAAGTTGGTGGAATGCCATCTTTGTTGGCACCTGAGTGGCGTGATGTGCACTCTTCTCATGCTGGTTTCTTCCCTGGCACGGGTCTCACACAGAGGAGCCCTGAAGAACAGAAATCTTTTTCCAGACCGAAATGTGCTCCTTGCTGCGATGGCAGCCGTGCCCCGTAACTGGAAGTCACACTGCTCTGTGGCTGCTCCGTGGCACTGCTCTGCTTTCCGTGTTCCTCCCTCACTTTCTTTATAGTGCCCGGGGCTGCAGTCCTGACCTGAGACTTTGAACGCCACCACAGCAGAAAGGGTAGGACTCCGCTGAGGCTGTGACAGAAGTCAAGGATTTCAGGGAAAGCGTCAAACCAAGGGGACTACCCTGAAAAGAATCTAAAGAGATCCGAATGTGGGAGTCGTGACCTCTCTGGATGAGCAGTTGAGCTTTAGAGAGAACTGAGCAGTCCCAGGTCCTTGTCATTCAGATCTTGCGTGTGCTTTATTTCCCTCTCACTAAATTGTAGAGTAGGTTTAAACTAAGAGTTAAGCCATCAGATCTGTTTGCAGTATTGGAGTATTGATAGGAGGCATACTGTCATGTGGTGCTTGTGTGACAGCGTTCCTGAGGTGACCCGCCATGGTAAAAGGCAGCGAACGGAGCCGTTGTTTTGGCCAGGGAGCCAAAGGCACGTGACCTCGAAGGGCACGGCTTGAAAGCATAGCGAAGGCTTTTTAGATGAACCTAGTAATTTATAATTGTTCTTCTAATGAAACATCTTCGTCTTTCGCAGATATTTTAGTAGAATGTATACGTAGGCAGCTGGCTCCTGGTTAGCTGGATCCTTTCCAAAGGCTGAGCTTTACAATGTTAGACAGAGTGACAGGAGTATCTGGTAGTCCAGATGACTGGCGCTTAATGAATTGCTCTAAAAAATCAAATTACAGTAATGTGTTTTTAAAAAGAGCTTGTATTAAAGACTATATGATGTTAGAGTAGTTTCTTCTGTTACATCTGTTCTTTTATTTGGTAGAATTAAAATACTGCATTCTTACTATGAGGTCTTACATGTACTTATTATATTACATGGCAGCTGTGGTTAAAATGAGTGACCTCCAGTACTTACCTACACACTAAAAGGCAATTGAGAGTAAGAAATCTTTCATTCTCTTCAACAGCTGTGTGTTTTTGTCACATTCATGGACTAGATTCTGTGTTCTAATTTCAAAGCAAACCGTTTTAATAGGAGATGATTCCTGCTGTTTCCCTTCCATTGAGTTGTTACAGGAGATGGCTGTTGTGGAGAAGTGTGCAATATCCTTTCTTTTATTTGTCTGTTCCTATTTAAAAGCTAATGCAATAGGTGAAATCTCTAGCTGTAGAAACATCAGCAAACAATCATCCTTTTTCTGTAACCGATGCAGCGATTACCAGGCCTGTATGGAAAAGGCAGTCTGCATCTTCTCTGTGCTCCAACACCCTCATTTCCCAACTGTGGCATTTTCGAAAAAGAAATTCTTAAGGTTGCATCTTTCCTAGGCACGTATAAATACAGCCTATTAATTGGGTGTGACAGATGATCCCTGGCTAGTTTTGTGTGTTCCCGTTGCTTCTTGTATGGCTGAGTTTGTGAGAAGTAATTCTCTTGTTTTTCTTCTGTGAAATTAGGTAGCTGAACAGGGCAGGTTTGACTGCTACTTGGACTTGAGGTGGTGGAAAACCTGTCACTGAGCTGAAAATGTACTTGGTTTTGGGTACATTGCAGCCTGGGTTATTTTCAGCCCCAGGGGAGAAACTACTTTTCTCCTATAAATTAAGACTGTCAGTGCAGAGATGTTTGCTTATAAATTTTCACCTGTTTTGAATGTAAGCCTCTGAGGAGGAGCCAGGTCGGCAGTCCCAGAGCGCAGCAATTTACTGCGTGGCGGTGCCTACCCAAGCACATCTTCCCTCGTCCAGCACAGGAAAGCTGTAGGGCACGTGTACCTTGAGGTTTGGGGGAAGCAGCAGAAACTGTCACTGCAAGTGTAACGGCACTAGCCCACCTCAGTGTCTGAAGTATTTTGTCCTGCCATGTAGGAAACCTTTTAAAGGTGTGAGCCCCCGAATTTCAGCTTTGTGCATGCTCTCTTACCCTGGAAGGGTCATAGAGGCCTCAGACAAAAACCTGTGTTTTTCTCTGTAGGAACTGCATTATCCAGTTGTAGGTTATCTTGCTTAATATTTGTTTTGGGAGTCTCTGGGGTCATGGGTAGCACTGACTGCCCTATCCTCTAGCTGAGCGGTGTCTGATATTTGATGCAGATCTCCATTTCTCTCATCTGTCTTCACCAGATGCTCCTTTGGGATTCTCCTTTTACAGTTGCATTGCATCCCAAAGTGGGAAGGGAGCCCATCACGAGCCGCCTTTAGCACTGCTCTCGTGTAGAAACCACTGTGTGTAATCGATCCTGAGTCAGGTTTGTGAGAGCTGACTGGAACCGCTGCGGGTACTAAGGATGTCTCGTTTTTGTTTTCTTCTAGGAACTTTACATTGCTGTGGGAATATCTGGAGCAATCCAGCACTTGGCCGGGATGAAAGACAGCAAGGTATATATAAGTTGGATGTGCTAGGGGAGAGTCTTGAGGAAGGGAAAGAGTCGACTGCTTCGCTTTTCAGCAGTACTGTAACGAGCCTGCTGTTTTTTCATGTTGTGATTGCCATTTTGTGTGCCTTGCCAGGTAAGGTTGTGGTGCAGCATCTAACACGGTGGGATAACTATTGCACTAACGCCTGAAGTATTAGGAAGCTGACTCACTTGTTTATTCAAACAAAAAGCAAAAAACCACACACGCACACATGCCTGAATTCTGTTCGATAGGTCCGTCTGCATTTATTTCAGAGCAGGACACATTAATTCATGCATAACAATGTGTAATCTCAATTATGAACTTACTATTCCATAAAGTAAAAGATGTCTCTGACATTCCTGCATTTAGCCATTCAAATGGAAACCTATTAGAAAATGGCAGTAAAACTTTAAAAGGTTTAACTCATTGATTGCCAGAGCAAATCATCTGAAATGGGAACGGCCAGTTTGGCCCACAGTGCGCTGTTTGGAAAGAGGAGCAGAATTACCTGCAGAATCGTGCTGTCAGATGCCAAGCATAACAAAAATGTCCATTGTCCTGCCTGCTGCCAAGTAATTTTAGGAAAAAAAGGATTTGTTTACTCTTTTTTTTTTTTTTTTATTTCCATCGCAAACCGATGAAAAGAATTTGCAGAACTTCACAGGCAGATCCTTCAAGATGTGCCTTGTGTTTGACTAGTGACAGACTGTAACGGGTTCCCGTGACTGGTATTTGTCCTCACAAGGCAGCCTGTGTGGTAGGATGATCCACGCTTTCTTAGGGTTTAGTTCTTTTTGCACATACTATTTAAACCAGTTGTTCCTGGGGGAAATCATACGATCTGGGTTTTGGATACAGCAGCCTTTTTTGGGCCTCAGCCTTCTAAAATAGACCAAAGCTATGTTTGCCGTAGGTGACGCAGTTGAGAAAATAACAACCAAAATGAAGGATCGATGGTGGGCAGGGACGAAGGTCCCTACTGAGAAGGGAGATAGAGAAGCGTGAATGCTCACGCCTGTAGCAGTGTATTCTCGGTGGTGTTAGTGGAAACAGGGCCGCTGTAGTCTCTTCTGCTGGCAGTGCAGCAACAGGGGCGCAACAGGGAGAATTGGCAAGAGCAGCACTGGTGCAGCGCTACCGCAGCCGTCCATCCCGATTGTCCTCGGCTCCCCCTGGACCCTGCTAGGAGCTGCTGGGCCGCAGCAGGAAGCGTCTTTGTTTCGCGGTGTCTAATCTCCAGCTGTGCTTTTGGGGGAGGGAGGGACTGGAATCAGGCGTTGGCTGAAAAATTTGGAAAGGTGTATGTAAAGCTGCCGGAGGGCTGGCCCTGTTTGTAATGATCTCCTGCCTCATCTCAGTGAGCCCACCAGCAGTGCTGGGAAACTTTTACTTTAGGTGGGAGCATTACCTGTGATGTAAGGATATTGTGTAGCAATGTCCTCTGTGCGGGAAGAGTCAAACCTGGGCTTTTTTTGCTTTTCCAGTGCCACACTTGTTATTTTGGGATGCGCTTTTATATGAAGTAGGATAAAATTTGTCAATACGAGAAGCATACTGAAGTTTCATTTCACCCAGAGATGACAGTTTTTCTAGTGTGAACAAATACGTGCACTCTAAAATTCAGTTCTACTTACTTGTGTTTGGAACGCGTTCTACTCTCCTTGTAGTCACTGAGAAGATCCCATTTATACAAACATAAAGGAATTACGCAGCCGCGGAAACTGTCTCTGGCTTGTCCCCCGTCTGCCATCGGCACTGTGAATTACCTGGCGTTGTGAACGTGTACACTAAGGAGATGTTCTCCAGAGTAGTCAGATGCTGTCTATGGAGTGAGACCTTAGGATTTGTCCTTTCACAGCAAGGTACAAAATGCAGCTTTGGAGGAGGCCTGTCCAGTTCTTGTTGCTTTCTTTACGTATTTTAGTTCCCTCTTGAGGTAGTTATAATGTCTTTTCTTTCTGAGAGATGTACTAGCAGAAGTTTGTTGCCGGCCAAGTGATGCTTTTCCTTCTTACCATGAAAGTCTGATTTTAGCCATGAGGTAGAGAAGCAGACCTTAGTAAAAAGTTACTGTAGCAGGTGGAGACAGGAGGACTGGGCTGTGCCTGCTGTAGATGTTTTTCAAGCACCTGGTGCTACTTTGTTTTTGTAAATTGTGACACAGTATTTCCTAGGGAGTCTTCCGGGGCTTGCAGAGCTGAAGAGCAACAACCACAGAGGGAAAGTCAGCTGGGTTTGTGGCTGGAGGTGTCCTTTGTGGGAGCCTTGGTACCTGCACGTTTCTCGCTTGTGCCAGGTGAGAGCAGGGCCGTTGGAGCTGCCTGCCTTGCCGTGGCTGGGCTGCTGACCCAGGTGTGTGCTCTGCCGTCTCGGCCGGATCGTTCTCCCGCCTGCCAGCAGCCCTCGAGGTCAGGCGTGGTGTCCCTGTGAACGGCTCTAGGAGTGCACGGTAGGGCCTCGGCGCCCAGGTCGAGGCTTTACTGAGTGAATGTCCTTGGCTGTCACAACCTGGATTTCGCTTCCTGCGCTGTAAAGTTGTTAGAGGAGACTTGCACATGGAGTAACTGAAATAAGAACAAAATGAAAAACTTTGGGAAAGATACTTCAGGGGAAGTACTGCTGGATTACCTGCAGGTCTTTGCTCCTGAGCTGGTGAGAAGGCGGCAGCAGGGCTCTGCTGTAGGTGCGTCTGAGTTGCATAAGTGCTGCGGGTCTTTATAGCAAGTCACAGGATACAAACGAGCTGTGAAGAGCAACCCTTTCTGTAGGCTTAAAAACACAGGATTTGTGAACTTGTACCTCTGAGTTATTGCCACTAGACCGGCGCTGCTGAGCCGGTACGTTTCGGGGGAGGGAGTAAAGGGGATGAGAAGCAGGACCTGCGGCTGCCTGGGAATGGCAGATACGCGAATGCAGCAGATGTTGGGTTAGAGCTGTCCTGAGGAGTCTTGTTGCCTCAAGGCTGAGTTCGTCCTGGCAGCGGTTCGGTGGAAAGGCAGTAGCCGAGGGCTGTGGTTTAGATCCGTTCGTCTAAGGCTCTTTTTATGAGCTGCTGCTTTTTTTGATTTTTTTTTTTCCATCCTTTTATGGAGTCTCCCCATCCTGTTGCAGTTTCAGATGTGGACACCCACACTTACTGTGCTGGAAACTGACACGGACACTTGCGGCAGGATTTATTTGTGTGAGAGGTCAAATCCGGGAAGGCATTTTGGACCCTTGTGTTGGGTTTTAGATCACATGCTTTTTTTTCTGCTGTGTGACACAATAAATGAGGCGGCCCACTATAGGTACAGGGGCCTTTGGGATGGCTCTTTTACATTTAAATGCTACCTCTAATTTATTTCTGTAGTGCTGTGGCTTAAATATTGCAGCTAATCTGTTGTAGTAATTTTTTTCCAGACTCCTCATTTTCAACAAAGAAGGAAAGCCCCGGTGGATACTATGAGCAAGGACGGGCTTGTTCCAAAATGCTCGTTTTCTCTGCTGTCATGATGACTTGGCCCAGCTGTGGAGACTTCCTCGATGGCGGGCTTTTGGGGGTGGTGTTTTTTTGTTTTGTTTTTGAGGTGGAAAGGGAAAGTGTTGGTTAAATGCTGCAGTCTGTTACCTTCTCAATCCGTTACCGTCTGCTTCCAGCGGCTAGGACAGACGTTAGCCCGTGTTTCCTAGAGGAGGCCTGTCTCTGTAAGCTGACCGTACTTGTGACAACCCAACGCTGTACAGTCACACACACGGTGCTTTACTGTTGCTTGCAGACCATTGTTGCTATTAACAAGGACCCTGAAGCGCCGATTTTCCAAGTGGCAGACTACGGACTGGTGGCAGACTTATTTCAGGTAAGGCTAAACTTGGAAATGTGAGCGAGAGCTCCTTCAGAGCTGTAATGCCCTTCAGATAGGGGATATAATCTAACAGGGTGCTTGCTTTGGATCGGCTTGTTAAAGAGGTGCCTTTATGGTTTTTAATTTTTTTCATTCTCAAAATTCAGTCCCTGCAAGTGTTGAGGAGGGGTGGGTAGCACAGTCAGCCTGCCGCTATTCAAGCTTTCCGAATGAGCCATTTTGAGAAATAGCTGCACGTGCATGGGTACTTAAATGTGTTTTTAAGCTTCATAAAGTATGCACGTACAGAGTTGGCATTGTCTTTAGACTGCAGCAAGTCTCTTCTTTGGCTGGGCTTGCTGCTGTACTGACGCCCACAAGCAAGTGGCAGTTTTCTTCTGGAAAACTGAGCTGTGAACTAGGCCATGTCCAAGTGCCCGCGGCTCACACATGGGGAGCCTGTGCGCACGGCCGGACGGGCGCCCGGTGTGAGCTCACAGCAGCTCCGTGGAGAGGTGCGGGCAGAAACGCTGCCAGCGCTTAATGCCACTGCTGAACTAATGCCCGCTGGCTCAGCGGCAAGCACGGGCCTTTCGTAAGGCAGAGACAAAGTCACATTCTGAAGAAACACCGTGTAGACAATTTCCGTAATAAATTTTGTACGAATGCATTATTTCCACCTAATGGAAATGTAGCGCTCTTAAATAATTAAGAGGCTCTATTCAGCAGGAGGGGAGTGGGGCGTACTGTGAGCTGGGGTGATCCACAGCCCCTGGAGCTGTGTGCAACTGGGGGGGGCTGCGTGCCTCACAGGGAGGCTTTGGGGGGAGGAGGGAAAGCAGGTACTACCTTGGCACTGGTGTTTGCAGGCAGTGCCCGAGATGACGGAGCTCCTGAAGAAGAAGTGAGCAACCCCTGCGCTGCAGCTGGGCTGGGGAGTAATGACAACAGAACCCCCAAGATCATACCGGAAAGCACTGGCGTCAGCGTATGTGTTTGCTGGGCAGTGTCGGGTGGTGCGGACAGGTGGTAGGAAGGAATAAGGGCAATAAAGGATTGTAGTGGAAAGAGGGGGTGTCACTGTGGGTTTTTTGTTTGTTTGTTTTTTGTTTTTTTTTTTGTTTTTTGTGGTTGGGTATGGGATGAGACATCAAGTGGTGGTTTTGGGGTGGATATTGAAGAAGAGACAGCAGGAAAGGGAAAGAAGGAAGAGGTAAGGAAAGGAAGGATGGAAGAAAAAGGAAGAGGGATGGACGACAGGAACAAGGGAGGCAGGAGGCAGCAGTGTTTGTCAGTGTTTATTCCCATCCTCACTCCCCTCCCAGCTGTTCAGCCCCTGGGCAGGGAACAGTGTGAGCTGGGAGGCCAGGCTGGCCAGCAGCTCTGTCCTGCCCCTGGGCACTGTAGCTCAGTGCTGGTGGAAGGTCAGTGCACCTTGGGGCTAACCCCAGGCTGGTGGCAGGGCACGTCCGTAGGCTGTTCTCCCTGCCACCAGGCACAGTGCGTCCATCCCTGTTGGCTGAAGGTGGCTAGAAGGTCTGTTGTGTCCCAGAGGACACCATAGGTCCCGGCTGGCCCAGAGCTGGTGGCAGGGCAGGTCGGTTGTGCCCCCTGGGCACTAGGGCATTGCCTGAGATGCCATGGGTTGCCTCCAGCACCGCTGCCTTGCCTGCGGCAGCCTGATGGCCCAACACAGCGGCTGTGCCCCACAGCTCTCCTTATGCCTCGGGTACCTTGCTCAGCAGTGGCTCTGGCGGCCCTAGAGCCCCGTACTTCTCATCAATCACTGGGACGCCCTGTGGAGAGTTGATGAGTGGCTTGAGCTGGAAGACCTCAAGGTTCTCCTGGTTCCTGCGGTTGTAGACGCTGAGCCGCTGGCCAAGGTTGGGGCTGGCCCTGGCCGAGCCTGCTGGGCTGGGCAGCTTCAGGTTGACAGGGTCCAGCCCCTTCTGTGCCAGACGGGCCTCTTCTGAGAGGGAAGAGAGCAGCTCCTGAACCATGGCTTGAGCCACCCGCTGCTGGCTGGGCACGAAGTCAGTCTGCGGGCTGGCGCCAGCCTCCGCAGCATCCTCACAGGCTGCGCTGCAGTCTGGGGAGGAGCCCAGCGTCTGGCTGCTCTCGCTGCACGCCTGGGTGCCTGAGCTGACGGTTGAACGGGAGGCGCTGCCCGACGTGATGCTGGCGGACGTCCCGGTGCTGTTCAGCCGCATCGGCACCTCCACTGTGAACACGTCGGAGGAGATGTTGGGGTGATGGACATCGATGGCGGCTGTGGTGACAACGCATATGGCAGCCCCAGGAGCAGCGCTCTCTGCAAGGACGGTACAGCAGAGACTAGCACGGGCAGCACTGTGACTGCCAAACCAGCCTGGAGGAGCTGGGGTACAGGTAGGAGCACACTTACTAGGAGCGGAGTGGTCAAATTTCCAAAACCACTGCACTGCTGCAGAACTATGACAGGTGGAGGACAGAGGGAGGGACAAACACATGCATCTAAAAGCTGCATTTTTATAGACCCTATAATATATATATCTGCATATAGTACCCATCTCCTCCTATGGCTACAGGTCATAAGTAAGTGCATAATATTCATGTATATATATATATAGGAAAGAATTTAAAGAACAGAAATAGAACAACTACAGCTATACAAAGAACATCTAGAGCATACATTTTTACAAAAAAAAGTGTTGTTTGCTTGCAGGCTCACTATTTTGTCAAAATAAAACTTTTCTGTCTATATTATTTAATAAAAGAAATGTATGTATGAGCACTATCTCTCAAATACATACACGTTATGTAACGTAAAGCGTGTCCACCTAATTGGGCATGAGCATGCGCCCCTCTAAGACGCTGGGCACGCTTTGCACGCCCCCTATAGAAGCACCTCCAGGACACACGTATTTATGCCTTTTTTTTTGTCATAGATGTAGGTTCCCATGTATGTGCACATACAGATCGTTATCTGTTTTTCAGCTATATTTTATATATGTTGCCATATGCCTCCATGTATAAGTGTGTGCATACACGTCTATCATACACATATGCACAAGAATGGGTACATGCATATCTAGAGACGGCCATTCACACTGGTACTGCTCGTGCGTCTGTGTGTATCCTTGGGCTTTTGTGTGCTTGTCCGTATGTTGTGGAATGTATATATGCAAATACAAACACGTAAGTTGTTCTTGCTGTGTTTGTATCCACATGTGTATTTAATACTTAATATAGCACACATGTAAATCGTTTGTATACACATATAGTTACTTTTTTTTAAGGTAATTATATTTTTTTATATAAGTTGATCTATCTTTGTGTCTCTATAGCACATGTATGTATGTGTATCCCTCAGTGGTTACCTTTGAAATACACAAAGCCATGTAGAGGTGAATGTGTGTGTGGGGATACACACATGGCATTACAGCTACAGGAACACACTGCCTTTAATATGGGGCTCCATGTGGAAATCGTGTGTTTGTTCGTGCTCGCTACAGCCCCTGCTTCCCCGAGCATCTCACGCTGTGACTGCTCCATCTCCTGCCCTGCACAGACCCCCGGGTCTCCCAACCTCCTGAGGGCCGCACAGCGCCCATGCAGCTGGGTGCTGGTGCCTGCAGAGCACACTGCATTCTGTATCCTACGCACACCCACGTTTTCTCCCTCAGGTCCATTTGAACCTCTCTGCAGACTGAACAGCCTCTCTAGGGGAATTACCCTCTCCTGGATCTTCAAGCTGTTATGAGCTACTTGGGGCAAACGTGGGGTCCCTCATCCTTTAGAGAGCTGCTATTTTGGAACAGACTTCCGTGGAGAAAACCAACAGGTGTAGGTGTTGGGTTTCATTTCCCGAATGGATCTCTGTCCTTGTTCATTCTCACCTGGTTTACAGCACAAAGTGCAGTGCAAAAATTCAGTTTACACTTAAATTTTCAAGCAAAACTTACCACTGCTAGGCTCATTGTAGTATCGACTGATGTAATTATTCATGTCATCCTCTGAAAGAACAAAAAGACAGCATTTGAGGAAAGGGGTGGGATTGCACTCCCTGAAACAGTCCTGTCCCGTACGTCCAGAGCACCACGTCGGCCACTTGTGCATTTGCAGGCCGGAGGACCAGGTGTGACTGGGGGACGCACACCAGGCACCACGTGCATGCAGCACCCGCAGGCCGATTGACGGAGTGAGGTTCGTTGTGAGACCTGCTTGGGAATCAGACCTGCCCAGCCGGTGCCCTGTGCCGGCTCTAAAAGCATTCTCTCCTTTTAAGTGCTCTTTTTGATACCGTGTTGCAGCAAACCATGCTCATCCCTTTGCGCCAGATTCCCTTCGTCCCCCTGGGTCTCTGCGGCTGCAGCCCTGCCTCTTCACAGCACACTGCGGTTTGAAGGTGAAAGAAACAGATGTTTTCTGGGGAACACTTTCTCCACACAACAAGACCCAAACCACCAAGCACTCTGTACCTGAAATAGCTGCGCTCCTAAGAAGGCAATCTAACCTGACACTGAAAGGGAACATGGCTGTTTCCCTGGTTTCATTGGCTCTTAAAAGCTTTTTTGGCCCCTGTTGCTCTTTAAATGCCTGCAGTCAGAGGTGTGCTTTGTGCTAATGCCTAAGTTTAAAAAGAGGCCTCAGAGTAGCTCAAGGCAATGCTGCTGGATTAGGGGTACATTGCGAGGCTTTTCAGCTCTCTGCTGCTAAAATACACTTCATTTCAGTCATACATAATTGATACTCTAAATGCTGCCCAACCTGCCAGCCTGTACAGGGGATAGGCAGGGATCCACAGGAACCCGGGCAGATGGAGGCTCTTGTTCAGGCAGGGGACAGAGTAGGTTTCTGAATGATTACAGTAAAGCAAACTGACAACTAACAAACTCATCTTACTCATATGGGAGTCTCAGCTGTTTGGGGCATCAAAGGCCATAAACAATTCCAGTTATCTCTGATTATCTCCTGCATTGCTGAGGGCAAGGAGCTTAAAGACGCAACAAATATAAAACTGAAACCAACTATTTGTGCATACCAGGTGAACACACACAAATAAAAGTACGGTACCACACGTTACTGCGGAACGCTGCTTAAGCACTTACGGTGATTTACAACGCGGTGAAGTCCGTACTGCTCCGCGTGCACAGCCAAACGGGATCCGGAGCACAACAACCCCGTTTGCACACAGGGAGCTGGCAGGAGTCACTGAGGGAGACTAGTTTTTGCAAGAGGGGTAGACTTCTTATTGAAATTGCACACAGTGCTGGAGTGACACTTGAGTGTCAGTTACAGAAAGGCAGCTGTCTTCAAAAATATCTCACTCTTCCTAGTTTCTGTTTGTAAAACTTTTTTATATAACTTTTTTTTTTTTTTTTCATATTTCTAAAACCTTGGAATTTTGAGGATCCGGAAGTCGTTTTATTTCTCCTCCTTTACTAGAAGTAAACCCCCTCTCTTAAACACACAGCAATGCACTGCGTAATGTACCTGAACTTTCTTTTTCAGAAGAGAAACTTGTGACAAATGACAACTTGGACATACCGCTGCACAGCTGGTATTTGTATTGAACAGGGGTACCAGCAGTAAGCAGAAGGAAAAAGCATTTCCTTCTGACTGCCCCTGGAAATGTCAGCCTTCGGAAAACATCAATGGTGAGCTGCAGCAGCTGAAGACTGCGATCCTCTTGCTGGCTGCACCAGGAGCAATGAAAGCCTTCTTCACAGGAAATCTGGTGACAAATCTGGTGACCAAGAGCTAAGAGCTGCAGGCTGAGGAGGTTGAATGGGCAGAGCGGGGGGCAACTCTACCCCATGTGAAAGCCCATCCCGGCCATCCCTGGCAAATAAGGACGGTTCTGCCGTCTTCCCTGGAAAGCAAGAGCGATGGGAAGCAGTAAGATGTGCAGCAGGGCTGCAGAAGAATTCAGATGAAGAAGGTTTCGCTAGAAGGAGGAGGAATGAGTAGAAATAGGGTGTTCTCCACAGTCAGGAGGCATTGCTTGCTCAGGTTGGGTGTTGACGGCTGCTAAAACAGTGGACAAAACGGGATAGCTGCAACTGCTTCACCTGCTTGTGGAAGACGGCAGCTACGTAACTGGCAGAGGTCAGGCGGGGATTACAAATGGTCAGCAGGCTGCTGATTCCAGCAGGGTCAGGTGTTAACTCTAGACAGAAGGGAGCGTCTGGTCAGGAAAGGTGATCAGCCCCCTACCTATCTCGCCTCAAAACCGAACAGCTTTCCCTGATCCTGCAGCCAGCCACTTCCGTGAGGCTGTCAAGTGTGGTAAAGTCAAATCAAGGCGGGGCAGTAAGTCCCGTCTCTTAGCTTACTAACCTTAGTCACTGAGAAAACATGCAGGATCTGTCTGACAATTACAGGATTTTATCTCCTGCTCTTTTCCTGCAAGATTCATATTACACATCCTCCACCACAAATGGTTCAGGGAGCAATAAACTATTTGGAGTACAGTCCCCTATAATCTCATCTGACCCAAGAGAAAACACTGTAATCTCTCTCTCTCCTGGCCCTAAGAACACCTAATAACTTTGGGGAAACATGAATGACAGTCTGAACAAGGCAGATCTCTCCTAGTTCTGTAATCCCCCAGCAGTGACCTCTAGTTGCTTCTGCTGTAGTCTCCCACCGAGCACGAGTCCTCTGAGCGGAGCAATGCCTTACCGTGGCTTTCCTCCAGAAGGCAATCGTTACGAGGAGGCTGCTAACAAAACAGATCCTCTGCAGCCATTGCTACTGTCTGACAGCAGCATCTTTTCCTCAAAGTGCCACCACCATCTAGAAGCATTTGGGAAAGAAATGTAGGACAAAATGCACTCTCCAATAAAAGCCTCTAAGACACCCTGAGCAGGAAAATTTTTCCAAGTGTAAGTTACGGGACCAAGCTATTACTGCCCCAAACGCTTCTAGAAACAGGAACAGCGATGCCAGCTGCACTGCCCTGACACCAGCCAGTAACACTGTCACAACGTGACTTCACATGAAAGGAACACAGCCTTCGTATGGCATCGCACTGCGGTAAGGAAGATAGAATGGACATAAAAAGGGAAAAACAGCTGTTTCTGAGAGCTGACTGGCCATCCACGGGGCAAAAGTCCCCCGTGAAGCTGTAACCTTGCCAGGGAGCTTTTCCCTGCAGGTTGCCGTGTCACTGCTGTCATTTCAGCTCTCTTGGACCTCGGTCGTCTGAACTTCACCATAACCAAATGCTCAGCCAGACCCAACCTCCTCTTCGCCTCAGCAGCCCGACTATAGCTCACTGCTACGGTCATTTACTAAGGCACATGCATGCTCTCTGAGCTGTGCATACTTCACCTTCCTGGCCTTAAGTAAGACGACCTGAGCAGAATTTTTTCCCCTCTGCTTTGCTGGCCCCAGAAGGTGTTTCTGCATTTCCCTCTAGCAACACGGGAATCTTGTGCCAATAGGAAATTCCAGCAGCCAGCTGGCACCTTCCGGGAGATTTTCACGTGAAGGCAGACTGCCACATCAGTGCAAGCTGCAGTGCTCACACGACTTCTGTTCACACTCATGTCCAGTCTCTGCAGAGGCTGGATGGATGCCTGAGCAGGTGAGACAATCCACCATGAGAACTGACAAGGTTAGCTGGCACAGAAAGCAGAGCAACACATTCAGCCTGTTCTGACTCAGAAATCAGTCTGAGATGGCAGTCACCGTGTACAAGGAGAACCCAAGCCACGGAACAAGCTCCCTTATAAGCAGATACTGCTGGCACAGAAAACCAAAATCCTTAACTGACAAGGTACTGGGTGAGTTTGGCCCTTGATTTGGCCCCAGGTGGTGCTGCTGGAGTGCTGTGCGCTGAGTTGAACAGGGCTGGGATGCAGGACAGCTGTGTGGAGGCATGGCCAATGGCTTCGGGTGTGGGATGGCCTGGGGGAATTCTCAATGCCCTTTCCAACCTTGTTCTCCATAGGCAGGGATCAGCAGATCCATAGCCGAGCTGGCTTCTGACAGTCAGCTTGGGTCAGACACAGAGGGGCTTGGCTCTGTCTCTGCAAAACAGGTGTTTGTTGCATCTGGAGGAACAAAGGCTGACAGAAGAAAAAATGTGGAAGCCAACAAAATAATACCTTTCAGGGTGATCACCAGGGAAAGAGAAGAACAACTTAAACAGACCCACGAACAAACTTAAAAGCTGTCAATGAGTAAGTGTAGACAACAAATTAGGGAAAAGCTTCTAATACTTCAGGACAGCAAGGTGCTGGAACAGCGTGCTAATACCATCGGGGGCAAAATATCTCACTGCTTTCACATGGAGAACAATCCTTTGACAAAAGGGATTACTGTGGAAGGGTTATGTGCTTGGATAGCAGAAAACGTTCCAGTGCTGTTCCTTGACCCGCCAGCAACGTCTTTGCAGCCCCGCGCATTAATGGTGGCAGACAGCTTCAGCCTCACCCGCGTGACTGTATGGTCGCCTCTTCTGGACGTGAAGAGTTTCTACCTGTCCATTTGGTGAACGAGAAATTCAAGAGCTTCATTTCACCAACTACACTCATGTTTACTTACTTGAGGTTTAACTCCTACGATTTCTGCCTGGCCAACCAGTGCAGAGAACCAAAAAGCCAAGAACAGGAGAAGCTCAGTCCTCAGTCCTTCACGGAATACGCTGAGTTTAACCAGGAAGTGGTTAACCATTTACAGGAGCAGGCTTCAAAGCAGATACCTTTCAGCATCAGGAAAAAACTATTCTTTATCTACTGTGCTGCAGTAACAGGGCTCTCTTCAGACCACTAACAGAGGATCACCAAAGGAACCGGCTTAAGAGCTGAAAAATCAAAAGTGTTTAACCAGCTCAGACTGCTTTGCAAGCAACAACTGACAAAACCCTTTCCAGTGCCCCACTTTGCCTTCTCAGACAACTTATGAATAATCCTAAGGGAAGCCCTCTGAAACTCCAGAATTTTTCATATTCCCCTCCCAATATCCCACTTTCTTCACTTACAGAACACTGAGTACCTATGGAGAGAGTAAGCCTTACTTTTCTTTAAGCATGCCCATAAATTGCAGCAGTCCCCCAAAGAAAAACACTGCTAACCCCATAAAAACAGAAATTCAACTCAGACTGGCTAAAATATCTGCTCTGCAATGGGAAGTAACAGAGTCTGGGATCCGGTTCTTGCTCACATAAGCACAAGGGTGGCACGTTACTTTTAAACTGTGGCAGTAGAATTTCAAAAACTGCAATGACATATGCAGGAAAATGAGGAATTTCCTCCAGGGACTGTAATTCATTTATTATGGGAGAGATTAAAGAATGATAAATTTTGGAAGGAAGTATTAATGGCTATATGGGGTATTGTAAGCCCAGCGCTCCCTGGAGCTTGGGAGTTTGTATACTAAATAGTAAAAATGATTTGTGAAGGAGCAGAAAACATTAGATTTTATTCTGACCATAACTAGTTTCATACTGCACGAGGCAAGAATTCAGCAAGAGAAAAAAATTCCTTCATAATTTAGAGATGAACAGACAGGATAATATTTGCCATTATGTCATCAAACCATCTTTGGGAAGATGAAAGGAGATGACAGCACTCAGGACATTTCCCTTCTCTTAGAGAACCGCTGACCACAATGGTCCTGAAAATCATTAGCAATGCAGCTGTGCATTCACGGGCAACAGCCTTCATCCTGGACTGCTCACAGGCTAAGGAGCTGAGCGCCGCAGCGCTGCTGGAAGGTCTGTGAGTACCACAGTCATTCACGTCACGCCACAGGAACAGGCGGGGAAGCTAAATGAGGTTCTCATAGGGCAGTAAATGTCACAGCCGTGACCTGGGTTTATGGCTTCCAGAGTCCTCCCTTCTCCTGAGGCCATCGTCTTTCCTGGTGTTGCTAATGGCATCCTTTGACTTGCATGCTGACACCTGTGTTTCAGCCTTCGTGCCTGTCCACTCTGGAGATCAGTTTGTTGGCTGGACAAATAAAAGCTCCATTCAAAGCAAATAAAGCTGAAAAAGTTCCTGCATCTTAGCCAAATTAACTAGTAAGCAACATATACCCGCACTTTTTCCAGAATTATTCCTACTGACTGAAGATTCTTCCCTGGCTAAATTCCACTGGAGAGACAGAAGCCTGGGAAGCAGCACCCAGCTCGTTAGCACAAGACTGCCGAGGTCGCAGCTTAATGCCTTACACAGGGGTACTGCAAGAACAGGCACGAAGCATTAGCTATCAGAATGGCCTGAGCTGGAAGGGACCCACCTCTCCCGGTGCAGGCCACAGTGTGTGCACAAATTGCCTGTGGTGTTGAGTACCATGTGATCTTGGGGTGACCTGGCTTACTTTACTGAACGCTGCAGCAAACGATTGCACAGAATCCAGTGTAAATACTGGAGTACAAGCTACAGTTGTCCCTGAGGAGCTGTAACTTAGGCACTATCCCATAAAACTCCCAGGTATGGAAATGAGTAAAAAGGCTGAATGCTTTCTTATTCCATAACCCCTCCACGGTGAAGAATTCTGCTGAATGTTTCCATTGTTCAGTGCAGACAGGGGAAGTAAGATTAGCTTGAATGGAATATCCCATTTTTGCATGCAGTATGTCCTCTAGCCAACTAAAGCTTACTGCTTTGGCAGGATCCAGGGCTCTCCAAAGATGGTGATTTTTTTGAAGGCTGACAAAGTTAAGTTTGGCACAAACACACACATTCTGTGCCATACTCTACCCTCAGATGTTATATGTGTGTAGGGCTCATGTTCTGCCACAGCAGAAGAGAAGAGGAGCCTCCCCCGAGGCTGTTGCCTAACAGCTGAATTCTGACTGCACTGTAGCTTTCCTTTACCAGTATTAGCAACCTGGTCCCTTATTTCTCCTCAAACTAGTCAGGTAATAGGCAACTGCAGATGTTTTTCAGAGCTCACAAGTGCCATGTGGCACATGGAGTGATGAACTGCAGTAATCACTCTGGAGACTTTAAGGAGGAAAAGCACAGGTAAGAGAAAGTGAGTGGGAAGGTGAGAGAGGGTAACTTGCAACACATCACCCTTGACCCAAAAAGTCAGGGGTGAAAAAACTGGCAGCTGGAACTGTAGTTCCAGGCAGAACATGCAGGGTGAAAAGCCCTGAAGGTCGTACAGCCAGTGTAACTACAGTACGTGAGAAGCACAAGGACACAGAAATGAGCTACAGGAAACGTCTCGGCCGTCTCTGCTCCGCAGAGCTGTGTTCCAGGAACAGTTCACCTGCCTGAGGAGGTGGAGACATGGGAGATCCTCCACGGTACTCCTCCATGATGGTGAGCTACCACAGAGGGTTGCCCCTTGCTATAAGGCCATAGGAAATGTTTTTGTTCAACGCTTGCCTCGTTCAGCATACAGACAACTGTAGAACATGGCGCCTCCTACATGTAGCTGATGCAGATACGTGCTCAAAATAATCCATCTACAAAGGCTTTACATGGAATACATGATATGATGCACAAAAAATACATCCTCTTGTGTTTTCAGTTGACTTCTGGGAAACAAAAATTAATTCCACATTCTCAGTATGAATGTTTACAAATAACATAACCGTACCTTACCATAGATGTGAAGTAATGCATGTTTTCTTATTTGCTGGATTCATTTTTTTCCAGTGGAAAACATGACTTGCTCTATTGAACCATGTAGCCTAACAGTGTAGAAATCAGTCCTGAAGATTTTATGTCTACTTTGTTGCACCAAAGCCAGTATTTCACACTGAGAAACAAATGAGGAGTACTTGTGTTAATCTGGAAGTTGGAATGAATACTCTGGACAGAAAAATTTTTAGACAAATCTCCACAGCACTGTCATTTCAGCAGCCCTCCTTATAAATGTGCACAACACTCTCCAGTTCCAAATGTAACCCTCAAGGAACACATGCATAAATTATAATATATCCACAGGGGAAACCTCTGAAATCCTACAAAAAAAAAAAGGGCAAATGCATTTTAGGGGGCAGTCTGCTCAACCGTCTGCTTTTAAATACAATTTCAAATCAGGAATAATTAATGGCTGAATTGTGGTTAGCGCTTAGACATTATTAAAGAGGAAGAAACAGAAACAACTTCTACATGCTTTCGTTACTGTGTAGATAATAATAATAAAAAAATACTGCTTGAAAAGTCTGGTATGCTTTTTCTCTTAGACCTTTTCATTAAAATACTTCTGTGCCTTACATTCTAAGGAGTTTGACTCAACAAAGATACCATGCAAACCTCTAATTCAGACGTCTTCACACACCGCTCATCTACTAAAACAAACAAGTTAGTACGTCCATGGAAGACTGGCATATTACTGTGGTGAAAAATGTTGTCTGCTCTTGGCTAGTGAAGTCATGACACATTCTGTCCCCCTCGAGCGCTGGGGAATCATGGTGAAAAGAGCTACGCCCTGTGTAATAAAGCCTTCTGGTCTGGCACCTCCATAATGAAAAACAAAATGGGTCCAGGTAAATACAACTGTTAGCGTTCCCCTGGACCACACATCTCCCCTAACAGCCAACACACAGGACCGCTCTTCATCACAGGCACAAGCGGGAGCTGCCTACTGTGTGCAAATTCTCCTTTTCTGGCACCAGAGATGCCCAGTCCAGCACAGCCGGCCTGCCCAGCATTGGTGGTTCCAAACCGCTTGGTGAGAGCGTGGCCTCTAAGCAAGGCGAGCTTCACCGCTGGTGCACGGGCAGCCACACAGCCTGCTGGGCAAGCTGGGGAGTGGGGCAGTGAGCGGGGTGGCTGGGACTAGTAGAAAAGAGATATTCTTGTTTCCATCAATTCACAAAATCCTACGTAGCAGATGGAATAAAACATGACATGCAGGTTTCTGTGGATTTGCAGGTCTGCAGCTACCCATCTATGCTCATATCTCTATTGCCCACGCATATGTGCAGCACTTGAGTACCTCCCAGCAGACATCAGACCCTTCACTTGGGTGGTGATGGCCCAGAAAACTGGCAAAAAAAAAGGGGGTAAAAAACTGGCCAAATTGACTCCTGATGAATGCAATCTGTCTTGTCACAAGATTTACAGGTGAGGGTAATCTGGCCTAATACATTTAACTTGACGCTTTTAAAACCAGTATGAAAAAATGCAATACTATGAATACCAGTAGGTGACTTATGCATCAGGTTCCTGTGCAGACAGACAAAGTAGAAGCTGCGAGACGTGACATCAATTCAGAACTGCCCTGAGTCCTCTCTAAACCACAAAAACGCAAGCAACCAAAGTCTGAAACTGTTTTCCAATGTTCTTCTCAATTTCCCTGCTTCTGCCTCTGAGTGATTATTGTTTGGCCAGTTCTGATTTGGCTGCTGCAGCTTTGATGCTCGAGGGATATAACCATGAGGACACTGGGAAGGTACATTGCAGTCACCTTCATCCCGAGTTCTTTTATCGGCTCTGGTCAGAATCTGTTCAAAAGTACAACAACCGTGGCCACTTTGGAGCAGAAGCAGCTTCTTTGCAAAAATGAGAAAATGCAGTCTCCAGGGAAATGAATTAATTCACTAGCAGAGCAGAAGCATCCAGTGGGTTCAATCACTCCAAGAAAGAAACAGAGAACAACTGTGCCCGTGGCTAGCGGCACACAGGCAGCACTCACCTCGTGGAGCCTGCAGCTCAGTGATGTTCTCGGTGGCTTCGTCATCTGAATCTTCAGCTGCAACCACCTTGTACCTGTTGCTGCTCTGTTTGTTCAGTACGTGGGGGACCTGCAGCGCGGCCTCTCTCTCTGCAGCCAGGTCCAAATCTTGCTGAGCAAGGTGGGCCCTCAGCTGCCTGATCTCAAACTAGAGGAAAAAACAACAGCAACACGTCACACGAACACCGCTACAAGTCCATATTCTACAGCTTGGTATCTACTGTTCAGTTTGCCACTAAACTACTACAGACTGCTGAGCGCAAACACAACATGGTTAAGCTGCGTTTTGAGTCCAAATTGAGGATACTGTCCTGGAGCTCTCATGAGCTGGACCATTGTTCACATAATTAAAAATGATGACTGTTTCACGCTGGTATTCTGTTTTTTTGCACATCTGCCTCCTGAAGATATGCTTTTGGACGATTTCTTACAGATAGAACTGCCAAATTTTATAGAAGACCATCCTTAATAAGCACTTAAGTTCCTGACAAACATTCCTCATCTGCTAGACTTTTTAATGGGGATTTCTATGGATTGGCCTCCCCCACTAACTTCAGGCAAGGCAAAAGGACACTGCAGTCTCCTTCCAGCCTTCTGTAAATCCTCTGTACTCCACAGTGTGCAGAAAACCCTGGGGGTAGGTTGCCACCTTTCTGTCCACTCCTCTCAAATATATGAGCTAGAGCACTTAATGGCATTCTGCAGTCAGGACAGGATTTGTCTCAGGACTGCTGCTATAAAGCAGACACAGACAAGAAGACAGAAGTTGCCAGGACCAATGTGATTGATGGACACAGCATCTTTTTCCTGTGTCTGACAGCCACAGGTCTTCCATAATGCAAGAAGGAAAATCGTTTTTCCACAGTGCAGAGACCATTTAAACCTCTATAGAAGCACTACAAAACCTCACCATCCTTCCCCTCTGTTATCCAGCACGGCTACATGGCAGCAGATACCTCCTTTTCAAACTCTTTTTGAGATCAGTAGTACAGCAGTGACCAAGTCACGTCTAATTATAGAGAATCTGAAGGGAGAAAGCTGATGAGGGAAGTAATAGGCTAAGGCATTTAAAATGAAGCATCGCTGGGCCTCCCGGGTTGGCCTTGTCAGGCCTTGCCTGAGAAGCAATCAGAGAGCATGATGCTCCAGCAAGCCCCACTGCACCTGCCACGCCATGTTTAAACAGAGATGGAATGAGCACCTCGATGCTTGAAAACCAGCGTGTAACAGCATGTAGGCAAAGTGAGTCTGGATCTGGCTCTTTCCTCTCAGATGCTGACTCAAATCGATGGTGCCATCAGATTTTGGGACCTGTCAGCTGACCTACTTTGCTTCGCTGTGGTCCACACGAGACACAGCACAAATGCCAGCAGAGCAAAAATCCTGGTGCCGAGCACCATCGGTTCCTCCAAGCCGTGCAAGCAGCTGGAGGGGAAACAAGACAAAGTTTCCGTAGATTTTAGAAAGAAAAAAGAGGACAAGGTGTTCCAACTTGCCATATCTGGAAACTATCTGCTTTCCAAAGCACAAAGAAAAGAGCTTACGGTAACTGGAAGGCCCAGTGACAGACTGAAATCTAGAGAGCAAAAGTGCAGTTTAAGCTCTCTGGATCCTATTCAAACCACCTGCTACAGGGATCTAAGCAGCAGCTTTTTCTCTCCTTAAATCAGTGGAAAGAGGTCTGGCAAACGCAGACAGCTAGCTGCATGAGATCTTCATTGCTCTCATCCAAAGGTCCACTGGCCGTGGCAGTCAGAAGAGTCACATAGTGTCAACAAATGTCAAAATACCGTTCTGCTCCTCGATCTCTTCAATGCAATCTCCACAGCAGTTCCCATCCATGCTCCTGGTGTGTACCTGTCAGCTAGGAGGTAGTAAGCTGGGAGTACTAACGCTTTTCTCAGGCAATCTCAAACTTTCTGAGACTTCAGATGCCCATGACATTTCAGAGGTGTCAGTATGAATGTGCCATTCAGCAGTGAAAAGCGCTGTCAAGAGCTTGATTTTTCAACATAGAGAAATTCAGCTTTTGCTCTTGACTCTTAGAAAGAAACAGAATCCATCAAGTCTCTCATATTTCAGCTTCAAAGGGAGAAAGACACCCTTTCAGACACTCCCTTAGTTTAAAGGGAGAAATACCGACCAAAGTGGTAAGTATTTCACTTACTACTGTTTTAAAAATATTGCTTAGTCATAGCTACTTGCCTAGCTCAAACTAAAAGGCAATAAGAATTAGGTGTCATTACTATCTTTCTACATTTCATGTTTCATTCTTCAATAACATTCCTATGTCTCAGAATAACAAATACTGCTGCTAAAAAGGTTAATTCTGGTTGAGAGGCAGGATATGATTTTTTATTTTTCATACAAGAGAAAAAATTGGCAGGTATTTTATAATGCAAATAGATAAAACTACTTAAAAGTGAGCTCAAAAATTACACTTCTGCATCACACTCAGTTTAGCCACTTTAAGCATTTGCAAAGATAGGCTGAACCTTGTAATTATCAAAAGCTCAAAGATAATCATTGCATTTTACAGCTGTGAAAAAGATTCCACACTAGGTGATCCTTCCTGCTACGGTGAGCCTACAGCAAAGACGGGAGAAGACCAGCGACTTTTTGTCGGTGTGGTCCAATTAATAAAGCAAGGGTTTCCCAACATTTTGAACCCACGGATTATTGTCAGCCCTTAAGATTTCCATGCATAATCACCATCCAGCTTTTAACAGATGAGTTTGTGAATTTCATGGTTTGAAATGGCTCCACCGCCAAGCTGCTCAGCCACTCAGCCTGGCACATCAGACCAAGGAGCTGTCTGCAGCCACTGCCAGGGATCACCATCCCCGCCAACTCCACTTTGTGCAGACAATTCTTTATTTACTGCTTGTATAGGGAAAACAACTACCCTGGCTGAATCCCATCCACACAGACCACCTGCAAAACTGGCATCGACAGAGGAACTGACCACCAGTTACCAGGTGAACAGCTACTGAGGCTGGTAACATCGAAAACAGAAGAGGCTTTGCTGCCATCTCATGTTCAAAGGACAGAAATACATGCCTGTGGCCACAGCAGCATAGGAAGCACCTGCTGGTGGAGGTGGTACAAGTGTTACGTTCTAGAAGAAGCTGAAACCCAGGACTGATATCCTGGCTCATGCAGTGCTTCCCTCATCCACTGCCAAAGGATAAGAAGCATAGGCAGGACTTGCAGCCTGTGAAGTGACACATGAGCCCTCTTCTGTTGCCTGGGGCAAATACGGTCCATGTGTTTTGTTTTCAGCTCTTAGCACCGAGCTGGTTCAGCTGGTCTAAAATCCAGAACTAAACATGAGACTTGCAAGAGCACATACACGGATTAAATTCCCAGGCACAGTAAAGCAGCACGCTGCTCTGGACCTCAGCATCATGTGAGAGGTAAATACCAGCACACAGAGATATCCAGAAAGAGACAAGCAGAAAGGGATGTTGCCTACAGAACCACATAGCTGCAGCTGGTTAACACGGGCTCTCCCTTCCACTTCCGCATTATTTCAGACGGCCAGTTTCCAGGTCTCACATGTTCACCCTGAAGTCTGTGCAATCATTAAAACAGTGGAAAGGCAGAATTAAATCCTATTGTGTGTGTAACTGCCTTTTGTTTAATTGTCAGAAGAGGGTATTCAGAGCGCCAGTGCAAAGCACTCTTACAACTCGTTCCACAGAGACCGGAGCCACAGCCCCATTTTAGATTACAGAACATGCAACAGTGCCAAAACCCAGCTCAACGTACTGCTTAAAATGCAAACCCAAACTCACTTACTCTAAGGTAGCATGTTCAAAAAAGCACCAGGGGATGGAAGATCACCATTTATTACACAGATTGACTCCACAAAGTGAAAGGACATTCATTAAAATATCTAAGAAAAGTTAAACAGGAAACACAGATTTTCCTAAGCTTTTAGCTCATGAACGGCATGCATGTACTTAGGAAATCAGCTCAATACTAATTGCTCACAACTACTAAAAATTATCCCAAGTTATGTAGAAGCTGGAATATCATTTTGACCACTAAGAGCAACCCAGTAAAAACAAAGGCTAAGTCTAAGGCTAGTGTGTGTGTTCCTTATGGGCGTAACTCACCAAGAGACTGCGTGAGCAAATTACCTTGTAGGCGCTCCTGTCTATTGAACGTCAGATGGAACACTGACCTCGGGCAGTTCTAACGAGCAAAAGAGCTAATGAGATTGTTCTGACTGCATATCACACAGTCCAGAGCAGGTTAAATAAATCAGCAGAGGGTGTAAAATCTGATGTTCTCTTTAACTGGGAATTCTGGGCCGAAGCTAAAGACACGCAGTTTCTATTTGCAGCAGAAGCTGATGCAGCTATCTGCATGTAGCCCTGAGCTGCCTGAATACAGGCAACTGCAACTGAGCCATACTGAGAAAGTTATGTTTCTTATTTAGAGGGAGACAATCTTTCCTGCTACCTACAGGGGCTCATCTGCTTGAAAAATGCATATTGTAGTGGGGGTGTGTGTGTGTGAGCAAAAGCATATAAGCTTATACACATGATTTGTTTTGCTTTCATTACAACTCACTCATAGGTGTCAGCTCTGTGTTAAGAACCTTGCAAATCCCACTGAGCGCCAGTGGGCAAATAGCTTTCTGTTGAGATCAAAGAGACTGAGGTAAACTATCTCCCAAATTAAAAACCGAGGACCGGTCCATGTAAGCCTGCTGCCGATGTAATTTACCAGCACACCTATGTTAATTCGTTACATGTATTTTGGTAGCTTCTCTTTATCAAGAAGCTCCTTAACAGACTTTGCAATAGAAAAAATGTATTTGAAAACTTCACAGAATCACAGCATCGTTTAGGCTGAGATGGACCTTTGAGGATCACCTAGTCCAAAATCTTGCTCAAAGCAAGTCCATTCAGCTCAGGTAGCTAAAAGCCTGCCCTACCTAATTGTAACCATCTCCACGGATGTATATACCACCACCTCCCTGCCAATCTGCTCCACTGCCCGACCATTCTCCTAGTGCAAATGTTTGTTCTTAAATTTACCACGAATTTTGCACATTCCAGCTTGTGTACCGTCACTGTGCACCTCCAAGGAGCGCCTGGCTACGCCATCCCATCAGGGAGTTGAAGGAAGCAATAAGATCCTGCTTCATCTTCTCTTCCTTGGGCTGAACAAGCCCAGCTTCCTCAGCTTCTCCTCCTATATCGTGTGCTTCAGCCTGACCATTGCTGCTGTAATTGTGCTCAAGCATTTCTTATACCAGGGAGCCCACACTGGCCACAGCACCCCAGGTGTGACCTCACAAGCACTGGGCTACATTTCTTAAACCCCAGCTTTGGAGAGTGCAGAAGATTATGCTAAAATTTCAGATGTTTTGTGTGTTAATAATTTCTGTCTTTTATATGTGTACTGCTGCAGGAATGGGCTTTTATATTTACATGGGATGAGACCTGCAAAATAAAGGAGTGATACGTGCAGCTAACGTGAAAATACACTTACTGCCAAGGAAAAAGGAGATGAAGATCGTCTCACATAAGAATGAGTGATTATCTTGTCAGACTGGAAGAGAAAGCTAATTGACTGGAAATTTAAACTGACTCGCTGTTTTCAAATTAGCACTATTTTGGCAGGAAATAAACCAGAAAGAGCTACGGGGCTCACTCCACAAACACAATAGGTACTTATTTACAAGCCAGTAAAATGACGGAGACCACCGACCCAGAGCTCTGCATAGCATCTCACTTTGTATGCCTGGTGGTATGGAAGTTCCCCTTGTCCTATCTGGTGTTTTACAACATGCACAAGACTCAGAAAGGGACAGAGCTAGCAGTGAATCATATGGTACTTCCCTCTAATGGTCTTGCAACAGATGATGATTGACATAGTTTCAGAGGGATCAATGAACATTTCAGTCAGAAGCTCACTTGTGTCTAATGCAGGAGTAATAACTCTGTTCCATTCTGTCTATTAGCGCTGTCTGTACAGAATGCCCTGCCCTAAAACTCATCCGCCATTGGGACACAATCCAATGTTTACTTCCATTAGTTTAGCCATTGTTGGTAACAATAAAAATCAGGAGACAGTTGCAAACTAATGATTTATGGGCAGAGTGAAACGCAGGATGACCTTGGCTGTCTCCCATTTACCAAGAAAATGACTGGTAGTTAGAAATGAATTAAAATTATTGCAAAAGGATAACATAAGTTATTTCTCCAACAGGCAATTTTACCAGCTAAATAGCCCTGTCATTAAACCAGCAGCTGTTGTACAAATTACATTGCAAGATAAAAAAGAAATTACAGCTTACACAGTTGCTACAGGTTTGAGAATGATGAAAAACCCTGTACTATAGGAGCCGACAGAGAAGGAGCTCTTGTGATAAGGCTTAATGCACAGTCTGGGCTGGACTGTACTCAGCTGAATTACTCTTACGAAATTTAAACGAAAAAGATCACGTAAATAGATACATTAACAGAAATGGAAATTTCCTTACAGGTTACTCCAGAGGAAAAAAGCAATTTTCTTTCCTTTGCTAACGAAACTTTGGAATTTTTTTTTTGTTCTCTGATTTAACTTATTAAATTGATAAAACCGATTATGTATGAAGTTATTGAACTGATAAAACAATACTATCAGCAACATACTCTTTCTATACGTTTGACAGTAACCGCAGTGAGACTTTCTAACCTTTCACCCATTTTTGGAAGTCCCAGTTGCAGAGATCGATAATGTTTCTCATGTTTTCTGAAGTCCTGTACAGCTGACTCAGTCCTTCAGTATTTTCTGTCTTAATCACCCTCATGCTCTGCTCCCTTTTAATGACATCTTTCTTGGCCAACAGAGGATAAATAAAATGGCAAACTATTGAAACGGTTTCAGCAGAGTTTCGCAGAGACCAAAGTGTAGTCCACGCACCTATAATTTATAAAATATATTCTCATTTTCAGATGTATGGCTAGCCAAAAATCAACATCTGGAAAGAGTTTTAATGTTTGCAAAAGTATGACTCCAATGTCACTCAGGAATAGAAATGTACTTTATAGTTGTGATAACCTATCACTGGCCAGAAAAATACACAGCTGACAAACGAAATATAAACCAAAAAGCAAGAGAATAAGCAGCTGCGTCTTTCCTGCTTTTTTTTTTTTTTTTTTTTAAGTGTGAAACTTCGTTTTTCCCACTCCTATATGCTGTTTGTTGATACACAGGCAAAGACCGACATGCACATTGCCGCTTGCTCTAATCTGAACTGTTTGTGTTTTGTTAGAACTGTCTGTGTCATAGATATCACAGAACGAAATGGAGGTGAGGGGAGAAGTGGGAAAGATGAAGAAATGAGGGCAAGCAGAGCCTTCTCATGGGGGAGAGCTGCTGGAGTAAAGAGCTTCTGTCAAGGCTGGGTAACCGTCACCGAAGGACAGCATGGGGGGAACACAAGTCCACCCCACAAACCTGCATGGCAAGAAGTGCCAGATGGAAGCTGTTTCTGTGACTTCAATTCCTCCCCTCTGTATAGATGCACAAAGACTCACACCACACAGCTTAGCGTAAGGAGAACAACACGGCTCACAAATACAGGTTAAAAACTCATCTGGGACAAGAAGGCTGTTTCCCTGCCAAGCGTTAAGTATCAGCTTCAAAACAGAAAGGCGTGGGGCTTCTCAGAGAAGCTGTATGCTCAGAGGGGAAATACCTTGCATCTGTTTGAGGCAACGGGTCAGCCCCGACGGGCAGATGTGGCTCTAGGCAGCTCCCTGCTATCTCATCTGCCTGTGCCAGAGCAGGTACCACACAGACAAGGTAACCTGGAATCCCTCCCCGCAGGGTTCCAGATTCAAGAACAGCCAGACTGCTTGTAGGCAACCCTTCACGCAAAAACATAGACTCAGATTCCAAGAATGAGCAATCCTTTCAAAGGTCAGGCAAGATTATCAAATGAAAAAGCAAAAACCTGGCAGAATTTTAGACACTAAATATCGTTAGGAGACATTTTTCCCACCAGATATTGTACACAATGCTAATGTGAATATTATAATGCTGACAACTTCTTCTTGATTGAATTATGAATCCATTAATTTATGAAGAAAGAATGCAGTACTTGTGTCAATGTCTTCTGTTGCTAACTGCAGCAAATTAGTACATTTACCTCATATTATACAGCTGAGACATTTGTTTGGCAGGAACTCAGGACAGTAAAATATGAGAGATTAATATGCTGTCATTTTTCTATAGTCTATATTTTTCCATAGCTGATGACACTTGAAAGCTAGGAGAGAACCTGCTTTGTTTTCACAGATTTACTAATCTACCAAAGCAGTATTTCTTTGTAGTTGATATGCCGCTAGGCTGTAACCATCAGAGCTCAGATTAGTGCTACCATGGTTAGACATTCTGCAGGCCAGGCATGCAGATAAGGAGAACATGGATCAGAATGGAGGGTGGCAAAAATGCTCCTGAACCCTACTTGGGATAACCAGCCCACCTTCAAACACACCATGAAATAACAACACAGAGAACTGTTTAGGAATTAGGAGTATTACTAAGCTGCATCATAAATTTCCTAAAATGAATGTTTTCAAATTTATGATTGTCAAGAACTTTAACCTAATAGCACTGGCTGACAGACAAAATACTGCAGTGGGACTCAAGAAACTGCTGATTTGCCTAGCGTGTTTGGTCAAAGGAGAGTCTCTCTGTAAAACTGGGTATACGCCATTTCCTCTTCACTTCATGATCATGATAGAATCATGACTCTAATAACATCATTGCACAAAGTTGTCGTGAAGAGGCCTGCTGATGAGTTTAAGGCTCCTAGGAGAGAGATGGGCACCTAAATCCCTGCTTCGGATTAGGCACCTCTTCCGCAGTTGTCCTGTTCTGGGACAGGTTGCCCCAGTTATTCTGAGTCCTAACATACACGTCTAGCTCCTACTTTAAAGCAGGTTACTCAAGAACTCATTTACACAAGACAGTCTGTAATTCAAAATGCCCAGCTTATTGCCCAGGTGATGGTTTTACACTTTTTTCATGTAAACATATTTGTCTGAGATATTTTAAGTTTCACCTGCCCTTATCTCAAAAGACTGAGACAGTGAACATTTGGGGGGACTGGGAAGAGTCTAAAAAAAATGTTGCAACAGGAGCTAGAAACTTCTGGTTGGTGCAACATCTTGCGCCTGCCAAAAGAGGCTCTGACTGACCTACAGGGAAATGGCCTCCTGCATTTAAAGCAGGGAGATTCATTAGCTTTCATGTAAATGTACACATTTTTCCTAGGCATATGGCTTTAATATAGCTGCAGTCTCAATGAATTTTGCATGCTCTGAATGTTATGTCAATCTGCACTCATTCAATAAATTAAATACTGGAAGCATTCATTTTCTATTCTTCACATTTGTTTTCCCCACCTTAAAAAACACATGCACAGCAGCAGAGGAAAACAACTGTTGTTTGACAGATACCACGCTGACAACATCCTGGCTGCAGCTAGTATTTCTTAACACTGAAACCTGTCACCTTGCAACAGAAATCCCCGTGATGCTTCTCAAACCTCAGCTTGTGTCAAAGTACATACACTGTTTGGTTTGCCATGACAAGCTATATGTAAATAAAGGCACAACTGAACTTTACCCCTTGTTCTTGGCAGATCTGGGTTAGTCTTTCCAGCTGCTCATCTTGAATAACCTTTGCCTTCTCGTACTGCTGAATCATCATCTCCATCTCCACTTTCACTGGAACAACATATGCTGGAAAACACAAGCACTTAAAGTTAACCCAGCTGTGTTTTTCTGTTTTTTTTTTTTTTTTTAATTTAAATCAGAGAGAAATCCTTTACATACCTTCATAAGCCATAAAAATTCACCCCTTTTACAGCAAAAGAACTACAGTATTTCTTCTGAGGAAGGATTTCTAACACGGATCTTCATCTTGCTTGGTCAGATCTCCACTCACCTGGCTGAGCTGAACCGCATCCTGCATCCCTTCTCACTAACACAGACCTTTCCCGGTGTTTACCACAGGTGTCCTGAATTGCTGGGTAGGGGGGATTTTCTGTTCGGAGTTGCTGTCATCCTCTCTAAACCTTAACGGCATGGCTCCCTTTGGAAAAGACCATTTCCAGAGCCCTAAGCATTTACTTCCTAGACTTGGTGGTATGAAGCAAGTCTTTGATGGCAATGGTAGACTAAGAATGAGATTTTATCATGACATTTTCAAAAACTAAAAGGCACTTAACTTCTATTGCTTTTAGCTACAGCCCAGTTTTCAACAGGTCTTCTGAATGCCTCTGGAAATGTTGCTCTTGCAACAATCAAGGCAAACTCAGACTGATGAGCAAAGCTGTTCAATGCTTCTTGCAATTCTTGATGTTTTCTGAAGCTCCACAGGATCCTGAACTTTTCTTGGACACTTCAACCAGCATGGCTTCATCAAGGGCAAGCCTTGCTTGACCAGCCTAGTGGTCTTCCATGATAGCATAACTGCAGTGGTGGGCAAGGGAAGAGCCACTGATGTCATCTATCTGGACTTGAGTAAGGCCTTTGACACAGTCCCCTATAACAGCCTTCTCTCTAAACTGGAAAGGTACATATTTGATGGGTGGACTCTTCGATGGATGAGGAACTGGTTACAAGATCACACCCAGACAGTAGTGGTCAATGGCTCAATGTCCAGATGGAGATCAGCGATGACTGGTGTCCCTCAGGGGTCTGTACTGGGACCAACGCTCTTTAATATCTTCATCAATGACATCGACAGCGGGATGGAAGGGGCTTTCAGCAACCTGTACAGCTGTAGGTGTCACTGTTCACTGCAGGTGATTGGACTGGATGGCCTCTAAAGGTCCCTTCCAACTCAAATGATGCTAGGGCTATGACCTTTCCTCAACTCTGAATACCGAGTTTGGGTGTCTAAACTCAAAATAACAGTTTGACTCCAGTATTTCAGACAGCAGCAAAGTGACCTGTCATTTATTCTGTTTCCACCTCTTCTCCCTGTAAACCTGAAATGCTTGAAATGACTTCACACAAAGTAGCCTACATTAACGTCCTTACTTCCAGGCATGGTCACTGCTCTCTGCAACCATGACTTGCTACAGAGTTCTTATCTCTCCCGGTGCTTCCCCACAGAGGTCTGTGCATAACAGTACTGATACATGCTCAGTTATTAGCTGTACAACATAGCAGCGCTGCAGAGAGCATCTTCAGCATGGAACCACCATGACAAGAAAATGCTCTGGAAATCTGACATAAAAGTTGTGTTGCACTAAAAAGATTGGAAAAGAAAGCAGCAAGACAGATACAGCTGCATGGACATGGGGAATGTGCAGCAAATATCAGAAAAGCAGACTGGAAGCAATTATTTTGCAGAATTAGGAATGATGTTTGATGGTGATAGACAGGAAGCATGTCAGGTCAGATGCATTTACTTGACAAGATAGGGAATGTGCAGGTGTCTCCCCCAGAAATAAACCAATCAGTTATAAAAGGCTCAAAGGGAACAGAAGAAACAGACATGAAAGTGAGACCTATTCTCCACCATGGGAGCCAGAACTCTCTCCTGTTCAGTGCTTTTAAAACATAAGAGGAAGAATAACAAAAGGAACAGTAGTGGAAAGTAATCTTTCAATACATTTTTTTTTTTCCCTCCCCAACCAACCAGGTATTTCTAAGAGCCACAAACTGAATCACCACTCACCATCAATGATCCTCTTCACTCTCCATATTCGCAGTGTGATAATAAGGCTGATAGCATCCCAGGGGCTGTTGGGGCCATTAGCCACTGTTGAGGCCACCATTGGTGCCAAGGACAAGATTATGACAGTACCATCAAACACCTGGAGAAAAATGATATTTTTCAAACCCTTCCTAAAGATCACAAGCCCTCCCTTTTCTGTTTGAGGTCATGAAAGGCTCTTACTCCCTATGGTATGTATTTGAAAGGGATATGAAAGGTGGCCAAGCCCCACAAAGGCTGCCCCCTTTTGAGGTAGCACAACAGAATTCTTTCGTGCTTCACCCATGTTTTATGAGGTGAGGAGAGAGAAACTGTAGTGGGAGGGCAGGAAGAGAGAAAGGCATTTGGACCTACTGGCCAAAATCTCCATGTAGAAGTGATAGATTAAATGCTATTGCAGCCGAAGAGTTTTATTAGCACTGGTATTTATTACCCATTGTTAGGCATGATGCCAGGACCCTCCCCCAGAAAATACAACCCCTGCTCATAGATCTTACTGTCTAAAGGAAGAGATCACGAAGACAGGTAAAAAAGAAGGTGCAAAGTGACTGGATGGCTCTTGGCCATGTCCTGACTACACAGTGCGTGTGGGAATGCCTATGTGTCAAGACAGAGAAATTCTCTGCTCTCACTGTTATTTGGCAGCAAAGCTTTCAAGGATTTTGACAATGGGGACTATGTGGAATTTGTGTGATGCTAGTTGCATTGTGGATTAGATCAGAAAAGGCAACCGTGTTTATCAAAAGTCAGATTTAATTAAAGCAAATAATTTCACAATAAAATTGGGGGTTTTACCAAACTGGTATTTTCTATCAGAAAACTGCACACAATTAACTTGATTACGGGCATGTGGTTACTCAAGTTACAGGACAATTTTTACTCATATTGCTCATTAACTCAGGGCAGCAGTAACAATAGTTGGACAAACACAGTTCTAGCAATAAAATTCATAGGCATGTAGCAAAAACCCCACAACACCCTCCTCCTCCCATAATAAAATATTTCCAAATATCACACTATTCTGAGATTCTCACAGAAAAAGAGACTGCATCATACAGCTCTGTATTCATGCATATAATGAGAGGAATATGCATACTTATCTGAGTTAAAAGATACCTGCATCAGATCTGTAACTAAGCCACCCAAAGCAGTTCTTAATGTTCTTACTGTGTCTGCCTGGAAAACACTGCAAAGAGTAAGACCACTCACCTCTATTTTGTTCTCAATGTAATCCCATATGCCCAGGACCACAATCCTCAAAATAGTCTAGTAAAATAGATTAGGGAAAAAAATTATTAATGTTATTGTAATTTTAGGCAGACATATCTATTCAGAGGTTCGTTTTTGTCTTATCTACGCACTATGCATTTCTTCTAAATAATAATGAAGAGCTAGAAATAGCTACACCTCTGTACTGTAAAAGAAGGAACTGTTTTCCCACCACCATATTGGGTCAGTGAAACTTCATCAGCAAGTTCCAAGATCAAATGTTGATCAGTCTTTGCATCCTTCTGAAGTTTCTCTATTAGACTTGTGAGATTGATTATCACCAAAAAACAAACAAACAAACGGAAAAAACTCACAAAAAAAACAGGCCCAAGCCTTCAAAAGATCCACTCTTTGGCTCCCTCAGCCAAATGGAGGGAGGAAGATTCTCGTTTGTTGCCATCTTTGATATGCCCTAGTGCTTGCTATTTTCTAAGAAAAAAAAAAAAAAAAAGAGGCACTGTCTCTCTTGATGCGCAGAGCTATGGATATTTCATCAACCCAAAGGGCAGAGGATTTCATCCTGCCCCTCTGGAGTACAGAGCCATTGCCTTATTATAAAGCCCCAGAAAGTCATAGGATAAGGGAGAAAAAGATCTTTATGATCCTCCTCTATTGGGCAAAACTGTTTTAAGTAGCATCAGTAACTAGAAAAGAGGAATAAAGAAGGAACACAGAATGAACCAATGGTGAATTCCCAACGGCATTGTTCCCCTCTTTCTCAGTCTGGCCTTCAGGAAACACAGAAGAAAACAAATCAATCTGATGATTGAAATTCAATTCACATAAAAGCACAACTGATAGGGATGCTTGCTGCCCACCGCAGCATCAGCTTAGATTTTGACAGATGTGACAGGCATGAAGATTCTAACTGCAGCTGTATGACTTGCCAAGAAGATCAAGCCTTCTCCTTAAAAGAGCACTACTAATGATGGAAAGCTCGGCACACCTGAGGGTGAAGGGTCACCATGCCAAGAACTATGCAGAAGAAACTAAGTGGCTACGTGATAAATATACATATCTCCTCTCCTTTACAAATGCAGACACATTAAATCCCAACCAACTCTGAATTTATGCCAAATACAGCAACATGAACTAACTGCAGAACGACACTGGATTGTTCAGAACGGTACCGTTCCTACGCATGGCTTTGCCAAACCCCACGAGTCCAGCTGCCTCGCTTGGCCCATGATGAGCTCAATCTTGGCACTACAAATCTTAACCTGTCTTGCAGAGGGAGACATTGCTGTGGGAGATACGTTTCTTTCAGACTCAGTCTCATATCACAAATAAGCAGGAAAGTGAACCAGCCAACACTCACTCAGGAGTGGCGTACGTGAAGTACCGTCCAAGTCTAGCTGAGAAAGGGTGTTGCTCGCCAGAAGAGCAAACATAGTGCTCTCTTCCCTCTACAAAAAATGATAAGACTCTATGCAGACACCAAGAACTGCTAATGCTGCTTATCTCCACTCCTAAAAAGAACATTTTATGTCTGAAGTACTTTGCAAATGCAGCACAGGAACAACGATTCAGAGCAACTTCCTTGTGAACCTCTATGCACAGGGGTTTTAGATGGGGAGGAAGATGCACAACAGCAGCTCTGTGAATCCCCTTATTCCAAATTTGCCACCGTGATGTGAGTAAGCACAACGTGTAAGTGCACACACCGCTGCACAACTGAGGTACTCCCTCAGCCTCAGCTTAGGTCCTTTTGGACAAAACTCCCCAGCTCGTCTGTAAGTAACTCCCCCACTCCCCCCTGAGAAGCTGCACAAAATGTGAGGTACAAGTTACTCATGAGCACACAGCTCCAGTCACATGAGTTAACCTGGGACCACCACAGCAAGCTCTACAGCAGGCTGCCATGGGGAAAGGCATGAGCAAAAGCAGTGCTTTCCTTAAAGCATGCAGTACCACCTTCACAGCTACCCTGCCGACAGCACAGAAAAATCTAGGTCGTTTTCTTCTCTGGTTAGCCATCACTCACGAAGTCAATGAGCAACTACAGGGTGGCTGAACACTTCACATGTTCACAGTGAATGATGGTGAAAAACTTTCTTCCTTTGGACAGCTGTGCACAAAGATCTTTTCATTGCAGTGATAGGGCAGACCTTCACAAAGGAACCAGAAGCACTGCCTCACAACCCCAAACGTGATTTAGCATGGAACTGCTGAGGGAACATAAATACGCATTTTCCTTCCTGCATTTTTAATTCCTCTCTGCAGTGTTTAAATCAGACTGCACTACTGTCATACTCATGGGTAGGAGCAGTTCCAAGGGCTGGAAGCTAGCACAAATATTTTCATTTTCAGTCTGCTGGTGTGAATCAGCATACGCCAGCAATGACGGGAAGTCTGTCTGGCAGACATTTATTGCAGTAATGGTTCCTGGTGCTACATCTAGAAGACAGTTTCCTCACAAAAAAATGTCTTGATGATGAGCATCTCTGCTCACAGCTAGAGCACGCAAACTAAAGGAAGTGAGAGCATGAGGGCAGAATGAACTCAGCTCCCTGTCTGAGAGACACCATCATCAGAGAAAGCAAGTGAAGGAAAAAATAAAAAATAAAAAAAAAATGGAGGGATAAGCTTTAAAACATTTGTTCTGCATGGAAGGTCTCAAAGCTATCCACTGGCATTATCCACCAGTTTGCTGCCTTTAACAAAACAAAGCACATCACCGCTGAAGTTGCAAAAACCACGTAAGACAGCTTTGCCTTGGTGTCCTGAGGGGTGCCCCAGGAAAGTACCTCGGGTGAGCCAGTCTCACACACACCCTGCACCCAGAGACACAGCTGTGGTAGGCTCACAGTCCCCTGGCCAGCCTTTACCAGTGGCAACTCCAAACTGGATTTAGCTTTCTCTGCCCTCCCTCTGTTCATACAAAGCACGTGATCGCTGCAGTTGTCATAACTCTCACCCAGAGGAGTCTGAACCAAGCAAATCTGGACTTCTCTAGGCAGAATTCCCTGTTCAACACCATAAATTCTTTGACTGAAATGAAAGCACTGGTGCTACTTACAAATAACATTTCAGTATTTTTCTTAAGCAATCACAAGTATCTTTCAAATAAACATATATTGCATGTGACTGTATACTCTCTCTCTACAGAACTTAAAAATAAGAACCTGTAGCAGAACCTGAAAAAAAACAGAGACAGAAATCAAAAATCCAGAAAAGCTCCTATGCACCGTACATGGACCAAACTGAAAACCACAAATGAATTATGAGAGTATTGCAACTTTAACATTCATCACGGATGAAACAGCAATGTTAGTTGTGACTCTTACCATTCCTAGAACTGGCGCAAGAATCAACAAAAAACAAGGAAAAAATAGAGAAGCACTACTGTTTTCTACTGATGTGTGGGCATTTTTCAGCAGTGTAGCAGATGCACACACACAGTTTTGCATCACACTACAGGCATTCTGCATTTTTGGACACAGATTAGAATGCAAACATTAAATATCAGTGTGAGTATTCTGTTAAAGGCCTCTGTCAGGCTGGTTGTGTGTGTTGCTTTTTTTTTTTCTTTTTAGCTGAAAAAAAGAATGCTTTAGCATTTCTTGACTGGAGACTTTTAATTAGAAACCCTTTCCATATCTATATTAGGCATATCAGAAATACATTTTTGCTTTCTGAGGAAAGCTTAATTACTACACAGAAGTCTGCCCAGTGTGCTAAGAAAAGTTAAGGACCAGACACTTCTGTTCACTTACGTTAGATGGAGTAAAGCCAGATAAAAATAAGATTTTAAACCACTCTTCAAAAAGAAATGTAATTTCGAAGTTGACATTGTTCCTTGCTGACACATAGTTGCTTGCACAACATTGACTGCCTGCAGCGTAATGCTGCAGGTTTTCTCTCTGATTTTGCAGGGAAACCTGGCCAAGTCCTTTGCTGAGCCAGCTGTGTGAATTCCCACCATCTGCGTGAGCTGGCCACATTTGTTAGCTGACTGCGCGGAACACTCGGTAATTTTAAATACTTCATGGCTTGCCTTGGTAATATACTATTTACTACACAGTGACTCGCTGTGCCGTTATCATCCACAGTGCAAAAAATCAAAAGGATTTTGATCAACAGGGTATGACGCTGGCCCACCAGGTTTAGCTACCAGCAAAGCAGGGCAACTCTGCATTTCAAAATGAGGTAGGCATTGCACAAGAGATGAACAGTGAGGTGGGAAGGGTCTCTAGCAGAGTGCTTCCCTCCATCCGCTGCCACAAAACTCTGGCTTGTACAGAAACTGTAAGGTCAAGCTTCTGCCTTTAGGGTATATCTCATAAGATCAAATATTTATCAAAATCTTTCTCAGACAGAATACCTCGTTCCCAGTCTGTGATTTACAATCTCTCTGCCTTGGATCACTCCACAGAGGCCTTAGCACATTCACTACTTAGAAGAACCTTCTCTTGGCACCTTCTGGCGTGCCTGTCCTGAGATACTGCATTACTTGTTCCGGTGTATGCCGTCCCCCTGCTCGCAGAGCATGGAGGAACACGTTAGCATCTTTAAACGACACGTCCCCCTGTTCCAGCACACAGGCATCCTCCACATGGCTTCTTTTCAACCAAGGCTCTGAAATGAAAAGGATAACTACTGACCTCACCTCACGTACTACACAGCGCAAAACACTCCCCACTTACTGCACTCTGTAACACTGTGGCCCTACTAGCACATGTGGTCACATAGAAATAATGAACGGTAGAAGCTTGGTGACACTGATAGGGACGAATGCAAGGCATTCTTTTTCACTGACTACCCCTAATACTCTCTTAAGGCATCATACACAGTGCAAATGCATCTCTGCACAAATGCTGCAGTTCACTTGTTGTCCTGCAATAGTCATTCTAACAATATGGAGAAAAATTATTAAATTGAAAACTTTGGATTAATTTGAAAGGGCTTTACAGGAACAGAAATGGCTTACCAGAGGTGGAGCACACTACCATAACATAAACACAGATTGGACAGAAAATTGGTCTTTAGTAACCTTGCATCAGGGGTTCCCTCTGGGCATGATTACACTAGCATTAATTCTTATCTTTCTAGTGCACAGAGAAGAAAGTGCTGGCCTGTGGCTATGAAGAGAAGAAAGCATAGATGTAGCACTGCTAGAGCACACACCCTAGGCAATGTATTCTTGAAAGGAGATGGGCAGGCTGGCATTTCAGGATGGTCTAAATCCCTAGACCTCTACAAAACCTGGTGACTACTTCTTTGGTGAAGTAAGAAAGTGGCTAGAAATTTCACAGCATACTAAATACTTAATTTTTTACACACTCCCAGAGCAGGAAGCTTAAATTTACCTTTATAAATCATATTAGCATATAAAATCTGTATCTTTGTTGCTAGATCTCCCTTCATCAACTGCCTTAAAAAAATCAAAACATAAACAGCCAGCAATGCAGTACATCCGTGCACCATGAAGAAAGTCATGTGTACATAGAAGGAAAGTAAACATCCAGAAAAGAAGCCCTAGCTTATGGAAGAATTACTGAAATAATAGAAGATTACTACCTTTCTGCTTAGCATTTGAAGCATCACCAAAAAAAAAAAAAAATAGTAACCACAGAAACAGCTGATTTCTCTAATGAAAAATTCTTCAGCAGCTGTGATGAAAAATCTGTATGGGAAAGACATTATTTTCTCTTATTTCTGTCTGTTGGGATGTGTTTCCTTCTAATTTTTTTCTCCAGAACCTTAACGGGGGCATCATCCTTAGGAGGTTTTATTATTTCCAAGAATTTTTAGATGTCAAACATCATAGCGAGTACTAAGAACACTTCCTTTTAACATATAGGATGGCATTTCCTTCCTCCTAACAACAAAAATGTAATACACATTTGTGCACCAAATCAAATTAAATAAATTCTTTATCAACCAATAACCCAAGAACTTGTAGCTTGGACACAGCCTCAGGAAAGAAGTTGCAATTCTGTGACTGCCTAACTTCAAGCACGTCAGAAGGCTTGGTTCCTCCCAGGTAAACACTCCAGTGCTGAAAGCTAGCAGAATGCCTGAGTGCTTGGCTGACTGAAGCACATACAGAGCAACGCAAACAACTAATGCCAAAGAACTTGATTCTTGCACGAAAACAGTCTCAACAATCTTAGCGGAAAAACAGAACTGAGTAACAGCTACAGAACCAGATATGTGGCAGTGTGATAAGGCTATTCAAACACAAGCAGACTCCAGTCCACTTACCAAAATACCGTGACATTCCCCATCTTCCTTTTCTCAGCCAACTATTACCAAGGCTGAATTTGCCCTCTTGACAGGGTGTAACCCCGGCCTTGCTTTGCTGTTGGTACTGGGGTTTCCCCCAGTGTCTTTTTCTTCTCTTCTGTCTTAACATCTGGGTAACATTTGGTGCACAGACAAACCATAGTGATGTATGTAAACAGAGACAAACATACACAATCATCACCACCAGTAAATCTTTCAAAATACTTGGAAAAAAGCAAGAAGGGCTGATGTGCACTTCACTTGAATAAGCGTATTTAATGTTGGAAAAGTCACAGACAGTGACAGAAGGAAAATATAAAATTGACAGAGAACAATAAATTCCTTTAAGGCTTATGGCTATAACACAAGTGTAGAGAGCTGCAAAACGCTCCGAGTCCAGCCACTTAATTTTGTTGGCAAATGATCTGCTGGCAGTTGCTAGTTGCTGGCATCTTTGCCCCCTTCGTTTTAACCAAGCAGAAAGCCAGTGCCTGTTTAACTCCACCAGGATGGGACTGTAAGTACTTGCAGTGTCTTCGCAGCACTAGCTTTTAACCGGCTGCGTTCTTCCAAAACATTCAGTTTTTCTGCTGAAAGTTTTCTGTTTTTTTTTTGTTTTTTTTTT
>VXAV01004557.1:328954-358036 GCA_013399715.1 Alectura lathami
TGAATGTGTTACAATAAATGTGGAAACAATGTATGAACCCAAAAGCAAAACCTTTGTGCAAAATTGACAAGAACAACAGAAAGAAGGCATGCAACTACACCAACTGAAAACTCACTGCTTTGTAACATTGGCAAGTGAACAATGAATACTTAAGCTTATTAATTATATCAAATCAGCTGTTAGTTAATGGATGCAGCTTGATCCCTCTCGCTGTGGGTCAGTACAGTCACACAGCTTTTGATAGACAGTGACTTGTTTCATTCACTCACAAAAGATTACTGTTACAAGTTATTTCAAAATAATTCTGCAAGGTGAACAAAGATTCAGGAGAATTACAAGCTCACCTATTCAGGTTACCTTCACTAGCTATGTGTACAGCTTTTAAATCCAGACGTATTTTTCTACCACCCCAGTAACTTTAATGTGAACTGTAAGCAAGCAAAACCAGTGTCTGATTACATGCATGTCCTTGACTTTTATAACAGGATGCTTCTTATCTAGAAACTCAGGCTTTCTCAGCTAGCGTACTATCTAGCACATATGAAGGATGAATTCATTGTAGGAGAAAGCTTGTCTGTGAAGTCCCAGCAGGGACCGATCCTTTGCAGTCCCCACTGAGTGTTACTTGCTCCATATGATTCAGAGCAGTGTGCAAACATAATCTGCTCCAGCTTTCATCCAGGGGAGCTTATTAACTTTTCCAGAAATCTGTGGCTAGTTTTCAGAGGCTTTCAATGGCAGGTATGAAGATATTGTTTTTCCTCAGGGATATGGTTAAAAAGTGTGTAGCACCCAACTTCCTTCTGTTACTTGACTGCAAAACTTGCACTGGTGATTTTGTTTTAAAGAAGCTTATTAAAATATTCCAGCTTTTCAAGCAACCTGAATACTGTTTTTTTTTTTTCCCCAGAAAAAAAAAAAAAAAAAAGAAAAATTTAGAAGAGTCCTTAACTCATGCATCTTTTATCTATGTGAAAGAGAAAGAAAAGCCCTATTGCTTTTCTTTCTAAGCATGAGACTAAGCATGAGACTAACTCTTTTGGATGGAAAACACTGGACCTAAATTTAAAGGAGCTAATTGCTGCCTGCCAGCATTACACAAGAAAGTCATCTGAAAAATCTGAAAACGCTGTTATAACTCAAGTATTTAGCAGAGGAAGGCTGTGACTGTATTGAAGAATCACAGAATCAGAATATCCTAAGTTGAAAGGGACCCACAAGGATCTACTGCTCCCCAAATGCTCCTATTCCTCCCATGTGGCTTCCAGGAGGAAGACACAAGGACTACAGCTCCCGAGATGCTCCTGTCCTTCCCGTGTTGTTTCCAGGAGGGAGACAACCAGCCAACTTGCTTCTCGGGCTCTGACCTTTTTTGCCATTTGGTCTACGTGGTCAGGAGACTCTCCCTTTTCCTTATCCATATATGTTCCATTTTGTCAGATTTATTGCTCTCAGTTCCTTTCAAATTGTATTATCTCACATTCATTTGCCATGTTAAGTAAAATAATTTTCTCCTTATCTCAGTCCAGTGCCTACTCCTTTCTCACTCCTCTACCTGGCCTCCATGAAGGGGGGGGGGCTGGGGCTAGGCACTGTAGCAGGACAATCTTTAATTAATCCATGACATTTATGAAAACATTAAAGAAAACTGGCCCTAAAATAGAGCCCTAGGGAACTCCACAGTGACTGGCCACCAGCCTGATGTAATCCTATTTACTATAACCCTCACAGCCTGACCCATCAGCCAACTGTTCAACCATCACATTTTTTTTTTTCTAGCTGCATACTGGACACTTTGTCCAGAATGATACTGTGAGAAACAGTATTGAAAGCTTTACTGAAATTACATTAACTGACTTCTTTTAGCCAAGTAGGTGGGAAAATTCATAAAAGGAGATTAAGTTGGTTAAACAGGACTTTCCCCTTGTGAACCCACGCTGGCTGCAACCAGTGACAGCACTGTCTTCCAGGTGTTTTTCTATAACTCCCAGAATAATCTTCACAATTTTACCAGGCACTGAAGTGAGACTGACAGGTATTCATTCAGTCACACTACGGCAGAAAGTAAAAGGGAGGTAATATCATTTGAACAACCTTATTTTATTTTATTCTTTGCCTAACTAATGATAGAAAATAATGAGATTCATGTCATTTCCAACAGAACTGTAATTACCTGTCAACTGAAACCAGAGGGAGGAGCTAATTTCAGCAAGAACTTTCTTTGATTTTCACTGTCAGTGCCATCCCGGGGACCTTTACCTTTACAAGTCCAAGGTAAGATGGTTTAGTTTTGCATGGAAGACCATACAGTGATCCCATTTCCAGTATTAACAGGGAAAAAGGAAAATGGATTAGTGCAGCCTTCCCCCTCACAACAGTATTTATCTTTTGTATGTCTTAGATAGACAGAGTCTGATGTGACTGAAAAGCAAACCAGACAGACCAATATACTAGTGTTGGCAAACTGCTTTCAGACAGATTTGGTGAAAGGGAATAGCCACTGGCTTATTAGTACACACCCAAAATACTTAATGTATTCTTACTTTTTCTGCTAATTCACACTCTTTAGACAACTGAACAAATCCCACTATTCCTTCTCAAAATACCAACTTCTCCTTCCAGTAATGCTGATGGAACTCTCTTGATGTCACAACAATATTCTCCTACAGGCAGGAATTGTTCCTGTGTAATCACAATAAATTATAACCATCCCTATGTAGTACTTACTGGGGACTGGTCATGCTGGAGGATGCAACTGAATCAGCAGTGGTTAACAGTATTTAACTAATTCCAGCTGATCCGCACAGAGGTTCTAGCCTTCCAAGATGAAGTTTCTGTAAGAGTCAAAAAAAGTTATCTAAAACACAGTTGAAAGAACTCCAAAGGGCTTCACTGACAATTTTTGTCATGTTATGAGTTTGCCTAATTGTTTTATTTCCCCTCATGATTCTTTTTCTAGGCATTCTTACTCTGGATTAATTCCTCCATTTTATGGGAAGTGTAAAGCTACAGTGCCTTTATGTATACAGACACCTGTTCACACACATACTTCCATAACAACATACATCTTTCTGTAAGTTTCTAGATTGTTCAGAAAAATAATCAGGCAGGAGAGATTTTCAAAGAAAGCTCAGGGCTTCAGGATCACGAATGCTACTGAAAGCCAACAAATACCTTTTTTTTTTTTTTTAAATATGATTTAATATACTGTATAGAGATGAGCGTTAGCTTTGTCTACAAAGTCTGGGGGGTTATTCTTCATTTTCTAGTTAGAAATGCGTTCTTGACTGCCTTTGCTACTTTGAAAAGTGCATTCTAAAGATTAGTTAATGCAGTCAAACATTCCGGCCAGGTTGTGACCGAGATCATATTTTGATCAACAAAGCTCACATACTTGGAAAAGGTGCCACATTTGCCTATGGCATGGGAACCAGAACAGAACACAGCAATCTTGTGAGGACAAAACTTATCAATACATAGGTTTCCAGAGCTGGAAAATGTAATCTGGAGAATACCGTAGAAGAAATAAAACTCATAGAAAATAATACAGTTAGAAAATTTGTAAAGATACTGTCAAGATTATACACTAAATAACTAAATCCAGTAACTAAAATACAACATAGTCTTTATTTAAACAGAAATTAAGCAGTTGGTAAACTAGCATATTACTGACATCATGACACTTAATGATGACGAAAAATAGTTCTCATACTAACCTATACGAGAGCCATTAACAGACCGAACTGTCAGCATCAGTCAACCATTTACAGTGGAGACCTGTAAATACAACAACAGTACGATCCTTGACAATCACTTGATACCAAACAATAAAACCGCACTTACATCATTTGTAAAGTCATTTCCAAGGCTCTACTTCACATACTGTAAACTCGCAATAATGTAAAATGTAGTCAATCCATTCTGAGATTTTCCAAATATGCCTGGGTATACAAAAAGAAAGGGTCTAGATTATGATCACCTTCCTCAGGTAGATAAGCCAGCCAAAAGCAATTTCATTATTCATATGAAGAACAGAAACACATCTGATTTTAAAACAGAAAACATGTTTCAGAAAAACATGCACACATTACTTATCTATGAGCTTTCAGTATTTCTAATGTAAGAGCAAAAAAAAAAAAAAAAAAAAAAAAATTTNAAAGCACAGTCTTGATTCAACATCCATTTGAAATCAGTGGGAGTCTTTTCCCTTGTATTCTTGGTTCTTGAATTATTTTATTTATTATATCCCCAGGGCAGCAAAATACTAAAGCAATTGCCTAAAATTAAAAGCGTGTTTAAATCACACACTGAAGAGATATGGCGAATTTGTGCCTAAGATAGCCTTATAATAGCAACCATTCCACTCACCGGCACAACAAAAATGAAATGTCACTAACAGTGTTGTTTTGCGATGTTAGCTCCCTTGCATCTTGTTTAGGGTCGAAATCTTACAATGCTTTTCAAAAAAATAAATTTTTAATTAAGTATTTTACCTAAACTAGTTGTTCTGAGCGCTCAGCATGAGAAAATGGTAAAGGCGTGAGGTGTCCTGCTCGTACCCTGTGAAGCTGAGATGGAAATTGAAAATCCTACTGCACTCGTGTTCACAAGCCTGGAGAATAAGAGATAAATGGGAATAAAGCTCAGACTCCTTTGTGTAGATTAATCTCTAGATTTTAAGGGAACCAAAGTCACAATAGGAGGGGGACAACAACACTGCAAATACTTGACGCGAACATGAAACGTTTGCCTCTCCAAGACTTGGTCTTTTTTCTTTTGTAAGCTAGCAATATGTTCACATTCATCCAGACCAGTGGCAACACCAACAAACTAGACCTGCTAGCTCTTACTGGAGCTGGTAGCTCTGCAGGGAGGTGTTTGCTCACCACCAAGAGCAATGGAGCAACTGGCAGCTGAGCAGCAAGCTCTTCTGAGAGCTCTGCAGGCTCCGCCGGTGGCAGAGTCCAGCCTGCATTCGCCGAAGGGATTGCTACCGAAGGGATTGCTACCGTGGCGTAAGGCGCTCACAACGGTGAGACGAGTAATGTGGAAAGAAATGGGAAAGGAGACAGAGGGAGTCAAGTCTCCAAAGAACTCACTGGAGCCTTCCTGAGAGAAAAAGAGGCAAAAGTGAGTAATTTTGGGCACAGATGACTAACGTATTAACTGATTTAATGAATTGTAAAGACAAGCGGTTAGCGTGTACATTAAGAGAGCAGCACAACTAAAACCTTCAGAATGGACATAATATGTTGCATATATATCCTAAACAGATCTCAAGGACTCTTGCTTCTTTCTAGGCTGTACGCAAGCACCTATCTGCTATGTACAAAACTTCCTTAAAGCCATTTCATAAGAGCATAAGACACTTCCAAGTTGCACAGGACATTCTGTCCAACCAAGTGGTATTGAAAGGCAACAACAAACAGAAAGAAATCATTTCCCTATATTTAATCTCTCGCTTGCATTCCTACAGGACATAGGAGAGGCAAAGGGCAATGATATGAATGGAAGGCAGGCACCCTTTGGGTATTCCATCCACCGCCCAAGAGAGGACATTTTTCCATTCTGCCCCTAGCCCACTCATGGTTTGTTAGACAGAAATGCCTTTGTCTCATCCGAGGGGATTAGGTACTAGGTTCAGGGTGGTTTCTGTTGTTGTTCTTTTCTGTTAATTAACTTCTTGGAATTGAGGTCAGGCAGTATGTGGTATATGCTGTCCCCATGTAAGTAGGAGCAATGCCCATTTTGTGAGAGTTCAGCAGTTGTGTGTGTACTGTGGCATAAGTATTTTCAAGGTGAGATGGCTGCAGAAGGAGCAGTTTCTCAAGTTGGACTGAATTAGTTTTAGGAGGAGATATAGTAGAAAGGGAAGAATTGTCCCCAAAAGGTTTATTGTGCAAGTTTTGAAGTGCCGCAAAAACCAGAAATATTCACTGGACCAATAGACAAGGTGATGGTTGTGTGCACCAACATAATCTGATACAAAACGTATTTCTGTGCCTGGCTTTCTGTGCAGAGTTATGTTTGTAGATTCATAGCCCAGATTAAAATGTGTGGGTTTACAGTTCAAATCTCAGCAGAGCTGACTCAGCTCTCCATCCTTCTGCAGTAGGCAAAGGAGCTTGAGGTGTGTGCAACTTCTTCTTGAAGCAAGACCTTTGAAGTGCTTAAAAAGGCTTTGGTTGCCTCTCCAGCCCGCAGCTTTCCAGTTCTTTGCAAAGGTATTACACACACCAGTGTCCTCAAAACTTCTGTGATGTACCTTTTGCTTAATGACTTCTTTTACCCTCTTTTCTGTGGGGGCAGGGGCATGCAACTGTTTCACTGTTCATGGGTTACGTCCAGCATCACACAGGCTGAGAAGTGGTGTCATGCGCTCCAGCACTTGAGCAAAGGTTGATGCCGCTGCCCTGAGACATCCTGTCGCAGTGTGTTAATGTTTAGATCAACCTTCCGCTGTCAGTCACCACACCTTGGCTATGGCATGTTAATACACAGATGAATTCAGCTGAAACAATGCAAAGTGTAGAGCAGTTTGGAAGCTAACAAGAGCAGAGCACATGCAAGAGGGCATGTGCTCTGTGTGTATATCTACACACATTGTAAGCTAAAAACAAAACAAAGAAACCTTAGAATGAAATCTGTACTCGACAGCCACATGAAAACCTATGACTTCCAGCACTAGCTTAAACAGTCTCACTAAATACGTGCCACTGTGTGGCAAAAAAAAAAAAAAAAAAGCCTGAAGTGGAGAAAAAACACAAAAACATTGGACACGGAGGAAGAAGGAAGATGGTTTAATACGAGCTTTCTGCACCAAAGCCTCTTTAAGTTGTAGCTTCTTCAGCTGAGACCACCACTGTTCAGTTGTTTGCTGCATTTGCTCACATTCTCCAAGGAGTATCATCATGATGCTGTAAGCTCTCGGATTAAACAGGCACCAAGAGAACCAAGAGAACCAAGAGTAGAGTTTCTCTGTACTGACAAGTAGCTACAAAACCAAGTTCAGAAGGGTTCTTCTAACTTAAGATTCTTCCACACAGCCCCTAATGGAAGCTTAGAGGTTGAACAGGCTCAACATTTGCATTCAAAGTAAATGCAACAGGCCGTACTTTGAGGAAACACTGCTGTTAGGGCAGGAACACATTTTAGGTGCTCTTGCACAGCTTATGTCCCTTCCCCTCCCCACCCCCTAGCCCCCTACCTGTAAATGGACTATTACTGCGAGGGCAATAAAATCACATGGCATTTTAATCAACAACAGTTTATTTTCTTTTTAATGATTTTTCAATAAGAAAGCAGTATTACTTTCCTGATGCAGGTCACAGTATAGCTCCACAAATAGTTGTGTCAGCAACAAGGGGGTAGGGCAGTGGGATGTGGACACAGCCACAGGAACAAATGGCATGGTGAGGAAATACTTCAGTTAGCTTAAATCAGAAAGACAAAGATAATGTGCCAAGCCCTCGCCACTGGTGATACTAAACTGGAATAAGCATTCAAGCGGAAAATGCTTAACAGACATATAGGGAAATGAAAAGAGGCCCTGGTTTTAGCTTTTTTGTCATGTTGAAACTCTTTATTGCATCTAGTAAACATCAGGAAATCAAATTGCTTCATTTGTACAAAATAACTTATATTATTAGTCTATAAATCCTCTTATACAGTCTAATGTTCAAAAGGAAATGATGGCTATTGAAGTCCCTACTAGTCAATCTTACAGAGGTCTCAGAGCTACTCAGAAGGAAGGAATAACATGAAACAGGACTAGGGAAAATACCTGATCAAAAACTACCCTGAGGAACTTTCAAAGAGAAAAGGGAAGTGTGATTTAGGGATAGCCATATTTAGCTCTTGTGAATCACAGACTAGACACTTTTTTTTTTTTTTTTATTAACACCATTGATATCACCCTGAAGACCAGCAAGAACATGACTTGATCACCCCCTCCACCAGTGCAAATTACTTTTCATACCAAACTGAAACTGGGCTCCCTGCAATCACAACCTGACAATTCTGACACCTGTTTTCATTTCAGCCTCTGTGCTAGTTTTAACCAGCTCCATAAGTGGATTTCCGAAGTTTTATCAGTTGTATATGCCAAAATAATTTCCTTCAGAAATCCAGCAACCTGCTCTTCTGAAGGGGAAAAAACCTGAAAAGCTCCTTCAGGAAAAGGTGCTAACACCTCCTTGCTTCACGTCAGGTTGAACAAAAATGAAAGGTTCATTGAGATAGAAGAAACAAGGTTGATTAAATTGACCCACCCCAAATCCACTTCTAGCCAGTCAACATTTTCATAATTTTTTTGTTCATATGGTACATAGGTAGATATGTAATACTTTATTTCTCAAAAATAACAATGAGATTTATCAAAATATTACAAATGCTAAGATGTCAAAGTAAATTAACTTCCTCACCAAATCAAGTACACTTGATACATACTTCACAATTGCGGATTTTCAATTCCATGCATAGCTTTAATACTCCTATACAGTATCCAAAGAGGAGAGAGGTGCACCAGACAGAGCTTTTAAATTCAAAGAACAAAAGGGAATTTCAAGTTGGTCAATGATCTACAGTCAATCATTTACGTACATCATTAAGAAGGAAAAAAATACACAAAACCCTCCATCACAGGAGAGGTATTTAGATTGGAAAAAAATAATCAGGCATTCAGAAATTAGGAAATGGCAGATTTGAACTTGCTCATGCAGCCATAATTGTATTCCCTTGTGGGATCATCCTCTATGCTGAAATTAGGCAGAACACTGGGGGGTGGGGAGGAAAGCACGTAATTGTGTAACTAAAAACTCTCACTATAAGTTTAGTTCATATTTCCTAGAGAAGTTTAGACAGGCTATAAAAGGATATTTAGCATAATCCATTTCCCCACAACACGTTACAAGCACTGTTTGACTCTTGAGCTTTCAGTACTGCAAATTTGGACCCCAGGACACATTGAAGTCCTTACGAGGAGGCCAGAACCAACACCAACTCCCAGTCCAGCCATCCTTCTTCCGAGGCACTTGCAGATAGGCAGCACAGGGTACTTCCACACAAACGGGGAGCTGCTCTGTCTGGGATGGTCGTGGAGGGATTCCGCCTGCACTCCTTCCTTCTGCTACCTCTTCTCTGAGGAAAAGCAGAGTACAGGGGAACCATGCAGCAGGGGTCTGTGACATGTCAACATTCCAGCCTGAATATGCTTTCAAAGCTTGTCCATGTTGCCCTGACAGCTCCTAGAGGTTCTGATAGCAATTCACATTGCTATGCAGTGCTGTTGAAATGGTTGCATTCAGTTGTTCTGACACTACCAGAAAAAGCACAATGCCCAGCAGCTACTTGAGCAATTCACAGCGTAGCTAAACCTGAAGACATTGGCATTGAAAAAGTACTTCTTTAGACTAACAGGCATCTGCTTGCTGAGTTTTAACACCTTATGGCAAATAACATGAGTAATAAAGCATCTCAAAGTTCTGGAAGAACTAAGTAACTAGCAAGGCTACCCAAAAGGAAAGCCAGCTCCCTAATAAAGGGCATGCATCCATTTAGTAATGAGGGTACTCATTTGGCCTCTTACTTTGGATTAACTCTCCAGGCTTGCACTTACTCCGTGTTACACACTGTCCCTGTTTAGCTGTACTAGTTTTTTCCCTTGATGTTCTCTATAGCTTCCCTGTGTGGTTTAAGTAAACAGGGAAAAAAAATACCATAGGGCTCCAGTCCAGACACTGAAGTAAAGACAAACCACGTATTTAAAGGTTCCATTTACAGATTTCATCTAGACTTTCAAGGTTTGGGCCTGCTTAATTAGAAGAGAAGCCACAAAAGAATGCTTGGGGTCTCAAACACAAACATCAGGCACAAGGCTGCCAGCTTACACTGCTGTACCGCACATCTCAGCACCTCCTGCTCTACTTCTGCCTTCCACTGCTGGAGACACTACTTGCATTTGAGGAAGTGAGGGCATATTTACACATACAGGGCAAAACCACTCAGACCAGAGGTGGCTTCTAGTGAGACGGTCTCCGTACAGCCCAGCACAACAGTGAACATCAGCCACGGACTCGGATATCTGCACATGCCCGACGCTGTGTTGATTCTGCTCCTGGGCTCACAGTTGGAAAGCTCAGTATCAGCTTTTGCCGTGTGCCACTGCACATGCTGATGGGAATGAGACTGGCATCCACAGCTCCACTGGACTGAAAACAACTGTTTTTTCTGGTCTGGAAAACTGAACAGCTCTGGGCTCAGCTAGCACATGGGTAAGACAGACTTGGACAGACCTCCTGACAAAGGCATTCTGGCACATCTCTACATCTCCCTCCATGCACCCCTGTCCTCACTGCCCCAGGTATTTTGGGCCACAAGTCGTAGTTCTCAGAAGAAAAAAGTTAAGATGCCCCCTTAGATTAAATACTAAAAGAATATTAAGAACTCAAAACCCAGCAGAATTTGGTTTATATCTATATGGGTGGCAACTCCATTTCTCCGTTTCAGATGTTGGGGTTTAACACTAACCCAGCTGAACCGCATGAAAACAGATGTATTACTACTGGAAACAAATCAAGCACCAGTTCAGTCTCAAAGATGTTTGGTTTGCTTATCTGTCTGTAATCAAGCTCTTGATTTCATTTCCAGGTTTTTTTTTTTTCCCTCCTTTTTAAAGCATTGCAAAGAAATCTGACAGGCCTTCTTTGACTAGCTTGGAATAACTCACGAGCTTAGTTTTTGCAGTCAGCTAATGACATTTGAAGTAAAAATACAAATCCGCTTGAATGTGACAACAAAACGCCAATTGATCTGAACGCAGCTGAAATTTCACACGGGGTTTTAGCACTGAAGAGAGAAGAACACAAATATTCAAGTCAACCTGTTTTGAGGTCCCTCTGAAGAAAACCTGTCTCAACTCAGGGGAATTTCACTGAAAAGCTGTCTTGGGGACAGTGTTTCAGTCATGCGAAAGCACTAGGGCTGCCCCCTATCTGTCATGAAAATGATTAGAACCCGTCACATTTTAGATTTGCATCCACAGTATCTGTAGCTCACCTTAGATGCTAACCTTCCAACAAATACAAGCTTTAGTAACAGCCCTCACTTCTACATTAACTCAACTTAAAAATCAATCACCTTTTAGCCATTAGACTTTGGCCTTCCTCAAGGAATTTTTTTTATTATTATTATTTCTTTAGTATCATAGACCTAGTAGATTCTGAAACTCCNGATTTGCATCCACAGTATCTGTAGCTCACCTTAGATGCTAACCTTCCAACAAATACAAGCTTTAGTAACAGCCCTCACTTCTACATTAACTCAACTTAAAAATCAATCACCTTTTAGCCATTAGACTTTGGCCTTCCTCAAGGAATTTTTTTATTTTTTTTTTTTATTTCTTTAGTATCATAGACCTAGTAGATTCTGAAACTCCTTTCGGAATGTTTAGGAATTCTCCACTTTTCTGGAGAAGCTGATGTCAACTAAAACCACACAGAACACTACAATTTGGGCATGGTAAAACAACAGAGAAAGCCTCATGAGAAATTCTTGGCACCGAAGATCTCAACGCATCAGTTCGGGCTCCGAGGGCAGTTAATGTAACACTCCTGCAAAAGGAGAGTGACAACGAAGTTCTTCAGACAAGTTCTGTCTCACAGCAGCAGCTAAGCAAAATGAACTGAAGTGGACAGACAGGTACCAAGCATGGCCATGCTATTAGACAAGTCATAACCAGCATCCTGAAGTAAAGATTTCACTGCAAGAACCAACTACGCTACAAATATATTTGAGAAATATCTAGGTTCTGTCATTCTTGGTAAGTATTACGAGCAACCTTCCCAACAAAACACAATACATTTATATGAATTTATGGCTTTGCTGTGCGTCTTAAAAGCAAGCGTATATCGACCAGTCCATTCATGTGAAATGCATTGCTCCTCTCTCATACAACACAGTTATGCCTTGTAGATTGGCTTTTGGCAACAAGCAGCCCAGCTGTTTTGATTAAACAGCTGCAGTATTTAATCCTGTCGATGCACACAGGATGAACCTCACTCTGCCATATCAGATAGCAGATCACAAGCTTAATTTCAGCCCTGCCTGATACTTCAGAACAAAGTGAGTTATTTCACACAGTGCACATGGTCACACCCACTGTACCGCTCAGGGCTGGGAAAAGTCTTTGTCAGCCATGTGGAGCCTAGACCACAGGACTGGGCTGCCTTATTGTGTACAGCATACTGAAGCATTCCCTTAACACACAGCTAATGCATGTCACTGTGTATCCCTGGCTCCCTCAGCAGGCAGTGGAATACGATAAGCCAGGTTTCTGCACAGATACTGATGGTGAGCAGCTGTAAGGAGGCTCAGCACTGCCAGACCTACGTACAATCTGAAGTACACAGCTCTCACAAGGCAGGCATTTCCAGATTTAGTGGCCAAACCTGCACCTTCCCCACTCACTTTTGATGAGCTCTGGATGGTCACACCACAAAGGAGACGCATAGTGAGAGCATGTCTGGAGCCTGCCTAGATCGTCCACAGAGAACCGCATAGGAAAGAGAGCAATTCTTCTCCCTGGACCTGGAAGGAGGATGGGAGGTACACACTCTCTGTACTGCACTAAGAAGTAACCACAGTGCAAGGGCTAGTACAGCTTCCCTCATCGTACCGAGCAGGGAGGGGAAAGGAAAAAGGGAACTGTTGACTGTTTCTGCCAAAGTACTGCAGTAACAGAACACATCCGATCCCTTCTCTGTGTGTGATTTGACACCTTTTGCAGCCAAACCCCAGGACATGGCCTGGTGAAGAACTCCTGCAGGCAAAAGCCAACACACCCAAGGTCTAGTTCAATATATGACCATAACTGAGACACCTCTTGAACAATTCAGCTTTCATTTTCACCTTGCATTATGCATTTAAAGTAGTTACTTTTGATCTTGAATCGTATGTTCATTTCTATATAATCATTTCAGTCACCATCTCTACCTACCTATTTGTTCTGGAACTTGGAAGTTCTAATTTATTTTACATAGGGAAAAAAAAACCAAACATTTTTCTGTGGAGCTTCAATACAAGCCTTAGGTTTCATTCGCAAGGGTTAAGCAGGTTTTCAGAACTGTTTTTCTGAACCAAGGTAATTGATTCATTAGTTATTTTGTACTGAATACAGGAAAGGTTATTCCTTTTGCATACCTCAGCAATTTGAGCATTGAAGAGTATTTGCTTTGCACAGACATGAATTTTTCCTGCAGGATGAGACTATTTTCATATAAATGTATGTTAAAATTCTTTCAGCTACTGATTATATAGTACATTGCACATGGAGAGTAAAAGTGTTTAATTGATCTTTTTCCCTTCAAGAACATAGCATCACCATTCCTACCCAACATTCATCTCCTTTAAACCCTGCAAGAACAGAGTAGGTCAACACATCAAGTAAGGAAATTAAGAACACCACAAATTACTGAATAAATTCTAGGAGTGCAGGAGCACCATCACACTTAAAGTGGAAGACTGTAAGCTTGTGCTCTTCCATTGACAGCGATCAACAAAACCCGGGATATAATTCTCAATTGCTAAGGGGTCGTGAAATTTACTCTTCACTAGGAAGTAAAGGTTAATGTGATTTAACACTAAGAACACAGGATTAGTTTTCACCACAGCCCACAGATTTGATGCTACTGCTAACATAGTAAGAAATCCATCCTGCAAAGCAATGAGGATGGTACCCTGGGACTCAGGAGATTTAAATCTACTTCTCTATTTCCTCGCAAGTTTCCATAATGCTCTTGGAATTGGGGCCTTAAAGATACATGGTAAAACTGAGCACCATCACATCTCAATTCTAGATGACTATGCTAATCAACTTAGACCCCAGCACAACACCAGAATGAGAGGCACCAAGCAATAAAACCAACATGGATACAGAGGCAGACAAAATACATGCTATGCCCCATTCAGAAGTCTTTAAGCTGTGGTGCTGCTTTCACTGTTTGGACTTCAGTACCTGCACACCACTTCAGATGCCCAAGCGCTTTCACAGGACTTGACCATGACTTCCTGGACCACAGCTCTCTCTTCAAGAGGGTACTTCCTTGTCTTAGAGAAATTCTGAGTATAATCTTTAAGATACTATAGTAATCAGATACAATGGTAAGAGAAAGCAACTCACGAATCTAACAAAAATGAGTAAGACCCTCACCTTAGAGCTGCTCTGCCTCAAGTGGCACTGAGAACCCCAGAGGTGCTGCACAGTCTGGTGAGGCTTCTGCTGACACCAAAGGTGGAGCAAGAAAGTACAGGAAACACTGCAGAGACAGGGGTCTGGCTTCAGCTTCTCTGAACAATTACTTCTGAGTGATTGTTCTACCCCCAATACTTACCAAAACATAGCAGAATGGGAAGAAACTGCATATAATTATAAAGACCTCACATTTTCAAGTCATGAATGTTAATTCCTAGGCCACCCTTTAATACAGAGTGGTAATTGCTTCTCAATGGATAAAAAAAATTGTGGAGATGTGCTGGTTGAGAAAACTTACTTAAAATGCCTGGCACTCTAAATCAGAGCAAACTTGTAACAAGTATTTATTTCAGGTGATACAACAGTTTGGGTGAACACTTCACACATGACAATCTCTGCTCAAGCAAATGTGCAACAGACAGCTACTCTGGAGTTCAGTTCAGGGAATAAGTAAAGCAGGTGTATTAGAAAAAGCTCATTTGCTCACCATTTTCATCAAAATGGAAGATCAGAAAAAGAACAGGACGCAACCCAAGCACACTGGTCCCTGGGCAGTCTGCCTCCAGCAGAACCATGCAGGCAGAAAAGCTTTGGCCGCTACTATGTGACCCAGCGCAGCAGCCCTCCTGCCACCCTCTACAGCTCTATTTTAGCACTATCTTGTTTAGTGCTTGAAGCCCCATGACCCATATCCAATAAGGAGGTTCTATATAACACTCTGGTCAGATAAAGGATGCTTTCAAGCAATGGTTATGCAAGGTCCGTACTGCAATGCAAGCCCTCAAACACTGAATAAACACTGTTAAAAATAAAACACTTCCTTGCTCTTAAAGTCTAACACACTGGTCTCTTGCTTAAAACAGAACAGTGCCTGTTATAGCTGCCAATAGACTTCTGTTCAGGTGTACCAACTCATCTTTTTTAAAATTTAAAACAACTTCATGAAGAGACATTAAGAGGTAGGAAACAGGAAAAAGGCATCCAAAGAGATACAGATGTGAGGAAGCTATATCTGTATTAGCTTCCAGGTAAAAAACATGAAGAGCTGGTTAAACTGTTGGAAATTCTTCAAAATTATTTTAACATCGCTACTGCACCAACCTGTCAAGCCAATCACTACTTGCTAAAGAAGTAATCACTCTCCAGAGAAAGACACACTAGCACTTCCCACAAAATCCAAGAAAACCACAATGAATGCATACCCCCCAACTAAAATCAAAGTCCAAGACATAGCAAATCGGTGCCAGAGAGATTAGGATCCACATTGCTGACTTTTGGTCTGGTACTCAGTCGGTGAAAGATGCCACCTCCCAACAGAAAGCGAAGTTCCCTGTATTATTAGTGCAGGTTGTTTAATACTTTTGGTTTTGGTGATCTTATATATGCGATTTTGTTTTCAAGTCTTCTTTGAATTAACAGTATAAAACACTGCACGGTCAATCAAACTTCTCCAACAGAAGTATATCTGCAAGGAGTTAAGATTATACTGGCCTCAGGTCAGAGATTTACTGCACTTGACCTGTACAAAACAGCATTACAAATCAGAGAAACTGCTTGCTGCAAAGACCAGTAAGGAGTTCAAAGAGGCACTATCCTGAAAGCATTTTACTCTTCATAGCTCTAGAACGGTGGTCCTTAATAAAGCTTATTTCCTTGCATTATCACTCCCAATGTACTATTTCAAACACATTAACAACTGACAGTTCATGAGCCATTGAGAGTTTACAACATTTGAAAAAGACAGGAGAGAAAGCTTTCAGATGGCATCAAGCATCTGTGCACAGTGAGAGCTATCAGGCATCCACTGCAGGATTAGGAACAAAGAAATACCAAGATGATGGTAGTAATTCTGTCATTTTTAGAATCCTAGAAGTGAACAGTCTGTCTGAGCAAGAAAAAAATAGCCCATATTTTTATTACTCATACACTACTTAGAAACACACTGGGTACTTCAGTTTGTTTTTTTTTTTCCCCCTTAAGTGACTTAAGTCCTGCTCCAAAGAACTTAATCTGAGACAATGTTTGCAGTAATAAGATCAGTTTTGAACACGTATATACTCAATAGCTTATAAACAAGGGTTGGCTTAAAGGACGCTAGTGATACTGCAGACAGGAGCTTTCAGGCAAAGCTGAAGGACAGATAGCAAAAGAAACACAGTATGCTTCAGGACAGGAAAATTCATCTCAAACCAAAAACAGTAAATAAATTTCTGAAAAATATTCTTTTCTTATATGTACATTACCCTTCTTTAATAGCTGGTACCTACCAAGCTATTTGTGCTTTTCCTACCAAGCACAAAACAGACAAGCACCCAAGCTAAATGTAAAGAGCTTCAGAAAATACTCAGAGAAGCGATAGACAGCACCCAAAGGGCTAGAAAACTCATCTACCAAGTACGGGCAGGCAGAAACACCACAGCACCCTGATCCCACGAGCAGTCCTGTAGGAGTCAGAAGTGCTCTAAGATCAGAGTCCAGACCTGTTCAGGCAGCTGCACACTTCGACAGCGGACAGCATTTTTCTACCAACTCAGGTGCTGCCGTGGATGGCAGATAGAGCACACACAGGGCAGAACTACTGCATTCAAAAAGAGCATGCCACATTCCAAAAGTCCCAAGGAACACTTCTGCTACTGCATGAAACGCCACTGTAGCATGCATCAAGCCTCACCCGCAGAAGTAGCACATTTGAAGTATTTAAGTACATTAAGTTACTCTGCATCCCTTTGTTTTTCCTAAAAGGGACTGGGAAAGATTAAGCCATAAAAATGGGGAGAAAAAAAAAAGTCCCACGTTTTTCCCCTCTGTGCTTTTAGAGGAGATGGCTTTCCTGCAGGAAAAGAACTGTCTCACAGCATCCAGGCCAGCACTTTTTCCTGTTAGGATTAGACAGAGATTAGAGCAGGTCATGCTGAGCTAGCACTGCTGCGGCTGGACTTTGACACCCGCCACCAAGCTGGCTAGTTTAAAGCTAACTCAGGTATCGCTGCACAAACCATGGCGCTGCAGCAAATTAACTATTTAAGCCCAAATCCTTTTCCCCCATTCTTTTCCTGCAGAGAAACAGCAGGTGACTAGAACTATGGATCTGGCATTCTTCAGCAGGCAGTAAGATCTGCTGCAAGTATCTAAAAATACACTTGATGGCTGACAGCCCGAGGAACCGATCAATGGAAGTTCTTGAGGTGCGTTTTACAGTCCAGATGTTCTCAAACTGTTCTCTGTTGAGAACTGGCAAAGATGACTAGTCACAATGTGCTGACTTCTCCTTCTGCTACACACCAGGTTGTGCCCAGAAGACAACAAGCACTCCTACAATTAAAAACACTCCCCCTTAAACATTTTCTTCTTTTGTCACAGTTAGCATAAAAACATCACAAATCAGTGGGGTGAGAAGTTGTTCCAGAGACAACTTGGTATCGAGTACAAACCAGCTTGCACTGCTGCAGCAGGACAACCTTCATGAAAGCTCTAAAAGCATGAAAACCACAGGGTCAGGACTCACATGCATACAGTCTAGATAATGACAAAAGCTTCAGAAAGCAAGCACTTCTCCTAACCTGACCTCCGCATTTTTTCAGCAGATGTAGCTTTCTACACAAGTTTCAACTGGGGAAGAGCAGGAGATCTTACTTGCTTATATAAGGAAAACACCTTGTAGGAATTTCTAGGCAAACAGACTGCAAAAGCAAACAGTGTTACTAGACCTTCATTCATTATATATTCATGTCTGAAAGCTTTCTCCCAACACTTCAGTTATGAACAATGATTAAAATGCAACACTATACCTTGGGGAAAATACAAGAACTGGTTTAAACATGTATTTCTCAATGCACTAAAATAAACACAAAACACTAGCTCTGAACTGAAAAAAAAATCTCTGAACTTGGATACAACATTGTCTTTCCCTTTATGACAGGATACACACACTAGCTACGGACATACCCGTATCTTTGTCCCTCCTTTCATTTGGGCATCACAGTAACAAGTGGCAACTTGAATGCCAGTGACAACACTGAGACAGATGAGAAGGAAAGCACCTGTGTGCAGCTCCTAGATCCCAATCCCACAGCTGTTGCTACGTAGTACCCTCACTGTTTCAGTCACAAGAACCACTAGAGTTCCAGCTCAGTCCTTCAGAGGTGAGAGAACACTTAGCCTGATAAGAGGGAAGTCATCAGCGATTGAGTGCCATGCAGGCTCATCACCCTTAGCAGAGGAGTGAAAAACAGGTCATGTACTGCACCTTGACATATCACTTAATTTTGATCTCAGCTAGGAAGTCCTTTCAGTCTCCTTTTCTTGCAAAGACACACATGAGTGCAAATCTGTAAGCATCCCCAGAGAAGCTTCTGGGGCTCCTTTGCTGCACTTCTCAGAACACAGTGAATTTTACCAAGTCAGAAGAATCACTGATCCATCATCCTTTCTACAAGCTGTAGAGCACAGAGGTCTAAAGGCAAGCTCAAATTTTCAGCGTTTTCCTCTGCTCCACCACTTCAGTCTGCTCCATTTTTCCTCCCCTAGAAAGGGCAACACTTGCCCTTGGCTCCAGTCACAGGGTTGACTGCTGAACACGCATTACATTGTCCTTTTTTTCAATTCTAAATCATCCAGACAAACCCTGCTCTTCCTAACACTACTATGCATTGGGATTTTTCCTTGAACACCAACAAACACTTGTCCATCGCATCCACAATAATTCTAAACAACCATTTTTAATGCAAACAACAGCATTTTACCTGTGTGCTCAGTTTCTGGAAAGAACAAGGAGTTGGTTCACTGGAGAGGTTCAGATTTTCACAGTATGGCTCAACAACTTCACACACAGGCCACTAGACCAGCTTTTCAGACAGGATTTTGCTAGTGGATTCCTTTACAGACATGCTGCCAAGCCTGCTCAACTCAGCCATTGCTGTTGTTGACTACAGGGTTTGTGTGAGAACTAAGAATTTCCTTAGTTTACCATCAGTTTTGCTGGCTGAAGGGTTACTGAGATTGTGGACACTGCCTTCTTTGTCCCCATTTGTCCCATAACTTCTGGCAGCTATATACAGCAAGACAGATTCCTTTATGCATGATAAATGCTACAATCACTGCCATCTCCCTAGGGAAGGCAAAGAGTGCTGATCGCAGCTCACATAGGTATAGAGTCATACTGAAAGTACAACCTCTCTGCTGCAAGGCAGAGTGATCTTTTGCAGGCTGAACAGTCACAGAAAAGAACATGTAGCTGATTAACTGAACCATAAAATGACTACTTTGAGTAGGCTTGATCACTTCTGTTGTCCTTTAAGGCAACAACTTTATCACTTCATTGTTTTTTCTTTAAACTCCAGCTTGGGGAAAAAAACAAAACAAACAAACAAAAAAAAACCAACCAAACAAGATGCTTTAACTTTTCAGCAGGGTGAAATTCAGGAAAGCAGATCTGTCCCTCAACACCCATTCCCAAGCCCTTCTACAACAGATCACTGCAGCAAACAGGGATTTTGCCAAGCTGATAGGTACCTCCAGTCAGGAGCCCAGATGCCCAGACGAACTTACAACACACTTGAAAAAACTATCAGCTCCTGTCATTGCAGTTCATTTCCTATTTTGCTTTAGAAACTTCAAAAAAAATTGAAGGGTACTAACTTACTTGTAAGGTAGAACTACTAGCACTTCCACAGATAAGAAAAATAAAGTAGTGTGTGACAGAGAAAGAAAACTTCTCTCCAATCCCACTTGCGTGCCTTAATCAGAAGCTTGTTCTCCCTCACTATTTCCCCCCCGTTTCTCCCCTCAAGCAGCTTGGCTAGTTTCCAAACAGTTTCAGCCATCAGGGTGGGCAGTAGCTGTTCTTCCATACAGGATGTTTAAACAGGCTATATGGCCTTGGCACTGCTGCAGGCAAACACACACACAAAATAAAATCTGATAGACCAAGAAACATCTTGAACGCTTCCAGAACTGCTAGTACCATAGACAAAGCAGAAGCGTGACAAACAGAGTCAAACTTGTGTCGTAAGAACTTTCACTCAGCTCTGATCTATTTAGTTCTTCCATCTGCTAGACACCAGATGATTCAAAACGAGCGTATTCTATTTATTTCAAGCCTAGGCTCTGAAGGCAAACATTGCCATTAGCTGCTTAACAATTCCAATTATTTAACGAATACTCAAGCTACTGTGAAAGTTCTGAATGCCTATAATCTCATTGATAACATGGTGTCTTCTGACCTAGTCAGAGCTGACTACACCACAGTTGAAGGTTTCAGACACTATGTTATTCTCCTGCCAGATGCTGTTCTTGCAGTATGCTCCGTGCACTCAGTGGCACTCAGAACAGCCTATTTCAGCTCGTGAAGCACTTTGTCAAACCGTTTGAACAAAACTAGCATGCAGCCCCTAGATCAGATGTCCTTCTAGGGAAGGAAAATACCACCACCACCTGTTTTTCTCCAGTACCAAGTTCTCCATCCTGTAATTCAAGATTTTGAACACTGGATTTCCCTTTTCCTACTTTCATTTCACAATAAAGCATTCTGAATTGCATTAGGACAGCACCGTAATCAAGACAGGAATTTCATTATACTAGACATCACCTGGCGTCAAAGCTCCCATCCACACAGCTAACCACATAACAAGTGAATACATTTCAAGGTGATTTTTGGAGTTTGTGAAGCACACAGGCACTAGAGCATGATGTCCCCCCTCTCTCATCAAAACAGACTGTGCAAGCCCATATTTCCCCATCAATCTGGCCTTCATTCTCACATGCAGGTGTGATTTGGAGCAAAGCTCACTTCACATCCTCACTCAGCCTGTGAGACCTCTTGACAACGGCCATCTATCAAACAGGCACTCAGTCTGGCTCAGATGAGGATGTGGGTCATTTCTCAGCAGATGAGCAGGAATACTTGCTTCATTGAAACCAGCAAGCATCAGCCAGATGCTAGCTGCTGCCCACCACCCAGTCGCTCTGAGAACCGGCCTCATTCCCAGATGTGTCCAACAAATAAGTAACCAGTTGGGCTTTGCTTGATCACTGCATCCAGCACTTTCACATTCACAGGCTGGCAAGTTACCAGCAACTTTGAATGCTTTCCCCTTTCCTGAAAAAAGTAACATCTCTGACAGATGGAAGATCCTTCAAAAGCAACAAGCCTGTCCAATCCCACAACAGAAACAGCACATTCAGTTTGGGTGCAACACCCAGCCTCCACAGGAAAAAGGACCAAGTTTCTTTCCACAGCTCCCAAACTTCACTGGAGTACAAGCAAGTCGCTGAAAAATGTTTTTAACTAAAAGATGATGCAATGGAAAACACAAAAAATTAAAACTGGAGCATACGTAGCTCAATATTGGAGGGTTGTAAGAGTCCTTGAGTTCCCATCCCTCCTGCTGTAGGGGAAGTCCTTGGCCTGGCACTCCAGGCCTTCCCAGAATGCCTAATGCCTTCATTTACACATCAAAATTCCTCTGTTTTCTGGAACTACCTGAAGCCCAGGCACTAGACTAAAAGCAGCACTTCAGAACAAATGACACAGTCTCCTGCTTAGCTGGAACAGTGTTATTTTTGCCTCCACAACAGTTACTTTACCCCTAGGTTCAGAACAGTAGTTGCAAGACAATGGTCAGCATCTTTAAATCTCACTTTAAGTCCTTTCCTAATATTAGTCTTGAGAATCACTGTGGCAACCTCACTTTAAGACCACAGACAAATTGCCTTATCAGTTTTTCTGATCCTGAAAGAAGCAGACTAACAGATTTTTCTCATTTTCACATTAGAAATCAACAGCAGGGAGCCAACTTAGAAAATATTCATAAAGATGAGCATGCCACAATTACATCCATCACGGATTTAATCTCTAGCAAACTCCTGAATACTTAAGCAGTATGTTTGAGAAGACGTCACTGCAAGTCTTGCAACATCACTCATCTAAACAATTCAGCCACTGTAACGAACCACCTGGCCTCTTCAGTTCTCTGTGTTGGAGGTTAAAAGCAAATCATTGGGATTTTGTATTTTCTTTTCCTTTTAAAGTGAAAAAAGGACACAGAGCACAGATGTCCAGCATTTCACATAGGAATTAGCTGTACCCAAAATACTGGGATATTCCGCTCAGCAGTGATTTAACAGACCCTACAGACAGCAGAGCTGGCTGCCCTCAGCGATACTCGGCTACAGGGCACCAACAGGTAGGCCAAGACTGACAGGGGACAAATAAAAGCCATCACGTGTTTTCTTCTCTCAAACATTGCTCAGTATTCCCTCTGTCAGCCTACTTTCACAGCTGGGTACTGCAGGTTGAACTTCATTTTAAAGTACATTAATATAAAGAGCATCTGCTCGACAACATTCCCTTTGACATGACATTTGAAATGTACTCAACACGAACTTCTCACTGCCTATTTCAGCGTGGGTCAAAAGCTTTTTAGAAAAAAAACTACAACCTCTTAAAATTGGATCTTTCAGGAAAAAACAGGCAGAAAAACCCCAATGCCACGCTAAGAAGTTGGCTGAGCTTCTGTTCACGATGAAATAAAAACCGTCAGGAACACCGTGCACTTAGACTCGAGCCACTCTTCCCCAGCACAGCCAAAGCTGTTCCTACAGCCCGCAAGCACTTTGGTATCACAGTGGGGTCACTGCAGCGTCGTCCTGCGTAATAAACACGCACGTAACTACCACCAACGAGGATCCCTGATCTGAACTGCACACAAGGTTGTTTCAGGTAAATTACTAGCTTCTGCCTCTCCCATCTGCTTTCTGGTTTTATAATAATCTCTTCCAGTTAATAAAAAAAGAATGTATTTTCCATGCAGTTACATGGAAAAAAAACACTGAAGACACAGACAACACAGAAAAGTTAACTACTGCATGTACAAAATTAATTGCACTTAAAAATTACTTGTGGTATAGATAAAGCCTAGCTCATTTTTTCAGTGGTAATCCTTTAGATAACAGGAAAATCAGGTTATTATGACTTCAATGTTAGTGATTTGAAGTCGAGTGACAAGAAAAATGTACATACGCACAGGCTCCTCTTTGCCAGCATCAATCCCTAACACAGGTAACAAACAGGACTATGGGAATACACCCCAAACCCCAAATCAGAGATTCTTACCAGCACTGCACTTGATTGTTTAAAATGAAAAGCAGCTGCTGAAGAACTGATTTAGCAGCCATTACGTGTTTTAGAAGACTGTTGCAAGTTTGTGCCATCTTGGATACAAAGCAGCAGAATTTTTAGCAGAATGTATACAGCATTACCGACACCACCCAGGGATTTTTCGTTTTGTTTTTTAACATCCATTACCATTCACAATGTTCTCTTGAAAAGTGACTTAACTCGTAACTCCTTTGGGAGAGGACTCCTTGTTTATCTGTACTCAGACAGCCCACAGCACAAAGTTCCAGTACTCCTTGCTTTAAATACTAGCGAAGCCCAAGTGTTTAGGAGAGAAGGCTCTAAGTGTTCAGAGCACCCTTTGTACCCACTCTTTAATTCCCACTTACAGCTCAGAATAAACACTTCAGCTGCCATTCTATTAACAGTTTTACCTACACAGGAAATGCAAGATGGGGCCAAATTGGCCTGCATAACCATGTCACAGTAAGTGGCAACCAGCTGGACAGCCCGCTGCCATATGCTCCCATTCGCCACAAGGCTGGGAAGAGAACAAATGTGAATCAGAAAAAAAGAAAGGCGAGTGAGGAAACAAACACCTCTGCAGCATACCCATTAATTTGTGAGCACACTCTTCCCCCCAGAAGCAGCACACACAAGTTTTCCTATTCCTGTACCTTGGGATGCAAACTGCAGGAAGTGGGGGCAATGATTAGGGGCAGCTGGGGAACAGCTCCTGCCTCCAGCACGATCCTTGCCAGGCAGGCACACATCCGACCACAGCCAACAGCGTCACTTGCCCACGAAGAGCCGTGACACAAGCACAGGGAAAAGAGCCTGCACCACCGTGGCCCCGAGCTGACGGGAAGGGAGCAAAGACATCACCACATAGGGGCAGCCTGTCTGGAAGCAGAGGCTTTTTCCAACACACTGCTGAGAGGTTCAGCTCTGCCCACTCCGTAGCCACCTCTGAGCTTCTTTTTGCCCAGAGAGAACGTGTCAAAAGCTTTCAAGTGAACTCAGGATGCTACTTAAGCATTGCGCTGCTCCTTCAGTCAGAGGAAACAATTTCGCCAAATAATGTCCCCAAGGAGCACCTGCCCTTTTGAACTAGTCCCAAAAATAACAACTTTCAGAGTTAAGCATATCTATTTACACTACTGCTCCCTGCTCAGAAAGGGCTTCTTAAAACCAAAGAAAATAGAAAAAAGAGGATTTGTATTGCTAAAAGTGGCAGCTGATAACAAGAAAACTGTAAATATGGATAAGAAAAATCTTCGAGTCACCTTTTTAAGGCATCTGCACAAGTTAACATACAAACCTTGGCCCATATCTCACTTTCCTCTTCAAATGTCGTTTTCAAAGCTAATTTTATCATTCCAGATAAATGTGATAATTTGTTAGATGTGGGCTGTAAAATCCAGGTAGCTATTATATACCGAGAAAAATTATGGACTGTGCTAGCTGAGACATCACACCCCTCATGTGTACATCCTGGGTGTTTGTTAACATTAATTCAGACAGGAGCTCTTCAGCTCACATTAAGGCAACCGTTTTTGAAATTGGTACCATCACCCAAGTGGACTGGTAGCCCAAATCACGCATTTTTCTCTAAGAAAGGATTTGATAGATTTGAACTGAAGTATTTAAGGCAAAACTCTAAAATAAGTCAACAGCAAAAGTCACACCAACTCCAATAAAATTTGGATTGTGCCATTCTTCTATATAAACTTCCATTTTCTCTCAGTGGAAACAGCTGGTAGGTACACCTAAACATCGGACATGCAACACTTTCCACTAGGAAGACTCTTGCAACCTTCTGAGAAGCTCTAACACCCACCTTGTTTGCAGGCAGCCTTTGAAGTCCCCCGGAGCAGCACAGGTGCTCTGTCTCACAGCAACCCATTCAAGCTGACCTGAACTGCTTCCCTAAGACTGCTTGCTTTTGCAAATTGAGTATTCAGCAGCCTCGCACACTGCCCACTGGACACCAGCTCCACGCGTGCAATGACCAGGCAGCCTGCGCTTCTGCCAGAACAGGGGCAGACAGGGGCTATGAACCACTTAGGGGCTGCTGAAGCAGAAGTGCAGAGCAGCAGGACAGCCAGCAGAAGGGAAAATGAGATAGGTCAGACCTCACCCGCTGTTTCCCTGGACAGAGAACCAACACCAAAGGCCCCTCCACACCCACAGAACAACCACTGAACCACTGAAGACTCAAATCCCACCTCGAGGCTTGTTAAGGTCAACAAGGCAAGTTACACCCCTATACAATGCTGCTTTTAAAACATACCATACTACTCCATGTTAGAGAGCAAGCTGAAATGACTGTTTTGCAAATTAAAGTTCACCTCTGGAAAATCAGGAAGCACCACATAGAAAAGCACGTGACTTAAAGATGATGAACGCAAACGGAGGGTACCAGTTCAGTTCGCATACTAATTCTCCTGCAAACCATTGCCTCCTTCGGTGTATAGGATGGCTCCCAACAGACAGAAACATGTCTTTGCAACCCTAAATCAGACGTTTTCTGACTTTCAGGTCTTAGATCCAGCAATCAAAATACTTGCACATTTTGAAGTGTAGTTTTAATCACGTACAACACCATAGGTCCACGTGTCATTTTATGCAACACATGGGATGATACAGTACACGCCACAAAGATCTCACAACTGAAACATACCAAAGCCACACTAAACCCTAGACAAGATGAAACAGAAGTGAGACAGAGCAAGATCCTGTTTATGCTGAAAACATCATGGTTCTGAATAAAAAATGAGCAGATGCATTTTACACCCCTTAGCTACTGGCAGAAGCATCATTAAACCTCCCTTGCACCTCGGGTTTACAGGAGCCTGCCTTCCATTGCTCACCCAGCCAGTGATTTTGACAGGATTACATGCGTGTGGCCAAGAGCTCACTGCGACCTTATAACAAAACAAGGGATTAAACCCTAACACACAGCTCCTGCCAAGCCAACCCGAAGTCCAGCAAATAGGCAGACTGCCACAGGACAGACTGAAGGAAGCCTTCCACTGTCTTTTGCTCAGCCTTAGCCCCACCACACCATCTAAGACTTCAGCAGAAAAGGTTTTGAATTCATCTTTGGCAGGAGCCTCTGGAGCCACACAAAGCACATGGGATAAGTTCTACCACACACCGATGAACTGTGTGGTAGGTTTACTGTGTTTCACTTCAAGCTGGAATTTCACCAGTTACGATGATGCCCACCCCCGCTACAGAGGTGGTCCTAAAGCTACTGACAGCATTCAGGATTTCTTCAAGTCAAAAAAGCAGCTCTTTATTTCCCAGCCCTGCAGAGCACAGGCTTGCTCCTCACATGATTAAACCCAACAAGACTGTTGCCACCAAGTGTAACGGCACACAGTATCAAGCTAGGACCTGCAAGGTGTGGAAAAGGGAGAACGAAATCAGCATTTTCCTCCCAGGTACCAACTAGCAGTGAAAATCCTGCAGATAGCAGTAAGTTGACACTTTGATGATAGCACAAGGGAGAAGGGGCTCAGCTCACTCTCCTGCGTCAATAGTGGTGCTGCAGTACTAGGAAGGATGAAGTGCTCCGTCTGTCAAGTAACCCCACTGTCACGAAGCAGATGAATTGAGCACGATGCAGACGTAACATGCCATTTGTTGCTCTTAGAGCGAGAGTATGCAGATGGTTTTACACTAGGTAACAGAGTTCAGTTATTGTTCTATTGTCAGGTGAGGCAATAACATAAATGAATACTGACAATAAATTAGAGGTAAGCTTCAGTTTTACCAGGGTCTCACAGAGCAGTGCAATTTCTCCTAATTTGGAGGAAATCACATTACAGTGAAACCATGTGGCTGATTGTGCTTGAAATTTCACTTCCAGCACAGAGGGACAGAACTAGCAACCTGTGATGCAATGCTGCTGCAGAGTCCAACTGCAGCATACAGACCATCAGAGATAAAACCGTCAGCAAGCTGCTAAGCAAGGCAGGTTTCAGGCAGTCCCAGCTGAAGCCAAGGTAGGGAAATTGCACAACAGCACCTGGGGTGAGGGGAGGGGAAGCCAAACAAGCCGCACATACCTTTTACGGAGCACCTTCAGAACTCTCACCACAGATGCACCTAACTAACCTTTGGAAACAGACACAGCAACAGCTACACTGTGTGTTGTGTTCTGTGTTTACAGCATCAGTCACGATCTGGAAATACTTCAGCTGAGTAGCAGGCTCTCGCTAGCACTTGCACTGCAAACATACACTGCTCACATCTTCATTTTCTTACTGACTTTTCCATACACCAAGATCTTGATCAAGCCCGCTGCTCCAGATCTGCAGCCAGAACAGATCAGTCATACTCTTGCTAGATGAACTCTTTGCTTGTGATTGTGTTTAGCATAGTCACAGCATGCTGACATCTAACTTGCTCTAAGAGTTACACTTCTTCTCAAACTTCAGGCAAAAAAACACACCTGGTGCTCAACACAGGAAGAAGATCCCACAATCCAACAAGCAGCATCAGGACAGAGCTGCAAGAACTCCACTTTGCTCCAAAACATCGGATGAATGTGCAGACACATTGCTTCAGGAACACAGGCTCTTTACTCACGCTGCCGCTTCAATGACTGTAAGCATTCTCTTAACAGTGCTTAGGAAACATAACACGTTCGAAGCAGCACCCATTTGCTTCTTATTCAGCATCCTCTCTCTGTAAGCGAGGAGCATTCCTTCCCCTTTCTGCCTCACAATACAGACCTTGTTCACAAGATCAAGTAACACTTTTCCCCCCTACAAGCTAACTGCTGCAGAACGTTAATCACAGAGTCGTGTTGCACAGCATTTATCTGCTACCACTCTGCAGTCCAGCCTATAATACTTCCCTAACAGGACCATTTTGTCACTACCCCTTTCACAAGCATCCTGCACAAACATGCAGCATCTTCCCAAGAACTACCAGAGAACCCCTGAGTACCAGTATTCTCCCATGTGAGCCCTGCTGAGATAACAATGTTTTATAATGCATTAAAAACACGCATGTTGCTTACCCTCCTTGGTTTGTGCACGTTCCAGCAGTAAGTCTGACCAAAAACCCAGAGAATCCTAAAAAGGTGCAACCCAAGCAGGTGAGTTCTGACTCCCAGAGCCTGCAGCATGACAGGTGCCCTGCGTTCAGGCAAACGAGCCTTCTCTGCTGATTGCATTTCTATGCAGGCAGCTGTAAACATCCCACACAGTTTCTCACTGCACTCCTTTTATAGGCAGGCAATCTTTTGCAGCTGTTACAATGGTTTTAGGTGCAGGCTTTATATTATACTGAGCACATAGGCTAGTCTGCTCCCAAACACAAGCATGAACCAAGAAGTTATACAGGGGACATTTAACAAGTCCTCCCCCTAAGCTCAACATACTAACTTAACAACCACATATGTTCACCTGCAGTTTTCCTTACACAAAATTACCGTGATGCGTTTCCCTGCTGTAGCACATGGATCCTCACAACTCAGACTGCTCCTCTATACGTGCCCGAAAGAGGCCTATGAAGTTCATCCAGTCTTTACAGCAGGCAAAACGAAGATTCCCTGGTTAAGCGCGGTCTAAAGAGGTTTCGACCGCGAAGCAGCAGCCCGTTCCCCGCCTGGCGATGCCCGCCCAGGACAGCGCGCTCCCCGCAGCAGCCGCAGCTCCCTCAGCGAGGGACCCGCTCCCGCGGCGGCGCCGCGCCTCAGCCG